>CM029017.1:37679394-38224505 GCA_016801055.1 Panax notoginseng | reverse complement strand
TTTAACAAAAGACTAGGGGGCAATGTTGGGCTGTAATACTTTAGGTATTGAGCCGGACCGGTTGGGGTCCTCCTTGGGTCATAACACTTTATGAATATGGGCCAAGTCAATGGGTTGCCTTAATCGGGTCTAAAAAGTCTTGGGCTTCTTTAAATTGGATCAGTCAGTAGATGATTAATTTTTAAATACCTATCTTTGACCGGTAATGATGAAAAAGCATTACAGTTGACTGTTATTTCTGCCATGCATTAATGTGGATGGGATTCATAGTCGGCCGGTAGTGGCAAACAGTGACAAGATGTAGTGGGTGAGCTACATGTATTTGGCTGAGATGACCATGAGTGGGGGACTATGTCAGATGGTAGTGGGTGGCATGGGAAACCGGACTTTGGAGTATATTTTAGCAAGAATCACATAATCTAAAGGTAACAACACTTAACCAAATTACTATCTCTCTAGACAGTAAATATTTTTTCTCCATTGTTAACCTTGTGATCGCCTGTACTGATTCTCACGTCGGAGCTATCCCCCGACGGTCAGGCCGTCAAGATTTTGGTGTTGACTTATTGAACTGTGCAGGATCAGAACGTCTTACGTGATTGGGACGTGAAAGAAGATCTTGGCGTTAACAATTAATATTAATTAATCGTTGTGATATTAAAATGTGATAATAGGTTGAAAGTACCCAACTGAATGATATTTTGGCAAATTAAAATATTAATGTGGACTGTGACGCCCCCAAAATAGGTATACATCATGTAACGCCCCCAAAATAGGTCCATTCCATCCAACCCATTTTGAGTCGCCAAATATATGGTACAGATAACAACTACAACTTTATTACAACAATTGTCGTGCAAAATACAACAACACATATGCTATGAGTTTGGGTACAAATATATACCAACTGTGACTCATGTCCCAACCTTGGTAGCACGTCACAATGACACATTACATAAAGGTATAAATCAAAAACTGTTTTAGAAATTAGAATCTTTGGGAAGTGCTCGAGGAAACCCTCGTACATGGGAGGCCATACTTCTAGGTTATGATAGATAATCATATGGCCACAGAATTATCCTTGGTTGATCCCAATAGACCCCAAAATATCTATAGACCACCGTTCTATTCCCTTGTTTATCCTCGCTCGAACCGTATACATTTTTATTACCTGAAAGGAATTGTGAAGCAAAAGGTGAGCACAAATAGCTCAGTAAAGAATATCATGACTAAAGATAAATATCAATAGTCTTCAACAGTAATAAATCAGAGATTTAGAACATATGGTAGTGATAAAACTTTTCAACCATAGTTGCAGCGGAACGAGCAATCAATTAGAAGAGTCAAATAGACTATAAAGTCTATTATTTCTTCTCCACGTTAAAAGTCCACCAACAATGTTTTATCCTGTAACATCAATCAATAGTTCCTTTCCACAATCATATGAATAATTCATAATCATAATTGTGATTTTAAATTTCGCATCCAAGACGAAGATAATTTTCATCACCTGTCTTTTACCTGAAACATCAAATATCATGGTTATACCAAATCACAGTTCCTGTTCATAATCATACTAATAAATTCATCTTTGCATCACGGGCCAAAGATATTCATCAACAGTTCATCTTTACACTACATGCCAAAGATATTCAACAACAAGTCATCTTTGCACTACGGGCCAAGATATTCATCAACAATCATTTTACACTACATGCCAAAGATATTCCTCAATAGTTATCATTTGCACTACAGGCCAAATATATTATTATCTCAAAGAATATATAAATCATTTCAAATATAACCAATAATTATAACCATGTTGATCATTTCACCTTTGCACTTAAGCTAAAGATATTCAATTATAAATTCAATGGTCATGATCATACCAGTCACAATTCAACTTTTAACTACTGGATAAAGAGAACCCTAGTCATGATCATACCAATAATCTACCCATCTTTACACTCAAGTCAAAGAGAATATCATCATTAGGGTTATAAAAATGTTATATATGATAAAAAATAATATGATCAACATATAGTTTTAATCTCAAGAGTAATATTCATAAATCAACTATAATTTGGTTAGAAAAAGAAACCAATTTTGTCATGAATAGTAACTCGTGAATAGTAACCCATGAATAGTAACTCGTGAATAGTAACTCATGAATAGTAACTCATGAATAGTAACTCGTGAATAGTAACTCATGAATAGTAGCTCGTGAATAGTAACTCATGAATAGTAACTCGTGAATAGTAACTCGTGAATAGTAACTTATGAATAGTAACTCATGAATAGTAACTCATGAATAGTAATCCCGACATGAAAAGTTCCAAATTTGATAAAAAGTTCAGATCAATACTTCGGCATAATGATATTGAAGAAAAAATATCATTTAAGAAGAAATAACACCCTTACAATCCCTTACCTCAAAAGAGCAGCAGTACTTCTGACTGGAATAACGCTGAATGAACTTGCACCGTATAGCAACACTCAAGATATCAAAATACTCACAAGAATACGCTCGATATATAGAGAGAAATAGAGAGAAAAATTCAGTTTCTGGTGTGATTTTCAATTCTAACCTAAGCACCCTATTTATAGGAAAATGCTTAGAACACCAAAGCAGAAAATTGAATATAATAATAATATAATTACAAAATATTCAAGCCCACCTCTATATACTTGAATTCAGCCATAAACACCTGCTAACCTTCTAGAAAAAGTAGAAAAAACGTTTTTTATAATAAAAATAATTAAAACTTCCAAAAATCAATAATTTCGGAACTTCAGAACTTCAATAATTCATAATAAATAGCCCTTTTATCAGAAAATTCGAATCTCGCGAGTTTTTATAGGAAATTCAATTCTCTACAACTTTGTAGAAGAAAGTTTTTCAAAATTCCAAACAGAAATTGACCGAAATCCACAAACGGACGATTTTACAACGGATATAATAAATTTTCGGTCAAGAATTGTGTCCACCAACACACAAAACAGTGTTAAACATTAAATCCCAACAACAAAATACTCTTCCTCCTCATTTATTCATATATCCCACATTCATTGTAAAAATATCACCATTAATATATTATTAAAATAATATATTTAAATGAATTATTTTATCAGAAAAAGATAAAATATTAATTTTTAACAATTGTCACATTTAAAAATTTCTCCATCTATATCCACATAAAATTAATATTTTCTTCATCATATAAATCAATAATTAATTATTCACAAATAATATTACAGAATCACAATACCGACAATCAGGCCGTTCCCAAGAAAGAGGGGACTTTCCAATAAGGATCTCTCCTTACTGGCGCGCAATTAGATGACCAAACCTCTCCTTAGACAAAACTTTGTAGATATTGCCAATAATGTTATCTAATAATATTATTAAGATAATATAAATTATTGCTCCGATAATAGAAAATACTGTGTAGTGACAATTATTAAAATAACAATAATATAAAATATCAACGCAGCAATTATTGAATCAATAAAATAAAATACTGAACAGTAATTACTGTAAAAATTATTGAGTAATGCCTTCTTACGTAAAAATCAATAATTGGTGCAATACCGTGTGCTACTGTGCAACAACGCGTATTACTTTGTTTTAACCACCGGGTATTCTAACAGTGTTAATGGTAACAACTACGCCGTTATTTATAAACAACTTACTCTTGTCGTTTTCTTCATCCAATCGCTTTCTGTTATGGGGCCCACAAAAGGCTGCGCCGTCGTATGAATATTCCCCGACAGTAAGAATATTCCACGATCAAACGAATATTCACCGATAACAATGAATATTTTATAACCACTTGTGTATTTTCAAAAAAATTCATATATCACCCTTAACTTTAATATTTATCAATTTAACCATTTACTGAATAGTAATTATAAGAAAAATTGAATATTTTTATTTCATAAAATTCGGGGTCTTACAATCTCCCCTCCTTATGAAATTTCATCCTCGAAATTTACGTACCTGGTATTTCAAAGAGTTGAGAATACCTTGCTTTCATTTCAGATTCCATCTTTCCTGTCATCATAATTTCTTCATTGCTCATCTCCTGTATTTCAGATATCATTCTAGAATACAGCTTCAAAACAAAGGTTAATTGAACAAATTAACATATCACATAATATCCCGATATTATGACTGACCAACAAATAAGCTTAGGTAGGACACACTAGCGAAGAATTTACTCGTCTCTCTCCTCCTAGTCCTATTCCCCGATCTCCGCCAGAGATCATATCCCTAAGCTCTGATACCAAATGTAACGCCCCCAAAATAGGTCCATTCCATCCAACCCATTTTGAGTCGCCAAATACATGGTACAGATAACAACTAAACTTTATTACAACAATTGTCGTGCAAAATACAACAACACATATGCTATGAGTTTGGGTACAAATATATACCAACTGTGACTCATGTCCCAACCTTGGATAGCACGTCACAATGACACATTACATAAAGGTATAATCAAAAACTGTTTTAGAAATTAGAATCTTTGGGAAGTGCTCGAGGAAACCCTCGTACATGGGAGGCCATACTTCTAGGTTATGATAGATATCATATGGCCACAGAATTATCCTTGGTTGACCCAATAGACCCCAAAATATCTATAGACCACCGTTCTATTCCCTTGTTATCCCTCGCTCGACCCAGCTACATTTTTATTACCTGAAAGGAATTGTGAAGCAAAAGGGTGAGCACAACTAGCTCAGTAAAGAATATCATGACTAAAGATAAATTATCAATAGTCTTCAACAGTAATAAATCAGAGATTTAGAACATATGGTAGATGATAAAACTTTTCAACCATAGTTGCAGCGGAACGAGCAATCCATTAGAAGAGTCAAATAGACTATAAAGTCTATTATCTTCTCCACGTTAAAAGTCCACCAACAATGGTTTATCCCTGTAACATCAATCAATAGTTCCTTTCCACAATCATATGAATAATTCATAATCATAATTGTGATTTTAAATTTCGCATCCAAGACGAAGATAATTTTCATCACCTGTCTTTACCTGAAACATCAAATATCATGGTTATACCAAATCACAGTTCCTGTTCATAATCATACTAATAAATTCATCTTTGCATCACGGGCCAAAGATATTCATCAACAGTTCATCTTTACACTACATGCCAAAGATATTCAACAACAAGTCATCTTTGCACTACGGGCCAAAGATATTCATCAACAACTCATCTTTGCACTACAGGCCAAAGATATTCCTCAATAGTTCATATTTGCACTACAGGCCAAATATATTATTATCTCAAAGAAATATATAATCATTTCAGAATTTATATAACCAATAATTATAACCATGTTGATCATTTCACCTTTGCACTTAAGCTAAAGATATTCAATTATAAATTCAATGGTCATGATCATACCAGTCACAATTCAACTTTTCACTACTGGATAAAGAGAACCCTAGTCATGATCATACCAATAATCTACCCATCTTTACACTCAAGTCAAAGAGAAATATCATCATTAGTGTTATAAAAATGTTATATATGATAAAAAATAATATGATCAACATATAGTTTTAATCTCAAGAGTAATATTCATAAATCAACTATAATTTGGTTAGAAAAAGAAACCAATTTTGTCATGAATAGTAACTCGTGAATAGTAACCCATGAATAGTAACTCGTGAATAGTAACTCATGAATAGTAACTCATGAATAGTAACTCGTGAATAGTAACTCATGAATAGTAGCTCGTGAATAGTAACTCGTGAATAGTAACTTATGAATAGTAACTCATGAATAGTAACTCATGAATAGTAATCCCGACATGAAAAGTTCCAAATTTGATAAAAAGTTCAGATCAATACTTCGGCATAATGATATTGAAGAAAATAATATCATTTAAGAAGAAATAACATCCCTTACAATCCCTTACCTCAAAAGAGCAGTACTTCTGACTGGAATAACGCTGAATGAACTTGTACCGTATAGCAACACTCAAGATATCAAAATACTCACAAGAATACGCTCGATATATAGAGAGAGAAATAGAGAGAAAACTTCAGTTTCTGGTGTGATTTTCAATTCTAACCTAAGCACCCTATTTATAGGAAAATGCTTAGAACACCAAAGCAGAAAATTGAATATAATAATAATATAATTACAAAATATTCAAGCCCACCTCTATATACTTGAATTCAGCCATAAACACATGCTAACATTCTAGAAAAAGTAAGAAAAAACGTTTTTCTTAATAAAAATAATTAAAACTTCCAAAAATCAATAATTTCGGAACTTCAGAACTTCAATAATTCATAATAAATAGCCCTTTTATCAGAAAATTCGAATCTCGCGAGTTTTTATAGGAAATTCAATTCTCTACAACTTTGTAGAAAAAAGTTTTTCAAAATTCCAAACAAAAATTGACCGAAATCCACAAACGGACGATTTTACACGCTATAATAAATTTTCGGTCAAGAATTGTGTCCACCAACACACAAAACATGTGTTAAACATTTAATCCAACAAAAATACTCTTCCTCCTCATTTATTCATATATCCCACATTCATTGTAAAAATATAACCATTAATATATTATTAAAATAATATATTTAAATGAATTATTTTATCAGAAAAAGATAAAATATTAATTTTCAACATTTGTCACATTTAAAAATTTCTCCATCTATATCCACATAAAATCAATATTTTCTTCATCATATAAATCAATAATTAATTATTCACAAATAATATTACAGAATCACAATACCGACAACCAGGCCGTTCCCAGGAAAGAGGGGGCTTTCCAATAAGGATCTCTCCTTACTGGCGCGCAATTAGATGACCAAACCTCTCCTTAGACAGAACTTTGTAGATATTGCCAATAATGTTATCTAATAATATTATTAAGATAATATAAATTATTGCTCCGATAATAGAAAATACTGTGTAGTGACAATTATTAAAATAACAGTAATATAAAATATCAACGCAGCAATTATTGAATCAATAAAATAAAATACTGAACAGTAATTACTGTAAAAATTATTGAGTAATGCCTTCTTACGTAAAAATCAATAATTAGTGCAATACCGTGTGCTACTGTGCAACAACGCGTATTACTTTGTTTTAACCACCGGGTATTCTAACAGTGTTAACGGTAACAACTACGCCGTTATTTATAAACAACTTACTCTTGTCGTTTTCTTCATCCAATCGCTTTCTGTTATGGGGCCCACAAAAGGCTGCGCCGTCGTATGAATATTCCCCGACAGTAAGAATATTCCACGATCAAACGAATATTCACCGATAACAATGAATATTTTATAACCACTTGTGTATTTTCAAAAAAATTCATATATCACCCTTAACTTTAATATTTATCAATTTAACCATTTACTGAATAGTAATTATAAGAAAAATTGAATATTTTTATTTCATAAAATTCGGGGTCTTACAATCTCCCCTCCTTATGAAATTTCGCCCTCGAAATTTACGTACCTGGTATTTCAAAGAGTTGAGAATACCTTGCTTTCATTTCAGATTCCATTTTCCTGTCATCATAATTTCTTCATTGCTCATCTCCTGTATTTCAGATATCATTCTAGAATACAGCTTCAAAACAAAGGTTAATTGAACAAATTAACATATCACATAATATCCTGATATTATGACTGACCAACAAATAAGCTTAGGTAGGACACACTAGCGAAGAATTTACTCGTCTCTCTCCTCCTAGTCCTATTCCCTGATCTCCGCCAGAGATCATATCCCTAAGCTCTGATACCAAATGTAACGCCCCCAAAATAGGTCCATTCCATCCAACCCATTTTGAGTCGCCAAATACATGGTACAGATAACAACTACAACTTTATTACAACAATTGTCGTGCAAAATACAACAACACATATGCTATGAGTTTGGGTACAAATATATACCAACTGTGACTCATGTCCCAACCTTGGATAGCACGTCACAATGACACATTACATAAAGGTATAATCAAAAACTATTTTAGAAATTAGAATCTTTGGGAAGTGCTCGAGGAAACCCTCGTACATGGGAGGCCATACTTCTAGGTTATGATAGATATCATATGGCCACAGAATTATCCTTGGTTGACCCAATAGACCCCAAAATATCTATAGACCACCGTTCTATTCCCTTGTTATCCCTCGCTCGACCCAGCTACACTTTTATTACCTGAAAAGAATTGTGAAGCAAAAGGGTGAGCACAACTAGCTCAGTAAAGAATATCATGACTAAAGATAAATTATCAATAGTCTTCAACAGTAATAAATCAGAGATTTAGAACATATGGTAGATGATAAAACTTTTCAACCATAGTTGCAGCGGAACGAGCAATCCATTAGAAGAGTCAAATAGACTATAAAGTCTATTATCTTCTCCACGTTAAAAGTCCACCAACAATGTTTTATCCCTGTAACATCAATCAATAGTTTCTTTCCACAATCATATGAATAATTCATAATCATAATTGTGATTTTAAATTTCGCATCCAAGACGAAGATAATTTTCATCACCTGTCTTTACCTGAAACATCAAATATCATGGTTATACCAAATCACAGTTCCTGTTCATAATCATACTAATAAATTCATCTTTGCATCACGGGCCAAAGATATTCATCAACAGTTCATCTTTACACTACATGCCAAAGATATTCAACAACAAGTCATCTTTGCACTACGGGCCAAAGATATTCATCAACAACTCATCTTTGCACTACATGCCAAAGATATTCCTCAATAGTTCATATTTGCACTACAGGCCAAATATATTATTATCTCAAAGAAATATATAATCATTTCAGAATTTATATAACCAATAATTATAACCATGTTGATCATTTCACCTTTGCACTTAAGCTAAAGATATTCAATTATAAATTCAATGGTCATGATCATACCAGTCACAATTCAACTTTTAACTACTGGATAAAGAGAACCCTAGTCATGATCATACCAATAATCTACCCATCTTTACACTCAAGTCAAAGAGAAATATCATCATTAGGGTTATAAAAATGTTATATATGATAAAAAATAATATGATCAACATATAGTTTTAATCTCAAGAGTAATATTCATAAATCAACTATAATTTGGTTAGAAAAAGAAACCAATTTTGTCATGAATAGTAACTCGTGAATAGTAACCCATGAATAGTAACTCGTGAATAGTAACTCATGAATAGTAACTCATGAATAGTAACTCGTGAATAGTAACTCATGAATAGTAGCTCGTGAATAGTAACTCATGAATAGTAACTCGTGAATAGTAACTCGTGAATAGTAACTTATGAATAGTAACTCATGAATAGTAACTCATGAATAGTAATCCCGACATGAAAAGTTCCAAATTTGATAAAAAGTTCAGATCAATACTTCGGCATAATGATATTGAAGAAAATAATATTATTTAAGAAGAAATAACATCCCTTACAATCCCTTACCTCAAAAGAGCAGTACTTCTGACTGGAATAACGCTGAATGAACTTGCACCGTATAGCAACACTCAAGATATCAAAATACTCACAAGAATACCCTCGATATATAGAGAGAGAAATAGAGAGAAAACTTCAGTTTCTGGTGTGATTTTCAATTCTAACCTAAGCACCCTATTTATAAGAAAATGCTTAGAACACCAAAGCAGAAAATTGAATATAATAATAATATAATTACAAAATATTCAAGCCCACCTCTATATACTTGAATTCAGCCATAAACACATGCTAACCTTCTAGAAAAAGTAAGAAAAAATGTTTTTCTTAATAAAAATAATTAAAACTTCCAAAAATCAATAATTTCGGAACTTCAGAACTTCAATAATTCATAATAAATAGCCCTTTTATCAGAAAATTCGAATCTCGCGAGTTTTTATAGGAAATTCAATTCTCTACAACTTTGTAGAAGAAAGTTTTTCAAAATTCCAAACAGAAATTGACCGAAATCCACAAACGGACGATTTTACACGCTATAATAAATTTTCGATCAAGAATTGTGTCCACCAACACACAAAACATGTGTTAAACATTTAATCCAACAAAAATACTCTTCCTCCTCATTTATTCATATATCCCACATTCATTGTAAAAATATCACCATTAATATATTATTAAAATAATATATTTAAATGAATTATTTTATCAGAAAAAGATAAAATATTAATTTTCAACAATTGTCACATTTAAAAATTTCTCCATCTATATCCACATAAAATCAATATTTTCTTCATCATATAAATCAATAATTAATTATTCACAAATAATATTACAGAATCACAATACCGACAACCAGGCCGTTCCCAGGAAAGAGGGGGCTTTCCAATAAGGATCTCTCCTTACTGGCGCGCAATTAGATGACCAAACCTCTCCTTAGACAGAACTTTATAGATATTGCCAATAATGTTATCTAATAATATTATTAAGATAATATAAATTATTGCTCCGATAATAGAAAATACTGTGTAGTGACAATTATTAAAATAACAGTAATATTAAATATCAACGCAGCAATTATTGAATCAATAAAATAAAATACTGAACAGTAATTACTGTAAAAATTATTGAGTAATGCCTTCTTACGTAAAAATCAATAATTGGTGCAATACCGTGTGCTACTGTGCAACAACGCGTATTACTTTGTTTTAACCACCGGGTATTCTAACTGTGTTAACGGTAACAACTACGCCGTTATTTATAAACAACTTACTCTTGTCGTTTTCTTCATCCAATCGCTTTCTGTTATGGGGCCCACAAAAGGCTGCGCCGTCGTATGAATATTCCCCGATAGTAAGAATATTCCACGATCAAACGAATATTCACCGATAACAATGAATATTTTATAACCACTTGTGTATTTTCAAAAAAATTCATATATCACCCTTAACTTTAATATTTATCAATTTAACCATTTACTGAATAGTAATTATAAGAAAAATTGAATATTTTTATTTCATAAAATTCGGGGTCTTACAATCTCCCCTCCTTATGAAATTTCGTCCTCGAAATTTACGTACCTGGTATTTCAAAGAGTTGAGAATACCTTGCTTTCATTTCAGATTCCATCTTTCCTGTCATCATAATTTCTTCATTGCTCATCTCCTGTATTTCAGATATCATTCTAGAATACAGCTTCAAAACAAAGGTTAATTGAACAAATTAACATATCACATAATATCCCGATATTATGACTGACCAACAAATAAGCTTAGGTAGGACACACTAGCGAAAAATTTACTCGTGTCTCTCCTCCTAGTCCTATTCCCCGATCTCCGCCAGAGATCATATCCCTAAGCTCTGATACCAAATGTAACGCCCCCAAAATAGGTCCATTCCATCCAACCCATTTTGAGTCGCCAAATACATGGTACAGATAACAACTACAACTTTATTACAACAATTGTCGTGCAAAATACAACAACACATATGCTATGAGTTTGGGTACAAATATATACCAACTGTGACTCATGTCCCAACCTTGGATAGCACGTCACAATGACACATTACATAAAGGTATAATCAAAAACTGTTTTAGAAATTAGAATCTTTGGGAAGTGCTCGAGGAAACCCTCGTACATGGGAAGCCATACTTCTAGGTTATGATAGATATCATATGGCCACAGAATTATCCTTGGTTGACCCAATAGACCCCAAAATATCTATAGACCACCGTTCTATTCCCTTGTTATCCCTCGCTCGACCCAGCTACACTTTTATTACCTGAAAGGAATTGTGAAGCAAAAGGGTGAGCACAACTAGCTCAGTAAAGAATATCATGACTAAAGATAAATTATCAATAGTCTTCAACAGTAATAAATCAGAGATTTAGAACATATGGTAGATGATAAAACTTTTCAACCATAGTTGCAGCGGAACGAGCAATCCATTAGAAGAGTCAAATAGACTATAAAGTCTATTATCTTCTCCACGTTAAAAGTCCACCAACAATGTTTTATCCCTGTAACATCAATCAATAGTTCCTTTCCACAATCATATGAATAATTCATAGTCATAATTGTGATTTTAAATTTCGCATCCAAGACGAAGATAATTTTCATCACCTGTCTTTACCTGAAACATCAAATATCATGGTTATACCAAATCACAGTTCCTGTTCATAATCATACTAATAAATTCATCTTTGCATCACGGGCCAAAGATATTCATCAACAGTTCATCTTTACACTACATGCCAAAGATATTCAACAACAAGTCATCTTTGCACTACGGGCCAAAGAAATTCATCAACAACTCATCTTTGCACTACAGGCCAAAGATATTCCTCAATAGTTCATATTTGCACTACAGGCCAAATATATTATTATCTCAAAGAAATATATAATCATTTCAGAATTTATATAACCAATAATTATAACCATGTTGATCATTTCACCTTTGCACTTAAGCTAAAGATATTCAATTATAAATTCAATGGTCATGATCATACCAGTCACAATTCAACTTTTCACTACTGGATAAAGAGAACCCTAGTCATGATCATACCAATAATCTACCCATCTTTACACTCAAGTCAAAGAGAAATATCATCATTAGGGTTATAAAAATGTTATATATGATAAAAAATAATATGATCAACATATAGTTTTAATCTCAAGAGTAATATTCATAAATCAACTATAATTTGGTTAGAAAAAAAAACTAATTTTGTCATGAATAGTAACTCGTGAATAGTAACCCATGAATAGTAACTCGTGAATAGTAACTCATGAATAGTAACTCATGAATAGTAACTCGTGAATAGTAACTCATGAATAGTAGCTCGTGAATAGTAACTCATGAATAGTAACTCGTGAATTGTAACTCGTGAATAGTAACTTATGAATAGTAACTCATGAATAGTAACTCATGAATAGTAATCCCGACATGAAAAGTTCCAAATTTGATAAAAAGTTCAGATCAATACTTCGGCATAATGATATTGAAGAAAATAATATCATTTAAGAAGAAATAACATCCCTTACAATCCCTTACAATCCCGTACCTCAAAAGAGCAGTACTTCTGACTGGAATAACGCTGAATGAACTTGCACCGTATAGCAACACTCAAGATATCAAAATACTCACAAGAATACGCTCGATATATAGAGAGAGAAATAGAGAGAAAACTTCAATTTCTGGTGTGATTTTCAATTCTAACCTAAGCACCCTATTTATAGGAAAATGCTTAGAACACCAAAGCAGAAAATTGAATATAATAATAATATAATTATAAAATATTCAAGCCCACCTCTATATACTTGAATTCAGCCATAAACACATGCTAACCTTCTAGAAAAAGTAAGAAAAAACGTTTTTCTTAATAAAAATAATTAAAACTTCCAAAAATCAATAATTTCGGAACTTCAGAACTTCAATAATTCATAATAAATAGCCCTTTTATCAGAAAATTCGAATCTCGCGAGTTTTTATAGGAAATTCAATTCTCTACAACTTTGTAGAAGAAAGTTTTCAAAATTCCAAACAGAAATTGACCGAAATCCACAAACGGACGATTTTACACGCTATAATAAATTTTCGGTCAAGAATTGTGTCCACCAACGCACAAAACATGTTTTAAACATTTAATCCAACAAAAATACTCTTCCTCCTCATTTATTCATATATCCCACATTCATTGTAAAAATATCACCATTAATATATTATTAAAATAATATATTTAAATGAATTATTTTATCAGAAAAAGATAAAATATTAATTTTCAACAATTGTCACATTTAAAAATTTCTCCATCTATATCCACATAAAATCAATATTTTCTTCATCATATAAATCAATAATTAATTATTCACAAATAATATTACAGAATCACAATACCGACAACCAGGCCGTTCCCAGGAAAGAGGGGGCTTTCCAATAAGGATCTCTCCTTACTGGCGCGCAATTAGATGACCAAACCTCTCCTTAGACAGAACTTTGTAGATATTGCCAATAATGTTATCTAATAATATTATTAAGATAATATAAATTATTGCTCCGATAATAGAAAATATTGTGTAGTGACAATTATTAAAATAATAGTAATATAAAATATCAACGCAGCAATTATTGAATCAATAAAATAAAATACTGAACAGTAATTACTGTAAAAATTATTGAGTAATGCCTTCTTACGTAAAAATCAATAATTGGTGCAATACCGTGTGCTACTGTGCAACAACGCGTATTACTTTGTTTTAACCACCGGGTATTCTAACAGTGTTAACGGTAACAACTACGCCGTTATTTATAAACAATTTACTCTTGTCGTTTTCTTCATCCAATCGCTTTCTGTTATGGGGCCCACAAAAGGCTGCGCCGTCGTATGAATATTCCCCGACAGTAAGAATATTCCACGATCAAACGAATATTCACCGATAACAATGAATATTTTATAACCACTTGTGTATTTCCAAAAAAATTCATATATCACCCTTAACTTTAATATTTATCAATTTAACCATTTACTGAATAGTAATTATAAGAAAAATTGAATATTTTTATTTCATAAAATTCGGGGTCTTACAATCTCCCCTCCTTATGAAATTTCGTCCTCGAAATTTACGTACCTGGTATTTCAAAGAGTTGAGATAACCTTGCTTTCATTTCAGATTCCATCTTTCCTGTCATCATAATTTCTTCATTGCTCATCTCCTGTATTTCAGATATCATTCTAGAATACAGCTTCAAAACAAAGGTTAATTGAACAAATTAACATATCACATAATATCCCGATATTATGACTGACTAACAAATAAGCTTAGGTAGGACACACTAGCGAAGAATTTACTCGTCTCTCTCCTCCTAGTCCTATTCCCCGATCTCCGCCAGAGATCATATCCCTAAGCTCTGATACCAAATGTAACGCCCCCAAAATAGGTCCATTCCATCCAACCCATTTTGAGTCGCCAAATACATGGTACAGATAACAACTACAACTTTATTACAACAATTGTCGTGCAAAATACAACAACACATATGCTATGAGTTTGGGTACAAATATATACCAACTGTGACTCATGTCCCAACCTTGGATAGCACGTCACAATGACACATTACATAAAGGTATAATCAAAAACTGTTTTAGAAATTAGAATCTTTAGGAAGTGCTCGAGGAAACCCTCGTACATGGGAGGCCATACTTCTAGGTTATGATAGATATCATATGGCCACAGAATTATCCTTGGTTGACCCAATAGACCCCAAAATATCTATAGACCACCGTTCTATTCCCTTGTTATCCCTCGCTCGACCCAGCTACACTTTTATTACCTGAAAGGAATTGTGAAGCAAAAGGGTGAGCACAACTAGCTCAGTAAAGAATATCACGACTAAAGATAAATTATCAATAGTCTTCAACAGTAATAAATCAGAGATTTAGAACATATGGTAGATGATAAAACTTTTCAACCATAGTTGCAGCGGAACGAGCAATCCATTAGAAGAGTCAAATAGACTCTAAAGTCTATTATCTTCTCCACGTTAAAAGTCCACCAACAATGTTTTATCCCTGTAACATCAATCAATAGTTCCTTTCCACAATCATATGAATAATTCATAATCATAATTGTGATTTTAAATTTCGCATCCAAGACGAAGATAATTTTCATCACCTGTCTTTACCTGAAACATCAAATATCATGGTTATACCAAATCACAGTTCCTGTTCATAATCATACTAATAAATTCATCTTTGCATCACGGGCCAAAGATATTCATCAACAGTTCATCTTTACACTACATGCCAAAGATATTCAACAACAAGTCATCTTTGCACTACGGGCCAAAGATATTCATCAACAACTCATCTTTGCACTACAGGCCAAAGATATTCCTCAATAGTTCATATTTGCACTACAGGCCAAATATATTATTATCTCAAAGAAATATATAATCATTTCAGAATTTATATAACCAATAATTATAACCATGTTGATCATTTCACCTTTGCACTTAAGCTAAAGATATTCAATTATAAATTCAATGGTCATGATCATACCAGTCACAATTCAACTTTTAACTACTGGATAAAGAGAACCCTAGTCATGATCATACCAATAATCTACCCATCTTTACACTCAAGTCAAAGAGAAATATCATCATTAGGGTTATAAAAATGTTATATATGATAAAAAATAATATGATCAACATATAGTTTTAATCTCAAGAGTAATATTCATAAAACAACTATAATTTGGTTAGAAAAAAAAACCAATTTTGTCATGAATAGTAACTCGTGAATAGTAACCCATGAATAGTAACTCGTGAATAGTAACTCGTGAATAGTAACTCATGAATAGTAGCTCGTGAATAGTAACTCATGAATAGTAGCTCGTGAATAGTAACTCATGAATAGTAACTCGTGAATAGTAACTCGTGAATAGTAACTTATGAATAGTAACTCATGAATAGTAACTCATGAATAGTAATCCCGACATGAAAAGTTCCAAATTTGATAAAAAGTTCAGATCAATACTTCGGCATAATGATATTGAAGAAAATAATATCATTTAAGAAGAAATAACATCCCTTACAATCCCTTACCTCAAAAGAGCAGTACTTCTGACTGGAATAACGCTGAATGAACTTGCACCGTATAGCAACACTCAAGATATCAAAATACTCACAAGAATACGCTCGATATATAGAGAGAGAAATAGAGAGAAAACTTCAGTTTCTGGTGTGATTTTCAATTCTAACCTAAGCACCCTATTTATAGGAAAATGCTTAGAACACCAAAGCAGAAAATTGAATATAATAATAATATAATTACAAAATATTCAAGCCCACCTCTATATACTTGAATTCAGCCATAAACACATGCTAACCTTCTAGAAAAAGTAAGAAAAAACGTTTTTCTTAATAAAAATAATTAAAACTTCCAAAAATCAATAATTTCGGAACTTCAGAACTTCAATAATTCATAATAAATAGCCCTTTTATCAGAAAATTCGAATCTCGCGAGTTTTTATAGGAAATTCAATTCTCTACAACTTTGTAGAAGAAATGTTTTCCAAATTCCAAACAGAAATTGATCGAAATCCACAAACGGACGATTTTACACGCTATAATAAATTTTCGGTCAAGAATTGTGTCCACCAACACACAAAACATGTGTTAAACATTTAATCCAACAAAAATACTCTTCCTCCTCATTTATTCATATATCCCACATTCATTGTAAAAATATCACCATTAATATATTATTAAAATAATATATTTAAATGAATTATTTTATCAGAAAAAGATAAAATATTAATTTTCAACAATTGTCACATTTAAAAATTTCTCCATCTATATCCACATAAAATCAATATTTTCTTCATCATATAAATCAATAATTAATTATTCACAAATAATATTACAGAATCACAATACCGACAACCAGGCCGTTCCCAGGAAAGAGGGGGCTTTCCAATAAGGATCTCTCCTTACTGGCGCGCAATTAGATGACCAAACCTCTCCTTAGACAGAACTTTGTAGATATTGCCAATAATGTTATCTAATAATATTATTAAGATAATATAAATTATTGCTCCGATAATAGAAAATACTGTGTAGTGATAATTATTAAAATAACAGTAATATAAAATATCAACGCAGTAATTATTGAATCAATAAAATAAAATACTGAACAGTAATTACTGTAAAAATTATTGAGTAATGTCTTCTTACGTAAAAATCAATAATTGGTGCAATACCGTGTGCTACTGTGCAACAACGCGTATTACTTTGGTTTAACTACCGGGTATTGTAACAGTGCTAACGGTAACAACTACGCTGTTATTTATAAACAACTTACTCTTGTCGTTTTCTTCATCCAATCGCTTTCTGTTATGGGGCCCACAAAAGGCTGCGCCGTCGTATGAATATTCCCCGACAGTAAGAATATTCCATGATCAAACGAATATTCACCGATAACAATGAATATTTTATAACCACTTGTGTATTTCCAAAAAAATTCATATATCACCCTTAACTTTAATATTTATCAATTTAACCATTTACTGAATAGTAATTATAAGAAAAATTGAATATTTTTATTTCATAAAATTCGGGGTCTTACACATCACCCATCTTGAGTTGCCAAATACATGGTAGAAAATTCAAATATAAATTTATAATACAACTGTCGTACATAAACTAAGAGTTTTAATACGAATAATGTCTTCTAGACAATATTCAAACTCAAATAGAGTCCTTAATACATTTATTATCATACTATTTCATAGAATAGTGAGGGCTACTAATGCTATCATCTGGACCGTACCTCTATTCCCCGACTAGTCCCGACTACGTTCTCATTTCTTGAAGAGAACAATGAAAGCAAAAGGGTGAGCTCAACTAGCCCAGTAAGAAATTCATGACTAAAATAATGCAGAATAATTTATCATTAGCCTTCAACGGTGTTAAACTGATAAAATATAATAAATATCAAGTTTAACTGCGGCGGAATAAGCAATCCATTAGAAGAGTCAAGTAGAGAATAAAATCTACTCTCTTCTATGATTTAAAAGGTTTTTCATCACTTTTATCGCTGTGACTCAGCTTAATAAATAATCCACATCATCCCTGCACTACGGCCAATGATATTTATTAGTATCACGACCATAAATTATCCATGCACTACAGGCCAAGGATATTCGTGTATTCATCAATTGTCATGATCATGCCAACAACTGTCCACCAATGGACTACGGGCCAATGAGGACTTTTACCACATTATTTGTAACATTATGGTCATGATTATACCGAATAACCCCTGGTCATAATCATACCAAGTCCATCTATGCACTATAGGCCACAGATGACTTTCAACAGAATATAAACATGAGGATGATGACAATGATATAAGAATTCAATAAAATAAGTTCAAGGATAAATTTTTAAAGATTTATAATTTAATTTATCCAGAAATTAATAACGTCTAAATTGTCAACGTTATATTGCATTGTGGAGTAAAATTCAAGAATAATATTATACCAAAAATAATTTGGACCGAAAACGAATAATTTTTTATCATGAATAGTACCCCTGGTGAATAGTAACCAGGTAAATAGTACCCGTGAATATTACTTCGGGAATAGTAACCCCGTGAATAGTACTCCGACATGAAAAAGTTAAAAATGTATCAAGATTGCTCAGAATAATATTTCTATGAAAAGATACTGGATGAAGCGCAAATATCAAGGATATTCTACTAATTTCATGGAGTATAGAAGCCAAAATTTTAACAAAACGAGTATAGAATTCGAAATTTGAAACGAAATAATATTACTTACATACTACAGAGTATGGAAGAAAGTATTTTTTCAAGCTAATATTGAACAAAAATAACATTCCTTACCTCAAAAAAATAGTACTTTAGAATGAAATATCGGATATGATGCTGAATGAAACTTGTACTGAATAGCAACACTTAAAGTATCTAAATACTCACAAAATACGCTCGATAATATAGAGAGAGAAAGAGAGAAAGCTTATGTTTCTAGTGTGATTTTTAATTCTAACTTAGCACCCCATTTATAGGAAAATGCTAGCACGCCGAAGCAGACCTGACCTGTAACCTGATGGCTTTACCTGCTACTATTCCCACCCACCACTTTTGAAATAAAATTCTAGCACATTTTTCACCAACCAAAGGTGGGGCCCACTCATTTAGAATTTTCTACCAAAAATCATTTATAACATAATTTTCGAGTCAGTCACCTCTTAAAATTTACAACAAATTATACGCTAAATTTCAACGGTTTCAAAATTTGTGGACGCATACTCAACTTATATATGTATAACATATCCAAAAATCAGAACGATCCAACGGTCGGATTAAAAATTAAAACTCACGCAATAGAGCTTAAGAACACTGATTTTATTTTTTAATACCTCCAATCCGACAAAATACTGATAAAACACTTCAACATTAATTCCTTCATTTTTAACCAAATAAAATAAATATTTTCCTATCTATCATTTATGTACAAATAAAATAAATATTTTCTTATCATATAAATCAATAAATAATTATTCACAAATAATATTACAGAATCAAAATAATGACAACCAGGCCGTTCCTAGGAAAGAGGGGGCTTTTTAATAAGGATTTCCCCTTACTGGCGCGCAATTAGGTGACCAAACTTCTCCTTAACAGAACTTTTTAGACATTGCCAATAATGCTATCTAATAATATTATTCAAATAATATGAATTATTGATCTGATAATGGGAAATAATGTACAGTGACAATTATTGAACAACAATAATATAAAATATCAACGTAGCAATTATTGAACCAATAAAAAAAATATTGAACAGTAATTACTGTAACAATTATTGAGTAGTGCCTTCTTACGTAAGAATTAATATTTCAAAAATACTGTGCAATACCGTGTGCTACTGTGCAACAACGCGTATTACTGTATTTTAACCACCAGGTATTCTAACAGTTATCGTTAAAATTTTTGCCGTTATTTTATAAAAATATTTTTGTCGTTTTCTCAATCCGACAATGATTCTGTTGTGGGGTCCACCAATGATTGTACCGTCGTACGAATATTCCCTGTTAAAACAAATATTCTCCGACCAATCGAATATTATATAATAACTTGCGTACTTTGCAAAATTTATAAATATTACCCACAACTATAACATTATATCAAATTCACTCCATAATATTCAAAAATGATATTTATAGAAAATTCATCTTTATTCATAAAAGTTGGGGTCTTATAACCTCCCCTTTTTATGAAATTTCGCCCTCGAAATTAGGGTACGTACCTGGTATGTCGAAGAGGTAAGGATACATTGATTTCATTTCAGATTCTAACTCCCAGGTCATTTCCTCAATATCGTGATTTCTCCACAAAACTTTGACTTGAGGTATAACCTTGGAGCGTAGAATATGTTCCTTCTTATCCAAGATTTTAACAAGAACCTCTTCATACGTTAAATCTTCCGCTATTTCGTCTAGTTCTAACTCAATAATGTGGTTCAGGTCTTTCACATATTTACGTAACATAGATATGTGAAAAATGTTATGAACACGAGACATCCTTGGTGGTAAGGCGATTCTATAGGCCACAGTTCCTACTCGTTTGAAGATTAAAAATGGGCTAATGAATCGAGGATTGAGCTTTTCTCTCTTTCCAAATCTCGTAACTCCTTTCCATGGAGCAACACGTAATAACACATGTTCTCCAATATTGAATTCTACGTCCTTTCGATGAAGATCAACATAACTCTTTTGTCGATTTTGTGAGGTTTTTATACGTTGTCGGATTGTTTGAATCTTTTCCATAGTCACACGTACCAGCTCAGGTTCCAACAACGTTGCTTCACCCACCTCATCCCAGCATACTGGAGAATAACACTTTCTTCCATACAACACCTCGAATGGAGCCATGCCAATACTTACTTGATAACTGTTGTTGTAGGAAAACTCCACCAATGGTAAGAACTTGTCCCAACTGCCCTTGAAGTTAAGGATACAGAGTCTTAATAGATCTTCAAGAGTTTGAATAGTCCTCTCTGACTGCCCGTCCGTTTGAGGATGATAAGCCGAACTAAATCGTAAATTCGTGCCCATATCTTTTTGCAAACTAACCTAAAATCTTGAAGTGAATCTTGGGTCTCGATCAGAAACTATGGATACTGGCATACCATGCAATCTTACAATCTCGTTTATGTACATACGAGCAAGACATTCAAGTGTATAAGTTTCTCGTATAGGTAAGAAATGAGCCGACTTGGTCAATCTATCAACAATGACCCAAATCACATCTATGCCTTGAGAAACCTTGGGAAGACTGGTAACGAAATCCATGGTAATGTGCTCCCACTTCTATTTTGGAATTTCAAGTGGTTGTAATGGACCTTTTGGTACTTGATGCTCCGCCTTGACTCGTTGATAAGTTAAACACCTTGAGATAAACTCCTCTATCTCTCTCTTCATATTGCTCCACCAAATATATGTCGAAGATCATGATACATTTTGGTACTCCCAAGATGGATTGAAAACGGTGTGTTGTGCGTCTCCATCATGTTTTTATACTTTAAATCAGGGTCGTTAGGAACACAAAGTCTGGAGTTGACTCTAAGTATTCCTTCTTCATCAATTCTTACTTCCGGGATAGCACCTTCGTGCACTTTCTTCTTCATACGCATCAGCTCTAGGTCTATATCTTGACCAACTTTAACTTTATCGATTAAAGTTGGCACAACTCGTATATTTGTCATCATCACATTGGTCCTTGGAGTCTTTAACTCAATCTCCATCCTTTGCAAGTCATATAAAATGGGCCTTTACGTTGACAATATTGCACTCGTACTCGCATATGATCTTCTACTCAATGCGTCAGCTACTACGTTCGCTTTACCAGGATGGTATTGAATGGTATGATCATAATCTTTTAACAGTTCAAGCCAACGTCGTTGCTGCATGTTGAGTTCCTTTTGGGTAAAGAAATATTTGAGGCTTTTATGATCCGTAAAGATCTTCACTTTCTCCCAATACAAGTAATGCCTCCAAATTTTAAGTGCGAAGACAATACCTGACAACTCTAGATCATGAGTAGGATAATTCCTCTCATATTCTTCGAGTTGTCGAGAGGCATAGGCTATGACTTTCCCATATTGCATGAGAACACATCCTAACCCATTGCCCGAAGCATCACTATAGATGACAAATCCCTCTGAGCCAGATGGTATTATCAGAACAGGTGCTGAAATGAGTCTCCTCTTGAGTTCTTGAAAACTCTTCTCACATTCCATGCTCTAACCGAATTTTATATCTTTTCGAGTCAGCTGAGTTAATGGAGTAGCGATTCGAGAAAACCCTTCTACGAATCTCTGATAATAACTAGCTAAGTCGAGAAAGCTACGTACCCCGGTCACTGATTTAGGTTGCTCCCAGCTTTGAATAACTTTAATCTTTGTCGGGAAAATAGATATTCCATAACTTGATACTACGTGCCTAAGGAATGCTACTTCCTCAAGCCAGAACTCGCATTTCTTCAACTTGGAATAAAGCTTATTTTTACGAAGCTTTTGGAGTATCAGCCTCAAGTGTTGCTCATGATCTTCACGACTTTTGGAATATATGAGGATGTCATCAATAAAGACGACCACAAAGTGATCTAAAATATTTCTTGAATATTCGGTTCATCATATCCATGAAGGCAGCAGGAGCATTAGTCAATCCAAAAGACATGACGAGGAATTCATAATGCCCGTACCGAGTTCTGAAAACTGTCTTTGGAATGTCATCTGTTCTAACCTTTAACTGATGATATCCAGAACGAAGATCGATCTTTGAAAAGAATTTGGCGCCTTACAACTGGTCAAACAGGTCATCAATACGTGGCAATGGGTACCTATTCTTGATGGTGACATGATTCAACTCCCGATAATCAATACAAAGTCGCATACTCCCATCTTTCTTCTTCACGAATAGAACAGGAACACCCCAAGGAGACGTACTAGGATGAATGAAACCGATGTCTAACAACTCCTGCAGTTGGGTCTTTAACTCCTGAAGTTTAATAGGAACCATTCGATATGGGGCTTTGGAAATGGGTTTTGTACCGGGTTCAAGGTCGATACAAAATTCAATTTCACGCTCTGGGGGTAGGCCAGGAAGTTCTTCAGGGAATACGTCAAGAAATTTATTAACAATAGAAATATCATTCAAATCTGACGTATTTTTATTTAAATCTGTAACATGAGCTAAGAAAGCTTGACATCCGTTTTTCAATAAACGAATAGCTTTATGGCTTGAGATGACAGCGATTGATTTTAATGGTTTGGTTGCTTGAATTCGCATAATAAGTTAGTTAGGAATATGAAAGCTAATAACCTTACGAAAATAATCAATTTTTTCATGATGAGTAGTTAACCAATCAATCCCTAGAATCACGTCAAATGCAAGTATATTCAATGAAATAAGATCAACAAGTAATGTGAGGGTACCGATTTGAACCAAACAAGACTTATAAACAGTGGATGTAACGAAGGTTTCTCCCAACGGAGTTTCAACAGATAAGTCAAAGTCTAATTTCTCCGGAGTCAAATTTAAACGTTGAGCGCAGGTAGGAGAAATAAAAGAATGGGTAGAACCGGTATCAAATAAGGTATAGACTTCCATAGAGTTTATGATAAGCTTACCCGTGATGACCTCGTTCGGGTTCCTTGATTTTTGGGAGGTCACGGCAAACGCTCTCTCTTGAACTACCAGTTTTGACTTTTCTGGGACGGCCTTTGGTGCCTCCATCCCAGCTGGACTTGTCTTCGGTGCACTATAAAATCGGGCTAGGTGACCTTCTCTTCCATAATTATAAGACGCTTTGGACTGCATCGCGCAGTTTGGAATGATGTGTCCCTCCCCTCCTCATTTGAAACATATGATAGGTGGTCGTTCTCCTTCCTTAACAACGGGTGCTGGTGCTGTCGTCTTTCCATCATTGTTGAATCTCCTCTTCTTGAAATGTCCACTCTTATTATCTTAGCCATGATTACCACCGAAGTGGTTACCATTTCTGGCATGTTGATTCCCTCCACGTTTGTTGTCACCGCTTCGATGACTGCTACCACTGGTTTTTTCATTTTGCCGGCTGCTCTCTCTTGGTTGGGTTGACTCGTTATCGCGCTCAAAAAACTGAGCCTTATTTACAATATCTGAATACAAACATAGTTTGTGATAAATTAAGTATTGACGTATCTCAGGTTTCAAACCTCTTAGAAACATCCGTGTCATTCTCTCCTCGTTATCAACTAAGTGGGACGCAAACTGGGATAACTCAGTAAACTTGGCTTCGTACTGTGACACTGTCATATTGTTCTGCTCCAACTTGATGAACTCTACCTCTTTCATGTGACGAATACTTTCTGAAAAGTACTTGTCGTTGAATAGTTCTTGGAACTTCTCCCAAGATATCTTCAGTGCGGCAGGTTGAGTATGCTTTATAGATTCCCACCAGTAATCTGCTTCTGCCCGCAACATGAAGGTGGCAAAGGGAACCTTTTGCACCTCAGATCATCCCAATACGTCAAATATCTTGTTGATCTGTTTTATCCACGTCTCCGCCTTAAGTGGTTTTGGCTCTCCAAAAAACTCCGGTGGTCCCAGCTCCTTGAACTGTTTAGCGGTGACCGTCCTAGAGTTTTCAGTGTTTCCACCTATATTTTGGACATGAGCCGCTCTCGCCTGATGTTGCATAAATTGCATAAAGCCTCTGAACATTCCATCGTTCATCATTTGATTGTTGTTGTTTAACTGAGGATTATTGTCTTCCTGTTGCACATTATCCTGGGTATTGATCTGTGGTGACTCAATGGTCGCCTGTGCTTCATTACTATTCTCAATATTCTCGGATGTCATTTTCAAATACTGCCACAAAACAAGGGTTAATTGACATGCAACATATTATCTTTATACTCTGACCGACCAATTAAATACCAAATAAACTTAGGTAGGTCATACTAGCGAAGGAATTCCCCGTCTCTCCCCTCCTAGTTCTAGTCTCACATCTTAGCCATGGATCATATCCCTAAGCTTTGATACCAACTGTGACGCCCCCAAAATAGGTATACATCACCCATCTTGAGTAGCCAAATACATGGTACAAAATTCAAATACAACTTTATAATATAACTGTCGTGTAAAATACGACAAAACATAAACTGAGAGTTTTAATACGAATATGTCTTCTAAACAGTATTCAAACTCAAATGGAGTCCTCAATACATTTATTATCACACTATTTTATAGAATAGTGAGGACTACTAATGCTATCATCTGGACCGTCACTCTGTTCCCCGACTAGTCCCGGCTACGTTCTCATTTCTTGAAGAGAACAATGAAAGCAAAAGGGTGAGATCAACTAGCCCAGTAAGAAATATTATGACTAAGATAATGCAGAATAATTTATCATTAGCCTTCAACGGTGTTAAACTGATAAAATATAACAAACATCAAGTTTAACTGCAGCGGAATAAGCAATCCATTAGAAGAGTCAAGTAGAGAATAAAATCTACTATCTTCTATGATTTAAAAGGTTTTTCATCACTTTTATCGCTGAGACTTAGCTTAATAAATAATCCACATCATCTCTGCTCTACGGCCAATGCTATTCATTAGTATCACGACCACAAATTATCCATACACTATAGGCCAAGGATATTCATGTATTCATCAATGATCATGATCATGCCAACAACTGTCCACCAATGCACTACGGGCCAATGAGGACTTTTACCACATTATTTGTAACATTACGGTCATGATTATACCGAATAACCCCTAGTCATAATCATACCAAGTCCATCTATGCACTACAGGCCACAGATGACTTTCAACAGAATATAAACATGAGGATAATGACAATGATATAAGAATTCAATAAAACAAGTTCAAGGATAAATTTTTAAAGATTTATAATTTAATTTATCCAGAAATCAATAACGTCCAAATTGTCAACATGATACTACTTTGTGGAGAAAAATTCAAGAATAATACTATACCAAAAATAATTTGGACCGAAAACGAATCAATTTTTATCATGAATAGTATCCCGGGTGAATAGTAACTGGGTAAATAGTACCCGTGAATAGTACTTTGGGAATAGTAACCCCGTGAATAGTACTCTGACGTGAAAAAGTAAAAAATATATCAAGAATTCTCAGAATAATATTTCTATGAAAAGATACTGGATGAAGCGCAAATATCAAGGATATTATACTAATTTCATGGAGTATAGAAGCCAAAATTTTAACAAAACGAGTATAGAATTCGAAATCTGAAACGAAATAATATTACTTACATACTACAGAGTATGGAAGAAAATATTATTTCAAGCGAATATTGAACAAAAATAATGTCCCTTACATCAAAAAAATAGTACTTCGGAATGAAATGTCGGATATGATGCTGAATGAAACTTGTACTGAATAGCAACTCTTAAAGTATCTAAATACTCACAAAATACGCTCGATAATATACAGAGAGAAAGGGAGAAAGCTTATGTTTCTGGTGTGATTTTCAATTCAAACTTAGCACCCTATTTATAGGAAAATGCTAGCACGCCGAAGCAGACCTGACCTGTAACCTGATGGCTTTACCTGCTACTATTCCCACCCACCACTTTTGAAATAAAATTCTAGCACATTTTTCACCAACCAAAGGCGGGGCCCATTCATTCTAGAATTTTCCAACAAAAATCATTTATAACATAATTTCTGAATCAGTCACCTCTTAAAATTCATAACAAATCATACGCTAATTTTTAACGGTTCAAACTTTGTGGACATATACTCAACTTATATATGTATAACATATCCAAAAATCACAACGATCCAATGGTCAGATTAAAAATTATAACTCACGCAATAGAGCTTAAGAACACTGATTTTATTTTTTAATGCCTCCAATCCGACAAAATACTGATAAAACACTTCAACATTAATTCCTTTATTTATAACCACATAAAATAAATATTTTTCTATCCATCATTTATGTACACATAAAATAAATATTTCTTTATCATATAAATCAATAAATAATCATTCACAAATAATATTACAGAATCACAATAATGACAACTAGGCCGTTCCCAGGAAAGAGGGGGCTTTCCAATAAGGATTTCTCCTTACTGGCTCGCAATTAGGTGACCAAACCTCTCATTGACAGAATTTTTTAGACATTGCCAATAATGCTATCTAATAATATTATTCAAATAATATGAATTATTGATCTGGTAATGGAAAATACTGTGCAATGACAATTATTGAACAACAATAATATAAAATATCAACGTAATAATTATTGAACCAATAAAATAAAATATTGAACAGTAATTACTGTAACAATTATTGAGTAGTGCCTTCTTACGTAAGAATCAATAATTCAAAAATACTGTGCAATACCGTGTGCTACTGTGTAACAACGGGTATTACTGTATTTTAACCACCAGGTATTCCAACAGTTAGCGTTAAAACTTTTGTCGTTATTTTATATTAATATTTTTGTCATTTTCTCAATCCGACAATGATTCCGTTGTGGGGTCCACCAATGATTGTACCGTCGTACGAATATTCCCTGTTAAAACGAATATTCCCCGACCAATCGAATATTATATAACAACTTGCGTACTTTACAAAATTTATAAATATTATCCACAACTATAACATTATATCAAATTCACTCCATAATATTCAAAAATGATATTTATAGAAAATTCATCTTTATTCATAAAAGTTAGGGTCTTACATGAACATTGTCATTAAATAGTATTTCATGTTACTATGTGTAATATGGAAAATGTGGGTAGTAGTAATATATAATACCTATGGCTTAAGATTACATGAATTGTGATGTTTAATTGGGACTAATAATATAAGGTATCAAGTGGTACAATAAAATTATAAATGATTTTAATACAAAAATGATTAAATATATGTGTATTCTAGATGCTGGAAGGAAATTAAATGTTTGAATAAACAATAATATGAAATAATGTGATAATGTGTTTATGTGAGTAGTAAAATATAATTATGGGGATACCTGGACAAGAATACCTAACTGTGTTATGCTAATTGCGTGTATTTAATGTACATAGATATTATGAGGTGAGTACCTAAATAATCCCTAAATTTTCTAATATGGTAATAATTATACATTAAAATGACATTTTGGGAATTTAAAGAACCAAACCAAGCCTTAGAATAACAAGTTACTAAGTTATTTGGCTTGTCCCAAATTTAGTGTCCAATTGCTCCCTATTTCTCATTCACGTGTTTGGCAAAAAGGCTAAGGCCTATCTTCCTTTTCTTCTTCTAAACTCTTTTTAGCTGATGATTATGGGGGGAGTAGTGGTGGTGATGATTTTCAACTAACATCTAACAACTCTTTGATAACCTTCATGCAATTCTTCAATCCATGGGTTTTTTTTAGTGGGAAATTGCATTGTCTGTGTATTGGTTGTTCTATAATTATGGACTCTCCTTCTCCAATTGCCATTGTTGAGAATTGCTAAGTGTAAGGATGAGAGCATACAAGTATCCTAAGAAATTGGGAGTTCATTTAGCAGCAGGTTCATTTCATTTTACAGAGGTAATAATGCTAACCTATATGCTTTTGATTTCCTAAATTTTCAATTACTAGAAATGTCATGAAAAATTAGCTTTTTAGTCACAAAATTGATGGCTAAGGATTATTATAATCCATGAATTGATGTTATGTATTGTTAATATAGTCATATGCAAAAACAACGGAAGTTAAACGAACCAATTTTGTTGAGAAATGAATTCATAGGGAACGAATTTGCTAAATTGTCAAAACATGAACAATTAGTATGAACATGAGTTGTAAATTCATATTTGGGTCAGTTAATGTTTATGTTATTTGATGGGTATTTGGTATGTTGTAGTTTTATGACTTACAAACCCATAGAATCGAAAATGAACTAATTTAGATATGTATAACTCAAATTATGAAGGTTAGAAAGAAGTTTGACATGATAGCTCGTAGCAGGGAATGAAAAATTTGAGTTTGCAGCAGCTAGGCCTGCCCCGATGGGCTATTTTTAGGGCAAGACCCCCACCCTGGTGGGGGTGTGGTCTAATGTGCAGATGTTGAGAAAAATCTGACAGGTCATATTTTACTAAAATGGCCATTACATTTTCATACGAACTCCAATTGAGGTGATTCAAGATGATACGAAATGAGGACGAATAGACCTACAACTTTTGGTCTTTAAGTTTTTCAATTTGAGGTCTTTATGAAGGGTAAAAAAAGTCATCTTTGTGACTGTTAAGTATTCGGAGGCGATCAGAAGGCGTCGAACGAGCACATACGCAAGTATTGTGCTCCCGACGATGGAATATGTTATTCTAAGTGATGTAACATGAAAATTCATGATATTATACATGACATATAAAATTTCCTTGCTCATAATAGAAAGCATTGACATGACTTAGTATGTGTTTTGAAAAGAAACTTAAAGATTTTGAAAAAACAAGCCTTGTGGAAACTTATGTTCTATAAGTTCTGAACTTAATGGTTTATATACATGATTGAGTTTAAATATAAGTGAGCATGATATGGTGTTTATAGTGTCTTGTTCATGATCAAACTTGTTAGACCTTATGTTAGAGAAATTTTCAAGAGAAACTTGATATAATAGAACTAAGGTGCATGAATGCTACATGAGGTAGGTTCTGAACTTGAGAAGATGTTATCATGACTTAATTACTTATGATAAGAGTTTTAAAAGTTGTCTTATATGTGCTATATTACATTATTCATGATAAAATAATTTCAAAGACAAACTCCATTATCTTTTGTAAACTAAGTATTAAACATGAATGATATGTGCACTCAACTAGTCAAGAATGACATAAGTTATTTAAGCATTTTTTAAAAGTATGAACGATGCTATGTCTATGTAAATGAGATAGATACATGTGAGCATGCTATTAGAGGCTTACTAGTACCAATATATGGTTTAAAAGCTTATAACATCGAATCTTGTTCAAGAAAGTTGTTAAGCCTTATTGATTGAAATAAATCATTATGGAGCTAAGTAGTTTGAATGTGAACTTGAAAATAGATCACAACCTATTTGATGTCAAGTATGGATGGTTAAGCTATACTTATACATGCCTAGCTATTCTAAGAGTATGATGAGAAAGTGAAACGAAGGGTTTTCAAACCTAGTTAGGAAATGATGTAATATTTATTGTTATATTAAGAACGTATGAAATGTATGACTAATGGATATGAATCCATAATTATATAACTGTGAAGGAATACACGCAGTACAGATAAGCTTTAAGCAGTTAAGTCGTAGTTGATAAACTACGAATCAAGCAAGTCTTTCAGTTCCTATTCGATATATGAATTCTATAACTGTTAGTTGAGCTATATTATGCTATGAGAATGTTGATGTATATATATGAAATGCATATGAGATATATATGAATTTGAAAGTTGATCTTGGATGACATGCTTGTGAAGTAAATATCTATGCCTGTTATGTGAGAAGAAACATGCGTAGTAAATGTTAACTGATTATGAATGCATGAACTGAGTATGCTATTATATGTTATGTGATGCATGAAAACTGCTAGAATTGTTGGGCTGTCGAGCTCAGCCTTGTAAATAACCACTTTTATAGGTTAAGGACACACGGTAAAGGTTACGTGCTACTTGATTGATAAAGTTCAATCACATCAAAGGAGATTGATTTGATTAATTAAATATATACTCTTGAACCATGTTTAGGTTCTAGGAGATGTACAAGATAGTAGTTATGATGTGTAATACATGTTAAGTTATACTATGTTATACATAGAGGAATTCGAATCGAGATGTAAAAGTTTATACAGTAATTCGAATAGATTGAATCATAATATAATTTGATTCAAGGTTATGTAATTGATTTAAGTTAAGATATCAATAAAAGATTTATTTTTAAGGAGATTAAAAAAGTTTAAATTATTCCGCATATTTTTATAACATTGAATATGATGTAAGACATGAATGGTAAATGACCAAGATTTGAAACTTATAAAAGTTTGGGGTCATTTACAGATCCTAGAAATGGAAAGAATTTTTATTCTAAATTATAATAAGCAAAGTTATAGTCATTAAGTTATGGATAAACTATATAAATAGTTTGACGATAGTAGTATCATGGCGGACCGAATCTGAGGTTCGAAGGGACCCGAATTTGGGGGCATCACAAGAATGACCATTTGAGTGCCCAACAAGTAATAGCAGACATTAAACGTTAGCTGAAAGAAGTAAATATTTTCTGTGAATGATACTTCTACAACGAATCAACAGTTGTGAAGTAAACTGAAGCAACACTAAACAACGTAACAATTCTATCTCAAATTTTGAAACTACGTATTGACTATAATTGGTGAGCAGTCGATAGACTATAAACTTTATTTTTAATTTTCGTTATTCAATTGAATAACAAGAATTTATTCTACACAATAACAAAGTAGAATATTTTCCATAGTTTATACTGAGTGATCCCTAAGGATCTTGAACTTCTATTTTCGAGTAACTATCAAAGATTTACTTTGATATACCCAGGTGTATCAGATAACCATAAAGATTAAGTCATACCCCTCTGCAAGTATAATAAGTGATCAGCTTCATTATACCCTATATTATACGACCAAAAGGTTCCCTTTATATAAAAGGTTGTTCTTCTCAGTCTTATAATTATAATTTGAATTATAACAACGAAATACTATAATTTTAATATCTAATTGCTTTTTTGATCTAGCCAAAACAATTGGCATCGACCTGTCAATAATAATTGAGTTCTATTCTTGAACCTATCAAGTTCTAACAAATATTCGTCTAGCCAGAATAATTAGCTAAGACATATCTCAACGCTATCTTTAAATCTATGTCTAGCCGAGTCAGTAGCTTAGACAGCTTTTAATCAATGTATACAAACCAGAATTTAATAAGTATATATCAATAGGTACAACAATTATCCAAATGAGGACACTTGTATAACAATATTTAGAAATTAATGAACAAAATAAATATCTGAATTATACAATATTACTGTATTGATAACCAATGATCAGATAGAATTCAAGAACTGGCATGTCTATAAAAGTATAGATACATGAACAATAACAATATAGTTCTGAAACTGGCTTACACATGTCCATTACATAAAGTAATTGCAAAAGTTAAATACTTGCCTGGTCTGCTACTTACATTACACGACTTAGTTCTACCTTTAATACAACTACCTATCATTAATAAGATCATTCTTTTGATAAGAATAATATATCATAACACATAGTACTGCTATTTGCAGTCAAAACATAACCTAATCATATTGTCACATAGTTATAACAGTCTTTAGAACATAAACAGACACTGATACAGTTAAACTATCTAGGTCCAGATCAATTTTGGACACATTTCGGTGTACCGACGATTTTATCGAGTAATTATTGACTATATTGTTAATAAAACTCTATTCTGTATCCTTAATATTATTCTGGATATTTTAAATATCAGTCATATTATTTTTCATAGACTTATAATAATTTTTAAATAATTATTATAATTTATCATGATTTTTCAAACGCTGAAATCATTTTTAAATTATTTAAACACTAAATAATTCTATTATCATTAATATTAAAATAATATTGAAATATTAATGGACCATTACCAAAATATTAAATTTATTTATAATAACTTAAAATATTTTTAAAACATTAATATTACTCTTAAAGAATTTTTAAAACATTTAAAATTATTTTTAAATAATTACTATTAATGTTTAAATATTAAATTATTATTTATCAAAATATTAAAAGTTATTAATTATGACTTAAAATATTTTTAAATCATTTATTTCCCTTTTAAATGATTTTAAAATTAATAAAACTATTTTTAAACTATTTATTTAATATAATTATTAAATAAATCTAACATCTTTAATATTTTTCATGACAAAATATCAAAAGTTATATTTTATAATTTAAAATATTTTTCTAAGCCTTAAATTATTTTTATATGATTTTTAAATCATTATTTCTATTTTTCACAATTTATTTAATATATTCGTTAAATAAATCAATTACCATTACTAATAAATTATTAATGAAATTTCTCACAAAATATTAAAAGTCATCAAAAATAACTTAACATATTTTCTAACACCATAATATATTTTTAAATGATTTTTCATGCATTAAAATTATTTTTAAGTAATTTATTTAATATTATAATTAAATAAATTAAATAGCTTTATTATTCCAAAAATACAACATATTTATGAAATATATTCAAAATTATTAAAAACCCATTTTTAGGCTTTAAAATATTTTTTAGTAATTTATTTTGTATTTTTAATAATTAAAAACAAATTTTCTCTAATTATTTAATAAAATAATAATTTTCAAAAATTAAGTGTCGCTAAAGGGTGCCTATAGCGACAGAACCGTCGCTATAGGTGTTCTTTGGTGTTCTTGAGTAAACCCAGATCTTCAAAATCAGTTATCAGGTGCCTTGTTTGGCCAGAAATTAAACCTAGATTTTGTTGTTATCAGGGCTTGTTATGGTGTCCATGTTGTATTATTAGTGTAACACTACAACTAGAATCAAGTTTCATGGCCATACAACAACAAATCAGAGAGTTATTAGCTCTCAAAAATCATGTCAGAAGCTGTTCTTCGTTTCTAGATTACCCAGAAATGAAGAACAGTTCGTGTTGGCTACTTTTGATCCTCATAGTTTGCATTCTGGGCTTGCTTTGTAGGATTTAGCGGTTCCATCTTGTACAACAGATGTCAGGGTACAATTTTATAACATCATATCATTATAACAACAACATATGAGCAAGATCTGGCATGGTTAAACCATGTCAGAAATCTTGTTCTTCACTTTTCTGGGTTTTCCAGAAAATCACCAAAACAGATGGTCAAGCCTACTTTGACTAGCTAAATCTTTGATTCTATGTAAGATCTAAGTGATCCTATGGCATGTATGTGTATTCTACATATTAGTCTACAAGTCCTAAACAACAAAATGGCCTAAACACTTAACAGTAGCAAGATCAAAGGCTTGCAAAACGACTGTCAGACCATTCTGGAAATCTGGGTTACCCAGAAACCAGTTTTGTCATGGTCAGTCAACCATGTTTGATTGCTTATAAAATGAAATCTAGACATGATTTGACCCTGTTTTCGGTCCCAGATCATAGTCTGCATGGCATAGAACAAATCCATAACATAAAACACAACAACAAGCTAACACACACTGATCTAGAAGCCCTGACATTTGCTTGTCAGATAACATTTTTAAACTTTTCCAGATTTTGAAAAACTTCAAATTCGTGCACTTAGATGTTATGGATCTACAAGATACCAACCCAGATCACCTAGTTACACTACAAACAACATAATACAACACAAAAAACACAAGATCTAACACATCAATCAAAATCAGATTTGGTTCTAGGGTTTTATACCTTTCTTGATAAAATCCCTGATTCTAGGCTACTGATTTGATATGAGTGGTAGTGGGGCTTGTTTTTTGGACTGATAAACTAAATAAATTCGTGGGTTAGAGTTAGAGAGAAAGTCTAGGTCAAGTGTTTGTGTACAAATGGTTTATTTTTATGAACTTTTCTCTCTCTAATTCTATATATATGATCATACAATGAATGTAGCTGAAATGAATGGCTGATGGCTGGAGATTTAAGTCAAATAGAAAGTCAAGAGTGGTTGAGCAACTAAAGTTTTGGCAAATTCTACAAGTTAGCTTCAATTATGCAACAAGGGCATTTAAGTCATTTTTCTAGCAAATGTAATATCTTTCTAGACATTTGGCTAGCTAACCCTTAGGGTTTAACCCTAAGGTTCTACAATTTTTAATTTTTCTAGGATTTGCAATTAGGGCTAAAATGGGAAATTTAGTTTCCTAAATTATAATTAGGATTTTCTAAATTAGTTTAGGTTTCTAATTATTTAGAACTTACTAATTAGGTTTAAGATCCCTTAATTAGCACTAAGCTTTCCAATTTAGCGCTTAGGGTTAATAACTTAGCAATTAGGATTTTAAATTTGGAAATTAGGGTTTCTAATTAACAATTAGGGTTTCCTATAATTAGGGTTTTCCTAATTAAGATTACTATCTATAATACTTGTCAGTAATCATATTCACGCAATTACCTAACAATTTGGAACTTATATTTGACTTTTCAAATTAGGGTTTTAACAGTTAACACTAAGGTTTTGGACAGGCTACCCCATAATAGATCAACCATTATCAATACACATACAGTACTTAGTTATAACACTGAAATATATTTAATATTATATTATTATTCTCATTCCTTATTAAAAATCCAAAATTAGGGTTTTGAATCCATATCCGACATAACTTTCATATACATTCCGTTAGTAATTAAGTTAAAATAATTAACATAACTAATATGAATAAATTCATATAATAAAATAATTATTTTAATAATTCTAATAATCATTTCATATATTATTTAAATAATACAATAATCATGTTTTCATATAATAAAAATATTTTTATTACAAAATTAAATTATTATAAAAATATACTTTATAATGATCAATAATTCTTAAAAAAATTATTTATAATTATTCATGTAATAAATAATTTTTTATTTATCACATATATACATACGCTTTACCTTGCACATATTTCCACCTTTATTTATTTTTTTTAAAAAAAATTAGACATAAAATTTCTTATTTAATTATATCAAAAATATTGGGTTATTATAGAGCGTGCGTTAGAGTATTGGTAACAAGTGGAAGGAGACTAGCATGCTCCTAGCTGAATAATTGACGTGTGACTTGGTGCTGATGGACCACCAGTTCTTCCGATTGGTTGAGTTGCTCGCACAGAGCATTCATTTTTTGTTCCATCTTAAACTGGAACTTTGCATAGTCCCACTTGTCAGCACTATCCTTGTTGGTTTGGGAAGGTCCGACAATGGAATGGGAAGTCTTTCCACTATTCCAATTAATCATGTTAACATCTTCTTCTTTATGTTGAGGAAGATAGTTATCTTGCACATGGGGTTGGTCAGGTGTAGCTTCCACGATCTCACCATTGTCAATCAAATCCTGGATCTTGTGTTTTAAGGCCCAACAATCCTGAGTATCATGACCTGGAGCTCCAGCATGATAAGCACATTTTTAGCTAGCATTGAAACCCTTCCCATTCGGGTTGGCTGGTGGAAGAAGATGGGTAATTTTCTTCTGAGTTGTTAGAAGATTGAGAATGTTCTCGAGTGAGTCCCTTAAGGGTGTGAACACTCGAGTGCGTCTGACTTCTCCATTCTTTGGAAATGGAGGGTTTGAAGACTGTGCTTGAAAGGGAGGGGGTAATTTCTCCTCTTGATAGGCATATTCTAACTGTCTTTCTGACCTTGTAGTATCAAGGAAACATCCTCCCCTTTTTTTTATGGACCCTTCAGGGGTTGTTTCCATAATTTTCGGACTGGATGTGCTCAGCAATAGCTTTTAGAATGACTAGGTCTTGAATCTTTCCGGACTTAAATCCCATCTCAGCCATTCCTACATGTTTGATCATTTCAGAGAACGGCTTGACAATGCCAGCTAAAACCCTCTCGTAGAAGGGAGCCTCTTATATGTCTATGAAGGTCATCACCATCTCAGACTCAGTCATAGAGGGAACAACTTGAGCAGCAAGGCTCCTCCACCTTTGAGCATACTTTCTAAAAGATTCATTGGTTTGTTTCCTGACTTTAATAATTTAGTGTCGGTCAGGAGCCATTTCAGTTTGGAAACTATACTGGCTAAGAAATGCATGTGCTAGCTCTTCCTAACTATGAATCTTGGAATTGTCCAATCTGGTATACCATTATCTAGCTTCACTAGTCAGACTCTTTTGAAATAGCTACATTCTAAGCTTCTCATCCTCGGCATAAGATTCGAGTTCTCCAATGAAGACTTTCAAATGTGTGTAAGGATTTCCCAACCCTTCGTACTTTTCAAAGTCGGGAGTCTTGAATTTCTTTGGAAAATGCACATCAAGGAATATACAAAGGTCTGTATATGAAACACTTCCATGTGGTCCAATCCCTTTGATAGACCGAATGGTCTCTTCCATCTGTAGGACCTTTTTCCTAATATCACCGGTGTCTGGATCTTCTCTGAGATGGGTGTTTTCAGGATTTTTGTTGGTTGTATCCAACTCAAGTGTAGGAACTTCTTTTTCCAGTCCCTGAGTTCCTCAATGTGCAGAGGATTCTGTATGTATGGGCATTCGGGGACCCTAAGTTGACTGATGTAGTTCTTTCAGCAGAACAACCAACTTTGTAATTTGATGGCTTAATCCTTCGAACTCCTCACGGGAAACAGGAGTAGGATTAGACTGGCCAGATGAAGCCATGTTTGGCTGTAGGCTTGTTGCCTTTTTGGATTTTGATCGGGTAACAAGTCTGATTGTTTCCCTATAAAAAGACTTATGTAGTTTAGTTTTAGGGAGTGTGAAAATTTTTACGTGCTATGTGATGTACCCGTTTTAGGAGTATTATCCTGCAAAATGGATGTTAGTTGTTTATATGACAATATAGCATGTCAAGTTTTGATATAAAAGGGAATGTATTTGCACATGTTCCTTCATATTTTTCATTACATTGAGATTTACATGGAAATGAAATTACAAGTAATTGAATTTACAAGTAATTAAATGTGAAAGTATAAAGAGACTTTCCTCCGTGTTTGGTTTATCAGAGGCAGACCTATCTTAGGCTACTGTCACGGTTTTTCGGCATAAAAGGTTCCCAAATCATCGCAATTTACTTGACGGGAAGTTAATCTGGTCTTTCAACTGGAGCGAATTTGGGTGGTGCATTTCCTGAGCCTCGTTGGAATTAGTCTTCCTATGAGTCCAGTAATTAAACACTGACGGGATAGCCTCCTGGTGGAAGAACCACACAACATACATTTACATACAACGTGTATTACTGTTTATGAAAATGATGACATGTAAGAAGCACTAATATCACAACCAGATATGGTGTGAAGAACTAAGTGCAATATGTAAATGCATTCGTACACATTCATTTAAATGTAAATGCAACATCCACACACAAGCAGATAATGGTTTTGAAAAGTTTGTAATAGCGGCTTAAGCCCTCTTACTGGATGTCCTCAGCAGAGTCACCACCTGTCGACGTCGAGATTTTTATTTATCCCTTTTTTGTTCTTGTCTTTTGGTGTTCTCATGTTAGGTGAGATTTGTTAGAAAAAATAAGTTGTGAAAAGGTCCGACATGTATACGTCGACGATTGGACTGTAAGAGTCGCCAGTTGGTATTTTTAAATGGTTGCACCAACTCAACCAAGAAAAAGTTTGCACATTGACCTAGTGATGTGACACTATTTAACTGGTCTATGAAATCGAGATTCGTTAGGGTCCGGAGCTTGATTATGCGGAGGGAATGTGTTAGGCACCCCCCGACATCCATGTTACCACAGTGATCACCACTTTTCAATTAAAACCATTATCTGAATGTGTGTGTGTGTGTGTCAATGTGCAATTATTTTGAAGTAGTGCTATGCATCGTTTGCACCTATATAAAAGGGTTTGAATTTTGTATAAAAATTCAGTTTTAACAAGATATAGCAGTGATGTTTTGTAAAAGAGGTTTTTTCAAACCCTTTTGTTCAATAGTAATTGAGGCATTTGATACTTCCATTTTATTAAATCTTCGACTTAGTTGCTTTTATTTTCGAGATGCAAAGCATCTTCGAGAAAATAATGTAAAAGCCGAATTCCTTATGGGCATGAGAGTCATCTAAGGAAATTCAAACACCGTGAATAATTTACAAGCCGTGTATAGCTGAAAATGTCCATCATGGGAACCAGATCTAGATTCAGGGGGACTGAATCTTTGATCACATGATGTGGCAATTTGTATAAAAGCTATAAACAATTATATATATATAAAAGCTGTAAATATATATTTACAGACAATCAACCACCACGAAGCACCTCCATGGGGGATTGAAAAAATATAAATAAAGCTGTAAAAGTGATCAACCGCCACGAAGTAAACTCCAGGCGGGACTAAATATGAATAAAGCTGTAAAAGGCCACGAAGTGAACTCCAGGCCTGACAGAAATATATATATATATATATATATATATATATATATATATATATATATAAAAGCAATAAACGCTCCGGATGTAAATCTGGGCTCAATCGAGGCATAACTCGATAATAGTATATATATATATATATACACACACACACACACACACAAAAGAAATAAAAATCCACGGACCGAAGTCCGGGTATACGCACACAACACGACTCTCAACGTGAACAACTGTTTGTGCAATAAGTATGAAAAAGGCTTTAAATGATGTAAGAAGGCTTACAGTGGACTGCCAAAGAAGACTTCAATAGCTTTAAATTGATGAACACTTGGCTCCCGCAGAGAAAAAAATAGCCAAATATAAGCTCACAAGTGTTTGAAATGAGAAAGCATTCAATATATGGTGTATACAGAGCAAATTGGACATGGCTTTCTCGCCTTTTTTTCTTTGCAAAATGGCTGCCCCAAGCCCTATATTTATAGAGGGGGAGCCGCAGGAACACCTACGGAAGCCGCAGATGCACCTGCGCCTGCCCGGGGTGCTCCTGGCCTTGCGGGTCCCGTCGTCTCGAAGTACGTGCATGCGTGCAACGTGATGTCCACTTAAATTTTTAGAACTTCAACCTGGGCATCCGGTCGAGGTGTATAAAACCTTTTACGGCATTTTGTTGTCGAGAGCTACACAATGACATGGGATAAGAGGTTGTATGAAGTCGGGAAGATGGAACCATACTCAGGTCTTCAAGCTTCAAATTCTATCTGTTGTGTTGTCTTGTGTAGTTGTCACTCGGGATTGGAGCTATTGGTTCTTATAGGATACTTCTGTGTGTAATGCATGTTGAAATGTTTGGTAAGACGGCACAATATAGGATTGAGGTGGCAAAATGACGATTTTGCCCCTCATCGGGGTTATCTCCAGTTTGGGTTGATTTAGCAGTCGTTGCTTAGGGTTATCTCTGAGATTAGGCTGCTACAAGTGCTGAATGCCTGTCTTCCCGGGGTTATCTCCGGGTTTAGAGCTGAGTGCCTTGGGGCTATCACTGAGTGTTAAAGCTGATCGCATGGGTTTGAAACAAGCATTTCCAGGGTTATCTCCGAAATTGTTATTGCATGCCTCAGGGTTGTCTCTGAGGTTTGAACTGTATCTCCTGGGATTGTCTTTGGGATTGGAAATGAAGATCTCGGGGTTGTCTCCGAGATGGAACTGAGGATTCCGGGGTTGTCTCCAAAACTGGAACTGCATTCCTCAGGGTTATCTCTGATGTTGAAACTGAATATCCCGGGGTTGTCTTCGGGGTTGTAACTGACTATCTCGGGGTTGTTTTTGAGATGGTAAAGACTGAATATCCCGGGGTTATCTCCGGGACTATGCTGATTTGACTTCCAAGGTTATCTCTAGAAGACGACTTTTCCCTCCTGTAAGGTTAGTAATAGGAATGCAAAATTTCGAGTGTCTACAGATGCCCCTCTTTATCATATTCATGTAGTGTAATGGAATGGATAGGATAAAGAATACCGGCCACTTGAAATGCAACAAGATATTCATGATGCAATGTACTATAACATGATGCAGATGTATGATGTCTGCTCAAACTTTTAGAGCTTCAATTCGGGCATCCGATCGAGGTGTATAAGACCTTTTATGGCATGCTGTTGTCCAGAGCTACGCAATGACATGAGATAAGAGGTTGTACAAAGTCGGGAAGATAGGACCATGCCCAAGTCTTCAAGCTTCAAATTCTATCCGGTGTGCTGTCTTGTATAGTTATCACTCGGGATTGGAGCTATTGGTTCTTGTAGGATACTTTTGTGTGTAATGCATGTTGAAATGTTTGCTGAGATGGTGCAATATAGGATCGAGGTGGCAAAATGATGATTTTCCCCTCATTGGGGTTATCTCCGGTTTGGACTGATTTAGCAGTCGTTGCTTAGGGTTATCTCTAAGTTTAGGCTACTGTAAGTGCTGAATGCCTGTCCTCCCAGGGTTATCTTCGGGTTTGGAGCTGAGTGCCTCGGGGCTATCACCGAGTGTTGAAGCTAATCGCATGGGTTTGAAACAAGCATTTTCGAGGTTATCTCCGGAACTGCTATTGCATGCCTTGGGGTTGTCTCCGAGGTTTGAACTGTATCTCCCGGGGTTATCTCCGGGATTGGAAATGAAGATCTTGGGGTTGTCTTCGGAACTGGAATTGCATTCCTCGTGGTTGTCTGCGAGGTTGAAACTGAATATCCCGGGTTTGTCTCCGGGGTTATAACTGACTATCTCGGGGTTGTCTCCGAGATGGTAAAGACTGAGTCTCCTGGGGTTGTCTCCGGGACTGTACTAATTTGACTTCCAGGGTTATCCCTGGAAGACGACTTGCCCTCCTACAAGGTTAGTAACAGGAATGCAAAATTTCGAGTGTCTACATGATCCACTTGTGCTCCACCCGACTTAACTCTATTTGTTCCACAACGCGAATTGGGTAACATGCAACATGTGAATGCTCCATCATGAAATGTTAACCTGGTACTTGGGTCCATCAAACCATGAGTTCTGATACTACTTATAGAAAAATGGAACGTTCTATAATTCATCTCATATCAATTCATCAACTAGTGCAACACACAACTGTGTAGACTGACCCAACAAGTATGTTGGATCACCGACCTAAAAGGTTAACCCATCTACACTCTTAAATTTAATAGATGTGAGATTCATGTGAAATATCCTAACAGTATGAATCTAAATATGTTGAATCATGGTGGTAGATACTATTAATCATGGAGAAATTTCATTGGAGCAAAAGAAAGAACAATGGAACCTATGCTAGATTAGTCTGAAAATTTAAGAATTTGACCTGAAATGGTAAGGGATATAAACTTCAAGTGTATACTAAATTTTGAGTGAGGTTTGTGGTGTTACAAAGATCTATGAGTTAGCTAAATTTTGGCAGAGGTTTGAGGTTAAGAGCCCTTGTGGATTATTTTTGGTGAATTTTCTACCAAAGTAGGACATAGCTAAAAAAAGGGGGAAAAACACTACCCTACTTTTTCTAAGGATGGTTTCGAATGCTTAAATTGTTAAATAAAATCAGACCTTTTGAGGGATGATACCTTGTGGTATAAGTTATGTTATGTCCAAAGATGGACAAAAGTGGACTTAAGATGAATGAGTTATGACCAAAACAAAATTGGGAATTTTAAAATTAAAACTGCAATAACCTGAGTTTTACAACTCAAATTGGGACGAAATTTTGGGTAGAAGTAAATTTAGATGCAAAGATTTTACTATCTAAAGTACATAGTTTCTTGGTATAAGTTCGAATTTTAATAAATATTACAATTTTGGATAGATATTAGCCTAAAATAAATATTAAATATATTTGGAAAAATCTAGAAAAATCATAATATATTTATCTAAGTGGTGCGAGAAGGAAGAAAAATAATAAAAAGTTTAAAGAGATTTAATGGAGAAAATGGAGTTAAGAAAAATTTTTTAAAGTAAAACTGATAAATATGTATTATATTTTCGTTGGTTGATATACGTTCAAACAAAATGTATGAGGATATGTGAGTGATGTATGGATGTTATAAGATTGAGGTAATGAAAATGGTATGGGAAGATGCTCGAGAATGAGTTTATGTTAAAAAGAATTACTAGAACATGTTTACAATAGTTACCGACGGTAACTATTAATTTATAACAGTTAAGTTAATCAAGTAAATTCTTATGGTTATTATAGGATATTATGCGAATGATGTTAATAATGTGAACGAGGAAAGTGCATACAAATCAGGAAAGTTCCCGCACTTATGTGCATTAAGAATTGTTCTTTATAGAACTGTGATTGTATTCTTTAAAATTCTTGTTATTCATGAACATTTTTGGGTAATGAGTTATGTCATTTGTTTCGGGTAGACTCAGTTGATGAGATTATTTAAATTAATGAGTTTAAGCTGTTAGTTCCTAGAGGCACAATAGTTATCTAGAAGGGGGGTTGGATAGATATTTTAAATATTCTTTTTCAAAATTCTTTATCAGATATTATTAATCAATTTCAGCGGAATATGTAATTTGTTTGTTCCCTTTAAGATAAATAGAGTTAATAGATAATAGGCAGTTTTAGCAAGTATAGCAGTTAAAGCAAGAATATAAAAAACACAGAGAGTTTAAGTGGTTCAGAACATTCAAATCTCGTAGTCCACTCTTCTACTCTTTGAGTAGGAAATCCACTAAGAATGTTTTTACAATCTTTGAATCACTTAGATTTCTTCAAGACCAACAGTCTTGGAACTTCTTAGTTCACTTAGAACTCTTCGAGTCCAGTAAACTTGGAACTTCTTAGTTCACTTAGAACTCTTCAAGTCCAACAGACTTGGAACTTTTTATTTCTCTTAAGGATAGTTTAGTTCTTGAATGGTGCTACTCAGTTGTCGTTAAGCTTGTGTTCGAAAGAACTGAGTAGCTGAGCAAGCTTTCTTTATAGATTGTAGAGTTAAGCGTTGAGTGTTCTTCAGCGTTTCGTTATGTACTTGCTTGATCCTTTCATCTGCTTCTGTTTTGCATATAAGGTGCCTTTGAAATGTATCCGTTTGAAGGCATCCGTTGAAGCATTAATTGTATTTGAAATTTTTGAGCACTGATGGTGACTTTATGCAAATCTTCTGATTAGCCGTTTGGCCCACTGACATAGCAGACTGCTATCTCACCTAACACCTGAAAAGGTATTTTTGGCTGTGTTGACATCGGGATTTTTTAATGTCCCTTTCCGTTACTTGTTCTTTGGTGTTCTCATTTTAGGTGAGATTTGTTTGAAAAAACAAGTGAAAAAGGTCTGACATGTATAATGTCGACGATGGACTGTTAAGAGTTGCCAGTTGGTTTTTTAAATTGTTGTACCAACAGAACCGAGAAAAGGTTTGCACATTGACCCAGTGATGTGACACTGCTAAACAGGTAGGTGAAATCGAGATTCATTAGGGTCTGGGGACTTGGTTATGCGGAGGGAAGGTGTTAGGCACCCCCCGACATCCGTGTTACCACGGTGACAGCCTCTTTTCAAGAAACTATTATCTAAATGTGTGTGTGTGTGTGGGTCAATGTGCTGTTATTTGGAAGTAGTGCGAGGCCTCGTTCGCACCTATATACACAGGGTTTGAAATTTATGTAAAAATTCAATTTTAAGCAAGATATGGCAGTGATGTTTTATAAAAGAGGTTTCTCAAACCCTGATGCTCAATAGTAATTGAGACCTTTACCCTCCCATTTTATTCCATATTCGGCTGGATTGATTTTATTTGACAGATACGAAGCATCCGTACGAAAATAATGTACAAAAAGATGTTGAATTCCTCGTGGGTATGAAAACCATCTGAGAAAATTCAAACATCACAGAATAATTTACAAGCTGCTTACAGCTGAAAATGTCCATCACGGGAACCGAATCTAGATCCAATTGCTTGAATATGTGATCACATGATTCCTAGGCGCACAAAATACCACAATTTGTATTAAAGAAGTAAGCATGTATATATATATAAGCTGTAAATATATATATATATACAAATATGATCACCAACCACGAAGCACCTCCATGGGGGATCAGAAACGTAAAAAAAGCTATAAAAGCTATCAACCGCCATGGAGGAAACTCCAGGCGGGACGAAATGTACAGAAAGCTGTAAAAACAGTCAACCGCCATGAAGTAAACTCCAGGTGGGACGAAATGTATATATATATATATATATATAAAAGCATGTAAACGCACCAGATATAAAAATCCAGGCTCATCGGGCAAAGTCCAACAACAGTTAATATATATAAGAATATATATATTAAAGCAGTAAACGCACCGGATGTGAAATCCAGGCTCACCGAACAGAGTTCGATAGTAGTACATATATATAATTATATATATAATAAAGTCATTAAACGCACCAAACATAAGTCTAGGCTCATCGAACAGAGTTCGACACGCAGTTCATATATATAAATGTATATATATATATATATATATATATATATATATATATATGTATGTATATACAAACTAAAAATAAACCACGGACCGAAGTCCGGGCAAAAGTGTGCAACACGACTCTCAACGTGTAGAAGGGTGTGTGCAAAGATGAAGAGAAAAACTTTAAAGTGTGAAAGAAGGCTTATAGTGGGCTGCAAAAGAAGACTTCAATATCTTTAAAGTGGGTAAACACTGGCTTTTGTTGGTATAAAATAAGCTATATGTGAGCTCACAAGTGTTTGAAATGAGAAAGCACTCAGTCTGGGGTGAGTACAGAGCAAATTGGACAGGGCTTCCTCGTCAATTTTCCTTACAAAATGGCCACCCCAAGTCCTCTATTTATAGAGGGTGTACCTACGGCTGAGCCGCAGGTGTACCAGAGGCAACCCGGGTGGGCCCGAGTTTTTTGGCTCGGGTCGTCTCAAAGTATGTGCACTCGGGCACTGTATTGTCCACTCGAACTTTCAGAAGTGCAATCCGGGCATCCGTTTGAGGTATATAGGACCTATTTCAGACCGCCGTTGTCGAGAGTTGTACGATGGCATGGGATTTGAGTTTGTGTGAAGTTATTGAAGATGGGACGGTGCCCTCCGGTCTTCAAGTTTTAACTTTCATCCGTTATCCCGCACAATAGTAACTCAGGATTGGTAAGTCTTGTGGGACACTGTTGCATAGAGACGTTGAGATGACGTGGCGTGGCATCGTGTTGGTCAGATGACGATGTTGTCCCTCACCGGTGTTATCGCCGGATTGGGCTGATAAAGCAGATGTTGCTCAGCTTCGCTGAGATTGGACTGCTGCAATTTGTTGAAGGTCCTCATTGTCATCCTTGAGGTGTGTCTGTCTTCCCGATGCTATCACTGGGCTGGTACAGTGTATCTCATTGTGAGCGCCGAGATTGAAGCTGGTCGCACTTGTAACAAGCATTTCTGGAGTTATTGCCGAAATTGCATTCCTTGGGGTTATCACCAAGGTTGGTGGCTATTCCCATGGTTGGGACTGAGACTGGATACCTCGGGGTTATCTCCGAGATTATTCGGTCTTCTCCGGTGTGTGTTTCGGTATTGTATCTGTATGCCTCGGGGTTATCTCCGAGATTAAAATTGTTACTCCCAGATTGCGATCCGGGGTTGATGCTGAACTTCCGGTAGTATCCGGCATGAATTTGGATTGTCTTTCAGGGTTCTCTCTTAAAAGACGAATCTGCTCTCCTGCAATGTTAGTGACAGGTGTACAGAAAATTTTGAGTGTCTACAGATGCCCCTCTTTATCATACTCATGCATGGCGATGCATGGGTAGGATAAAGAATCCTAGACACTTGAAATGCAACAAGATAAGCATGATATCATGTGAAGCGACATGATGCAAATGTATGATGCAAGTATACGGGGTTATGGCCCAACATGCTGGGGATGATTGCTGGCTCCCTGTTGCTTCAACTGGGGATTGGCAATGATGACCAGATTTGATGTGTAATCTGAATCTGGTAGGATGTTGATGTTGGAGTTATCACCACCGTCCTGGATAATGACTTGATCCTGCAGATGTACCTCTTATGCGTAAGAGATCTGTGGGGATAAAGCTTGATCTGTTTGAGGATGTGTATAACATATTCCATCATCTATCTTCTTTGATGACATTGACCTCTCCTGGTTAGTATCGCCAGAATATGCCAAGATTTTGTTGGGTTTACTGCCAGCAGCAAATGTTGTCAAGGATGCCTGACCTTCGTTGATGTGTACTTCACCAACATGTGAATCAACGACTGAAAAATCCTGTGGGATATATTGTCAAGGCTGCTTGACCTTCGCTGACACGTGAATCAATGGAACATTACGTTGTGACCCCCGCCGGGGATCCGAGCGGTCGGGTATGAAAACCTTGAATAGTTTCAGAGCTCTGATAGGTTTAAATCGCTATCGGCTGTAATAATGTCAAGGCTACTTGACCTTCGTTGATTTGTGTGTCAACGGATGAGCATGCGTTGTAACCCCCGCCGGGGATCCGTTGGGGAGTGATAAACATACGAAATGATTGAACAACTTTCTATGCTTTGATGGGTTCACTTGTCATCGGCTGAAACAACGTCAAGGCTGATTGACCTTTGTTGATTTGTGTGTCAACGGATGAGCATGCATTGTAACCCCCGCCGGGGACCTCTTTTGTGAAAAGATTAGGGTGATAACTTTACGCTGACGGCATCGGACCTCTGTACGGTTTGCCGAATGTGGTATGCAAAGACTTAAATCATCAGTATAGTAAACCCTATGTTCGAGCGAATACCAATGGATGAAAAGAAAGCCATAGTTGGATCCAGAAAAACCAGGGTTTTAGGCTATTCTGCTCAATCGCGTAGCGTTTTTATCCTGGGTTTGACCATTTCAGCTTGTAAGAACTCCTTTGCAACTCGAACTAGACAGAGCTGGAGTGATGGGACCCGCATGGGAGTGCCGCAGGTGCAGCTGCTGCAGCCGCAGATGGGCCCGCGGCCAACCGTGGATGATATAATCCAGCAAGTTGGTCTCACAAGTCACTTTCAACTTGCTTCGCATAGAGAAAACCGCAAGCCATCTTCAGATCTGCTGAGTCCGGGCTACTTTCTGTAAATTATGTCACCGTACGAGTGTTCTACACTATCCTGGTAACATATGCCTGTATTTTCTCTCATTTCTGTCCGTTGGATTTTGAGTTATTGCATGAAATGCATCTAAACACATAGTAGTGATTATATATGCACAAATGACTAGCTAAAAATATTCAACATAATATTAGTATTAAACCATGCTGAACATAATGATGTGAAAAAATTTAACTTTTGATACAGTCAAATTGGCACCTTTTTCTGCTATATTTTGTCCTATTTGAGGTCTAATGAGCATAAGGTAGCAAGGCAAAGTACTCCTAGTATTGAGGTTGGCCTGATGCATGATGATTTTAATTTTTAATGCATATATTATGTATATGACTTTGGGGCAGGTGTGCTACTGAATGGCCACCTAGACATGCCTGTATGCATGTGGATAGTCCTATTTTCAGAGGGGACTATGACAAAATTTTTCTAAATGTAGGTATTAGGTAGTCATGCATTTTAACTCTATTATATATGTTAAAGTAAATGCATGCATGCATATAGTCATAAAATACATTCTAGAAAGCTCCAGGTAAGGAAATACCACACCCTTTCAGAGGAGATTTGGAGACTTGTTGTCCAGATACTATGGATCCGGATCAGCCGAGCAGTTCCTATAGGACCACTTCTGGTGTACGATGGAGGGCTTCTGAAGTGCCTCGTCCCCGTTCTGTCAGACAGCCTCGTCGGTTGGTGGAGGCCGTGATACGTCTTGTCCAAGTAGATGTTCCAGATGTTGAGGACGAGGAGGCGGATATTCCGATAGAGGACCCCGCTCCTGCTGCACCTGTCCCTCGTAGGGAGCTTTCGAGCATTCAGGTGGTGAACCCATAGTTGCTGGGTGACTTGGGTAGACATCCATCGATGTATTTGCATGCTAACGAGGTATGGTGTTAGACTTGGGTAGACATCCAGCCATTTGTGGGCCCCATAACAGAATAATTATCGGATGAAGAAAACGACAAATTTGAGTTTTTACAAATAACGGCATAGTTGTTACCGTTAACACTGTTGGAATACCCGGTGGTTAAAACACAATAATACACATTGTTGCACAGTAGCACACGGTATTGCACCAATTATTGATTCTTATGTAATAAGGCACTACTCAATAATTGTTATAGTAATTACTGTTCAGTATTTTATTTGATTGATTCAATAATTGTTGCGTTGATATTTTATATTACTGTTGTTTCAATAATTGTCCTTACATAGTATTTTCCATTATCGGAGCAATAATTCATATTATCTGAATAATATTATTAGATAACATTATTGGTAATGTCTAGAAAGTTCTGTCTAAGGAGATGTTTGGTCACCTAATTGCGCGTTAGTAAGGAGAAATCCTTATTAGAAAGCCCTCTCTTTCCTGGGAACGGCCTGGTTGCCAGTACTGTGATTCTGTAATATTATTTGTGAATAATTAATTATTAATTTATATGATGAGGAAAATATTAATTTTATGTGGATATAGATGGAGAAAATTTTTAAAGTGACAATTGTTGAAAAATAATATTTTATCTTTTCTGATAAAATAATTTATTATTATATTTAATAATATAATAATGGTGATAGTTTTACAATGAATGTGGAATATATGAGTATATGAGGAGGAAGAGTATTTTTGTTACATTAAATGATTAACACATATTTTGTGTGGCGGTGGATCCCATTTCTTGACTGAAATTTGATTATAGCCTGTAAAATCGCCCGTTTATGGATTTCGGTCAATTTATGTTTGGAATTTGGAAAAAAACTTTCTTCTGCAAAATTGTAGAGAATTGAATTTCCTATAAAAAGTCGCGAGATTCGAATTTTCTGATAAAGTGTTATTTTCTATGAATTATTGAAGTTTCAGAAAATAAAATGATTTTTTTTAAATTATGGGTGGGACCCACTTTTCGTTGTTGGGGGTGGCTAATTTTTGGTGGGCCCCACTGTGGTGGCTGTTGAATTTTCAGAAATGGTTGGTGCGTAGAATTGAAGAAAAGATTAATTAATATTTTATTAATTTAGTCTCTTTTGGCTTTCTAGCATTTTCCTATAAATAGGTGCTTATGTTAGAATTGAAAATCACACCAGAAACATAAGTTTTCTCTCTCTATATGATCAAGCATATTTTTGTTGGTATTTAAATATCTTGAGTGTTGATATACGACGCAAGTTCGTTCAGCGTTACATCCGATATTTAAGTCAGAAATACTGCTCTTTTGAGGTAAGGGATTTTAAGGGTTATTATGCTTTTCAGTTCGTAATTCTTCTGACCTTTAGAAAATTCTAGAAAAATTTGAAATGATATTTTGATGAGTTTTATTGATTGTGCCCAAAAAATAGTAATTTTTGGATGTATAGATTAAAATTTATGAATTTTACGGGAAAAGACTATTTTAAAAGTAACCGCTTATAACTCCTTATAGTTAACTCCAAAATTGATGAAATTTTTATTGGAAGTATATCTATATAATATCAGTGTACTCTTTAAATTTCGGAATTTTTGGATAAAAGTACAATTTATGATAAATGTCTAAATATTCGGCGGTTTTGGCCATATGAAAAATAGTAAATAAATTTTAAAAATTTTGAAAAAATATATGTTCAATATGGAACTATATTATGCTAAATTCCAGAAAAGAAATATTTTTGGGACTGATTTGGTATTTTTCATGAAAATGGTCTAGTTATGAGTAAATGAATTAAATATGTTATGTGAAGTAAGAAAATTAGAAAATATGATTTTATGGGTTGAGAATCATATATGAGTTATATGCAGATTTTTGATGAGGGTTTTGGTTATTGGTGATGAAATCTTAAGAGTTGGCATTTTATGATGATTAAATGCATTAATTAGTAAAGTGTAAACAATTAAAATAAATTATTTATAAGCTTAAGAAATATTATTCTTTCAATATTATTATACCGAAATATTGGTATGGATTTTATTGTGGAATTTTTACCTTTTTGTGTCGAGTTTACTATTCACGAGTTACTATTCACAGAAAAATTGGTTTCTTTTTCTGCCAAATTATCGTTGATTTATGATTGTTGCTCTTGAAAATAAATGTAGTTGTTGATCATATTATTTTTATTATCATATATAACATTTTTATTACTCTGATGTTGAATTTCTCTTTCACTTGAGTGTAAAGATGGGTAAATTATTGGTATGATCGTGACTAAGGAATATCTTTGGCCTGTAGTGCAAAGATGAATTGTTAACTGGTATGATCATGACCATTAAATTTATAATTGAATATCTTTAGCTTAAGTGTAAAGATAAATTGATTAACATTGTTATAATTATTGTTTATATAAATTCTGAAATGATTATATATTTCTTTGATATATGAATATATTTGGCCTGTAGTGCAAATATGAACTGTTGATGAATATCTTTGGCCTGTAGTGCAAAGATGATATGTTGTTAAATATCTTTGGCCTGTAGTGCAAAGATGAACGGTTGTTGAATATCTTTGGCCAGTAGTGCAAAGATGAACTGTTGACGAATATCTTTGGCCCGTAGTACAAAGATGAAATTATTATTATGATTATGAACATGAATTACGATTTGGTATAACCATGATCTTTGATGTTTCAGGTAAAGACAAGTGATAAAAATTATCTTTGTCCTAGATGAGTTATTTGTAAGACCCCAACTTATTAATGAATAAAATCAAATTTTCTCTAAATATTATTGTGAATAATAATGGAGTTAATTTGATATAATACTTTGGTTATGGGTGAAATGTGCAAATTTTGCAAAATAAGCAAGTGGTTATAAAATATTTATTTTTTCGGGGAATATTCGTTTGGTCATGGAATATTCTTGCTGTCGGGGAATATTCGTACGACGGTGCAACCTTGTGTGGGCCCCATAACGGAAAGCGATTGGATGAAAAAAACGACAAGTATAATTTATTTATAAATAACGGCGTAGTTGTTACCGTTAATACTGTTGGAATACCCGGTGGTTAAAATACAGTAACACACGGTATTGTACCAATTATTAATTCTTATGTAAGAAGGCACTACTCAATAATTGTTACAGTAGTTATTTTTCAATATTTTATTTTATTGATTTAATAATTGTTGCGTTGATATTTTATATTATTGTTGTTTCAATAATTGTTGCTGCACAGTATTTTCCATTATCAGATCAATAATTCATATTATTTGAATAATATTATTAGATAACATTATTAGCAATATCTAGAAAGTTTTGTCTAAGGAGAGGTTTGGTTATCTAATTGCGCGCCAGTAAGGAGAAATCCTTATTGGAAAGCCCCCTCTTTCCTAGGAACGGACTGGTTGTCATAAATGTGATTCTGTAATATTATTTGTGAATAATTAATTATTGATTCATATGATAAGGAAATATTTATTTTATGTCGATATAAATGAGGGATATATTTTTGTGGTTAAAAATGAAGGAGTTAATGTTGAGGTTTTTATCAGTATTTTTGTCCGAATGGAGATATTAAAAATCAGGGTTTTTGAGATATTTTGCGGGGGTTATAATTTTTATTCCGACCGTTGGATCGTGGTAATTTTTGGATATGTTATACATATATAAGTTGAGAATATGTCCACAAATTTTGAACCGTTAAAAATGAACGTATGATTTATTATGAATTTTACGAAATGACTGGTTCAGAAATTGTTGAATTTTCGGAGTTTATCATTTTGATGGAAAATTCTAGAATTGGTGGGCCCCACTCTTGGTTGGTGAAGAAATGGGTTGAGATTTTTATTCAAATGTGGTGGGTGGGAATAGTAGCAGGTAAAGCCATCAGGTTGCAGGTTAAGTCTGCTTCGACATGCTAACATTTTCCTATAAATAGAGGGCTAAGTTAGAATTGAAAATCACACCAGAAACAAGTTTTCTCTCTTTCTCTCTCTAGATTATTGAGTATATTTTGTGAGTATTTAGATACTTTGAGAGTTTCTATTCATCAGAGCAAGTTTCTTTCAGCCTTATACCGGTATTCCGACCAGAAGTACAGATATTTTGAGGTAAGAAATATTATTTTTTTCAATATCATTATGCTAAAATATTGATATGAGTTTTTTTATCACATTTAGAACTTTTTGTGTCGGGGTTACTATTCACGTATACGGCACTATTCACGTATACGGCACTATTCACGAATACGACACTATTCACCGAAAAATAAAATTTTTTCTTTTTGTCCAAGATGTCTATTATGGTTACTATCTTTGATTGTATCCATGTTTTGATCTTTATTTTTGAATTCTGCTTCACAATTGATTATTATGAAGTATTATTGATCTTGGATAAACTGTTATACGAATCCCTAATATTTGTCCTTCTGTCTCACTGGATTCGTTCTCTTTAAGATATTTTTCATCATCCTCAGTCCTAAATGATGATATTACTGAATATCTTTGGCCTGTAGTGCAAAGATGTATGATTACTTGATGAATATCTTTGGCCTGTAGTGCAAAGATGAACATGTGTTGAGATGAACATGACTGACAGGTGATACAAATGAATATTTTTGGCCTGTAGTGCAAAGATGAATATTTGGATAAAGATGATTATTAATTGATGTTACAGGGATAAAATATTGATGATGGACTTTTAAATTTTAGAAGATAGTAGAATTCTTTCTCTACTTGACTCTTCTAATGGTTTGCTGTTTCCGCTGCAGTTGTTGATCTAAAACTTGTTGTCGATTATATTCTATCAGATTTTTTCCTGTTGAAGACTAACAATAATTTGTTGTATATTATCTTAGTCATAATATTCTTTACTGGGCTAGTTGAGCTCACCCTTTTCCTTTTTGTTCCATTTTTCTTCTCAGGATGTGAGAACATAGCAGGATCTAGTCGGGGTATGGAGTGATGTTGTAAGACCCCAACTTTTATAAATAAAGATGAATTTTCTATAAATATCATTTTTAAATATTATGGAGTTAATTTGATATAATGTTATAGTTGTGGGTAATATTTATAAATTTTACAAAGTACGCAAGTTGTTATATAATATTCGATTGGTCGGAGAATATTCGTTTTAACAGGGAATATTCGTACAACGACACAATCATTGGTGGACCCCACAACGGAATTATTGTCGGATTGAGAAACGACAAAAATATTTTATTAAAAATGACGGCAGAAATTTTACCATTGTTACTGTTGAACTACTCGGTAGTAAAAGTACAGTAATACGTGTGGTTGCATAGTAGCACACGGTATTGATTATTAATGCTTATGTGAGAAGTCACTCAGTTTGATTCAATTATTGTCAGTTAATAATATGAATTATTTAGCGATAATGACGTTTTGTTTTATTCGTATTATTAACGTAATAAAACAGAAACATCTTTTTATATAAAACAGAATACTTTATTAAAGTTATTCTATAAATAGAATATATTATATTTTATTTAAAATATTTTTCTTTAAATATGGACCGTCAGATTAAAGTAATCAATCTGGACCGTTCATGGATTAGTTACTATGCATTCTATTTTTCTATAAATAGCAGCTCATTCCTTCATTATTTCTTACGAATTCACCGAACTCTAGAGAGAGAAACTATAGAGAGAAACAATAGAGAGAGAGAGAAGAAGAGTATTCTGCTACTTAACTACTTCCTTATTTCAGCTCGTCTTTAAAACGGTAAGGGGTGTTATTCTTTCTTATTCATGAAGAGAACTGTTGTTATTCCATTTCTTATTATTCTGTTGGAATAACCTGTATACGCGGATCTACCCTATACTTGGTGACATTCTTCTATTATTCCGTTGGAACATCCTGTCTGTGTGTTTTACACCGGACCTGGTTCCGTTTTTATTATTATTCTGTTGGAACATCCTGTCTGTGTGTTTTACACCGGACCTGGTTCCGTTTTATTATTATTCTGTTGGAACATCCTGTTGTGTGTTTTACACCGGACCTGGTTCCGTTTTTATTATTCTGTTCGGAACATCCTGTCTGTGTATTTTACGCCGGACCTGGTTCCATTATTTATTATTCTGTCGGAATATCCTGTCTGGGCGTTTACGCCGGACCTGGTTCCATTATTTATTATTCTGTTGGAATAACCTGTCTGTGCGGTCTATCGCATGCATGGTGATTTCTTTTGTTATTTCATTCTTTATTATACTCAGTTGGCTAAGTTTTGACTTCTATACTCCATGAAATTTATGGAATATCCATGCTAATTGCGTTTTATCCAGTATCTTTTCATGAAAATATTCTTCTAAGCATTCTTGAATTTTACTCCACAAAGCAGTATCATGTTGACAATTTGGACGTTGTTAATTCTTGGATAAATTAATTCTTGAACTTGTTTTATTGAATTCTTATATCATTGTCATCATCCTCATGTTTATAAAATGTTGAAAGTCATCTGTGGCCTATAGTGCATAGATGGACTTGGTATGATTATGACCAGGGATTATTCGGTATAATCATGACCGTAATGTTACAAATGATGTGGTAAAAGTCCTCATTGGCCCGTAGTGCATTGATGGACAGTTGTTGGCATGATCATGACCATTAATGAATACACGAATATCCTTGGCCGTAGTGCAGGGGTGATTCGATGATGTGGATTATTTTATTAAGCTGAGTCGCAGCGATCACAGTGTTGAAAAAACTTTTAAATCATAAAAGATAGTAGAGTTTATTTTCTACTTGACTCTTTTAATGATAATTTATTCTGCATTATCTTAGCCATAATATTTCTTACTGGGCTAGTTGAGTTCACCCTTTCTTTCACTGTTCTCTTCAGGAAATGAGAACGTAGCTGGGGCAAGTCGGGGAACGGAGTGATGGTCCGAATGATAGTATTAGTTAGTAGTCCTCACTATTCTATGTAATGGTGTGTTAATAAATGTAATGAGGACTCCTTTTGAGTATAAATACTCTCTAGAAGATAATATTTGTATTCAAACTCACAGTTTATGTTTTGTCGTATTGTATGCGACAGTTGTATTAGTAAGTTGTATTTGTATTCTGTACTTTGTATCTGACGACCCAAGATGGGTGATGTATACCTAATTTTGGGGGCGTCACAGTTGGTATCAGAGCTTAGGGATATGATCCCTGGCTAAGATGTGAGAATAAAACTAGGAGGGGAGAGACGGGGAATTCCTTCGCTAGTATGACCTACCTAAGTTTATTTGCATGGTATTTAATTGGTCGGTCATAATATAAGGATAATATATGACATATCAATTAACTTTTATTTTGTGGCAGTATCTGAAAATGGCATCTGAGAATGTTGAGAATAGCAATGGAGCACAGGCGACTGTTGATTCACCACATATCAATAATCAGGATAATGTGCATCAGGAAGGTGTCAATCCTCATGCAAACAACAACACTGACCAAATGATGAATGATCAAATGTTCAGAGGCTTTATGCAATTTATGCAACAACAGGTGAAAGCGGCTCCTGTCCACAACGTAGGTAGAAATACTGGAAACTCTCTGGCGGTCACCGCTAAACAGTTTAAGGAGCTGGGACCACCGGAGTTTAAGGGAGAACCCAAACCACTTGTAGCTGAAACATGGATAAAGTAGATCACCAAGATATTTGATGTCTTGGGTTGCTCCGAGGAGCAAAAGGTTCCTTTTGCCGCCTTTATGTTGCGAGGAGAGGCAGATTACTGGTGGGAATCGATAAAGCGTACTCAACCTGCCGCACTGAAGATGTCCTGGGAGAATTTCCAAGAGCTGTTTAACGATAAATACTTTTCCGAGAGTATTCGTCACATGAAGGAGGTGGAGTTCATCAAATTAGAGCAGAATAATATGACCGTGTCGCAGTACGAGGCAAAATTTGTTGAGTTATCTTGGTTTGCGTCCCACCTGGTGGATAATGAAGAAAGAATGACGCGGATGTTTTTAAGAGGTTTGAAGCCGGAGATACGTCAACACCTTGTTTCTCATAAACTGTGTTTGTATTCAGATGTTGTAAATAGGGTTCAGTTGGTGGAGCGCGATAACGAGACAACGCAACCAAAAGAGAGCAGCCGGCAAAATGATAATATCAGTGAAAGCAGTCATCGAAGCGATGACAACAAGCGTGGAGGGAATTAACAGGCCAGAAATGGTAACCACTTCGGTGGTAATCAGGGCCAAAACAATAAGAATGGGCATTTCAAGAAGAGGAGATTCAACAATGATGGAAAGACGTCAGCACCAGCACCCGTTGTTAAGGAAGGAGAACGACCACCTATCATATGTTTCAAATGCGGAGGGGAGGGGCACATCAGTCCAAACTGCGCGATGCCGTCCAAAACATGTTATAATTGTGGAAGAGAAGGTCATTTAGCCCGATTTTGTCGTTTACCGAAGACAAATTCAGCTAGGATGGAGGCACCAGAGGCCGTCCCAAAAAAGTCAAAACCGGTTGTGCAAGGAAGAGCGTTTGTTGTGAACTCCCAGAAAGCAAGGAACCCGAATGAGGTCATCACAGGTACCCATTGCCACGTATTGATGACCTGTTTGACCAGTTGCAAGGAGCACAATTCTTTTCAAAGATCGATCTTCGTTCTGGATATCATCAGCTGAAGGTTAGAACTGAGGATATTCCAAAGACTGCCTTTAGAACTCGGTACGGGCATTATGAATTCCTAGTCATGTCTTTTGGATTGACTAATGCTCCTGCTGCCTTCATGGATATGATGAACCGAGTATTCAAGGAATATTTGGATCACTTTGTGGTCGTCTTTATTGATGACATCCTTATTTATTCCAAAAGCCGTGGAGATCATGAGCAACACTTGAGGCTGGTACTCCAAAAGCTTCGCGAATACAAGCTTTATGCCAAGTTGAAGAAATGCGAGTTCTGGCTGGAGGAGGTAGCATTACTTGGGCACGTAGTATCAAGTCGTGGAATATCGGTTGACCCGGCAAAGATTGAAGCTATTCAAAGCTGGGAGCAACCTAAATCAGTGACCGAGGTACGTAGCTTTCTTGGTTTAGCTGGTTATTATCGGAGATTCGTGGAAGGATTTTCTCGAATCGCTACTCCATTAACTCAGCTGACTCGGAAAGATACAAAGTTCGGTTGGAGCGAAGAATGTGAGCAGAGTTTTCAAGAACTCAAGAGGAGACTCATTTCAGCACCTGTTCTAACAATACCATTTGGCTCGGAGGGATTTGTCATCTACAGTGATGCTTCGAGCAAAGGGTTGGGATGCGTTCTCATGCAACATGAAAAAGTCATAGCCTATGCATCAAGACAACTCAAGGAATATGAGAGGAATTATCCTACTCATGATCTAGAGTTGGCAGCTGTTGTCTTTGCACTTAAAATTTGGAGGCATTACTTGTATGGGGAGAAGGTGGAGATCTTTACGGATCATAAAAGCCTCAAATATTTCTTCACTTAAAAGGAACTCAACATGCGACAACGACGTTGGCTTGAACTGTTGAAAGATTATGATCATACCATTCAATATCATCCTGAAAAAGCGAACGTGGTAGCTGACGCATTGAGTAGAAGATCATAAGCAAGTACGAGTGCGATATTGTCAACACAAAGGCCCATTTTGTGTGATTTGCAAAGGATGGAGATAGAGTTAAAGACTCCAAGGACCCATGTGATGATGGCAAATATACGAGTAGAACCGACTTTAATCGATAAAGTTAAAGCTGCTCAAGCTACAGACCTGGAGCTGATGCGTATGAGGAAGAAAGTGCAAGAAGGTGCTATGCCGGAAGCAAGAATCGATGAAGAAGGAATACTTCGAGTCAACTCCAGACTTTGTGTTCCTAACAACCCTGATTTAAAGTATGAAATCATGATGGAGGCGCACAACACACCGTTTGCAATCCATCCTGGAAGTACCAAAATGTATCATGATCTTCGTCATACATTTTGGTGGAGCAATATGAAGAGAGAGATAGCGTTGTTTATCTCAAGGTGTCTAACTTGTCAACGAGTCAAAGCGGAGCATCAAGTACCAAAAGGTCTATTGCAACCACTTGAAATTCTAGAATGGAAGTGGGAGCACATTATCATGGATTTCGTTATCGGTCTTCCTAGGGTTTCTCAAGGTATTGATGCGATTTGGGTCATTGTTGATAGATTGACCAAGTCTGCTCATTTCTTACCGATACGAGAAACTTATACACTTGAACGTCTGGCTCGTACGTACATAAATGAGATTGTAAGACTGCATGGTATGCCAGTATCCATAGTTTCTGACCGAGACCCAAGATTCACTTCACGATTTTGGGTTAGTTTACAAAAAGCTATGGGCACGGAGTTACGATTTAGTTCAGCATATCATCCTCAGACGGACGGACAATCAGAGAGGACTATTCAAACTCTTGAAGATCTATTAAGACTCTGTGTCTTTGACTTCAAGGTAAGTTGGGACAAGTTCTTACCATTGGTGGAGTTTTCCTACAACAATAGTTATCAAGCAAGTATTGGCATGGCTCCATTCGAAGCATTGTATGGAAGAAAATATCGTTCTCCAGTATGCTGGGATGAGGTGGGTAAAGCAACGTTGTTGGGACCGGAGTTGGTACGTATGACTACAAAAAAAGATTCAAACGATCCGACAACGTATAAAAACCTTACAAGATCGACAAAAGAGTTATGCTGATCTTCATCGAAAGGACGTGGAATTTGATGTAGGAGATCATGTGTTCTTACGTGTTGCTCCATGGAAAGGAGTTACGAGATTTGGAAAGAGAGGAAAGCTCAATTCTCGATTCATCGGTCCATTTTTAATCCTCGATCGAGTAGGAACTGTGGCTTATAGACTCGCTTTACCGCCAAGTATGTCTCGTGTTCATAACGTTTTTCACATATCCATGTTACGCAAATATGTGGAAGACCCGAACCACATTATTGAGTTAGAACCGGACGAAATAGCGGAGGATTTGACGTATGAAGAAGTTCCTGTTCAAATCTTGGATAAGAAGGAACATATTCTACGCTCCAAGGTTATACCTCAAGTCAAAGTTTTGTGGAGAAACCACGATGTTGAGGAAATGACTTGGGAGTTAGAATCTGAAATAAAATCAAGGTATCCTTACCTCTTCGACATACCAGGTACGTACCCTAATTTCGAGGGCGAAATTTCATAAGAAGGGGAGGCTGTAAGACCCCAACTTTTATAAATAAAGATGAATTTTCTATAAATATCATTTTTGAATATTATGGAGTTAATTTGATATAATGTTATAGTTGTGGGTAATATTTATAAATTTTACAAAGTACGCAAGTTGTTATATAATATTCGATTGGTCGGGGAATATTCGTTTTAACAGGGAATATTCGTACAACGACACAATCATTGGTGGACCCCACAACGGAATTATTGTCGGATTGAGAAACGACAAAAATATTTTATTAAAAATAACGACGAAAATTTTACCATTGTTACTGTTGAACTACTCGGTAGTAAAAGTACAGTAATACGTGTGGTTGCATAGTAGCACACGGTATTGATTATTAATGCTTATGTGAGAAGTCACTTAGTTTGATTCAATTATTGTCAGTTAATAATATGAATTATTTAGCGATAATGACGTTTTGTTTTATTCGTATTATTAACGTAATAAAACAGAAACATTTTTTTATATAAAACAGAATACTTTATTAAAGTTATTCTATAAATAGAATATATTATATTTTATTTAAAAGATTTTTCTTTAAATATGGACCATCAGATTAAAGTAATCAATCTGGACCGTTCATGGATTAGTTACTATGCATTCTATTTTTCTATAAATAGCAGCTCATTCCTTCATTATTTCTTATGAATTCACTGAACTCTAGAGAGAGAAACTATAGAGAGAAACTATAGAGAGAGAGAAGAAGAGTATTCTGCTACTTAACTACTTCCTTATTTCAGCTCGTCTTTAAAACGGTAAGGGGTGTTATTCTTTCTTATTCATGAAGAGAACTGTTGTTATTCCATTTCTTATTATTCTGTTGGAATAACCTGTATACGCGGATCTACCCTATACTTGGTGACATTCTTCTATTATTCTGTTGGAACATCCTGTCTGTGTGTTTTACACCGGACCTAGTTCCGTTTTTATTATTATTCTGTTAGAACATCCTGTCTGTGTGTTTTACACCGGACCTGGTTCCGTTTTTATTATTATTCTGTTGGAACATCTTGTCTGTGTGTTTTACACCGGACCTGGGTCCGTCTTGTTATTATTCTGTTGGAACATCCTGTCTGTGTGTTTTACACCGGACCTGGTTCCATTATTTATTATTCTGTCGGAATATCTTGTCTGGGCGTTTACGCCGGACCTGGTTTCATTATTTATTATTTTGTTGGAATAACCTGTCTGTGCGGTCTATCGCATGCATGGTGATTTCTTTTGTTATTCCATTCTTTATTATACTCAGTTGGCTAAGTTTTGACTTCTATACTCCATGAAATTTGTGGAATATCCTTGATAATTGGGTTTCATCCAGTATCTTTTCATGAAAATATTCTTCTAAGCATTCTTGAATTTTACTCCACAAAGCAGTATCATGTTGACAATTTGGACGTTGTTAATTCTTGGATAAATTAATTCTTGAACTTGTTTTATTGAATTCTTATATCATTGTCATCATCCTCATGTTTATAAAATGTTGAAAGTCATCTGTGGCCTATAGTGCATAGATGGACTTGGTATGATTATGACCAGGGATTATTCGGTATAATCATGACCGTAATGTTATAAATGATGTGGTAAAAGTCCTCATTGGCCCGTAGTGCATTGATGGACAGTTGTTGGCATGATCATGACCATTAATGAATACATGAATATCCTTGGCCGTAGTGCAGGGGTGATTCGATGATGTGGATTATTTTATTAAGCTGAGTCCCAGCGATCACAGTGTTGAAAAACCTTTTAAATCATAAAAGATAGTAGAGTTTATTTTCTACTTGACTCTTTTAATGGATTGCTTGTTCCGCTACAGTTAAACTTGATGTCTATTATATTTTATCAGTTTAACATTGTTGAAGGCTAATGATAATTTATTCTGCATTATCTTAGTCATAATATTTCTTACTGGGCTAGTTGAGCTCACCCTTTCTTTCACTGTTCTCTTCAGGAAATGAGAACGTAGCTGGGGCAAGTCGGGGAACGGAGTGATGGTCCGAATGATAGTATTAGTTAGTAGTCCTCACTATTCTATGTAATGGTGTGTTAATAAATGTAATGAGGACTCCTTTTGAGTATGAATACTCTCTAGAAGATAATATTTGTATTCAAACTCACAGTTTATGTTTTGTCGTATTGTACACGACAGTTGTATTAGTAAGTTGTATTTGTATTCTGTACTTTGTATCTGACGACCCAAGATGGGTGATGTATACCTAATTTTGGGGGCGTCACAGATGGTTCTAGAAAGATGTTTTAGCAGTCCTCACTATTTCTGTAAAATAGTGTTTGAATAATTGTAATGAGGATTTATTTGAGTGTGGATATTGTCCAGAAGACAATATTTGTATTTAAACTCACAGTATGTGTTGTCGTATTTTGCACGACAATTGTATTATTGAAGTTGTAGTTTGCTTTCTGTACCATGTATTTGGCGACTCAGAATGGGTATTGTATACCTATTTTGGGGGCGTCACAGTTGGTATCAGAGCTTAAGGATATGATCCCTGGCTGAGATGTGAGACAAGAACTAGGAGGGGAGAAACGGGGAATTCTTTCGCTAGTATGACCTGACTAAGTTTATTTGGTGTTTATTTGGTTGGTCAGAGTATAGGGATAATATATGACATGACTATTAACCCTTGTTTTATGGCAGTATTTAAGAATGGCAGCTGAGAACGTTAATAATGGAGTAAATCAGACCGTGGAGACACCTTTGATCACCACTCAGGGGAACGTGCAACAGGAAGGCAATATTCCTCCTGTAAACAACGTTACCGAGCAAACGATGAATAATGGAATGTTTAGGAGCTTTTTGCAGTTCATGCAAAATCAAACGAGGGAGACTTGTGTGCAGAATACGGGTGGAAATGATAACAACGCGCGGTTTGTCACAGCTAAGCAGTTCAAAGAATTGGGACCACCAGAATTTAAGGGAAAGCCGGATCCGATCATGGCGGAAATGTGGGTCAAGCAAATTACCAAGATATTCGATGTCTTGGGATGCACGGAGGAACAGAAGGTTCCATTCGCCACCTTTATGTTCCGCGGTGAGGCAGACTACTGGTGGGAGTCTGTGAAGCGTACCCAGCCTGACGCACTCAACATGTCCTGCGAAACATTTCAAAAACTGTTCAATGACAAGTACTTTCCTGAAAGTATTCGTCATATGAAGGAGGTGGAGTTTATCAGACTGGAACAAAACAACATGACGGTGTCCCAGTACGAGGCGAAGTTTGCAGAGTTATCCAGGTTTGCACCTCATTTGGTCAAAAATTAGGAACGAATGACAAGGATGTTTCTGAGAGGTCTAAAACCCGAGATTCGGCAATATCTTATCTCTCATAAATTTTCTTTATATTCAGATGTTGTAAACAGGGCTCAATTATTAGAGCGAGATAATGAGTATGTGCAACCAAGGGACCACAACCAATGTCATACCGGTGGCGGCAGTCATCAAAGCAATGAAAACCAGCAGGGAGGAAAACATTCGGACAAAAGCGGTAACCACTCTGGTGGTAATCGTGGTCGTGATAATAGAAGGAGCGAGTCGGGAGGAGATTTCAAGAAGAGAAGGTACAACAATGATAACGTGAAGACGTCAGCACAAACATCAACTGTTTCTAGGGGAGGAGAACGACCACCGGTCGTATGTTACAAATGTGGGAAAGAGGGACATATCAGCCCAAACTGCCCACAACAATCCAAGGTATGTTATAACTGTGGAAAGGAGGGTCATATAGCTCGAGAGTGTTCTGTAGCAAAACCAAGTTTAGCGGGGATGGTGACTCCAAAAGTTATCCCGGATAAGTCGAAATCAGCGTTCCTGGAATGGCGTTTGTCGTGACTGGCCAAAACGTAAGAAACCCGAACGAGGTGATCACGGGTAAGCTAATCTTGAATTCTTGCGAAGTTTATACTTTACTAGATACCGGTTCTACCCATTCTTTTATCTCTCCTGCTTGTGCTCAACGTTTAAACTTGACTCCGGAGAAATTGGACTTTAACTTATTTGTTGAAACTCCGTTGGGTGAAACCTTCGTTACATCTACAGTTTATAAATCTTGCATGATCCAAGTTGGCACTATCACATTACCTGTTGATCTTATCTCTTTAAAGATACTTGCTTTTGATGTGATTTTAGGAATTGATTGGTTAACCACTCATCATGCTAAAATTGATTGTTTTCGTAAGGTTGTTAGTTTTCATATTCCTAACCAACCTGTCATACGAATTCAAACTACTAAACCACTAAAATCAGTCACTGTCATATCAAGCCACAAAGCTATTCGTTTATTGAAAAACGGATGTCAAGCTTTCTTAGCCCATGTTATGGATTTGAACAAAGACAAGTCAGATTTGAATAATATTTTTATTGTTAGAGAATTTCTCGATGTATTTCCCGAAGAACTTCCTGGTCTACCCCCCAGAACGTGAAGTTGAATTCTTTATTGACCTTGAACCCGGTACAAAGCCCATTTCTAAAACTACATATCGAATGGCTCCTATTGAACTTCAGGAGTTAAAAGTCCAACTACAGGAGTTGTTGGACATCGGTTTTATTCGTCCTAGTACGTCTCCTTGGGGTGCTCCTGTTTTATTCGTAAAGAAGAAAGACAGGAGTATGCGACTTTGTATTGACTATCGAGAATTGAACCAAGTCACCATCAAGAATAGGTATCCGCTACCTCGCATTGATGACCTGTTCGACCAGTTACAAGGAACACAATTCTTTTCAAAGATCGACCTTCGTTCTGGATATCATCAGCTAAAGATTAAAACTGAGGATATTCCAAAGACTACCTTCAGAACTCGGTACGGGCATTATGAATTCTTAGTCATGTCTTTTGGATAGGCTAATGCTCCTGCTGCCTTCATGGATATGATGAATCGTGTATTCAAAGAATATTTGGATCAATTCGTTGTTGTCTTTATTGATGACATCCTCATCTATTCCAAAAGTCGTGAAGATCATGAGTGCCATTTGAAGCTGGTACTGCAAAGGCTTCGTGAAAATAAGATATATGCCAAATTGAAGAAATGCGAGTTATGGCTTGAGGAAGTAGCATTCCTTGGGCACATGGTGTCAAAACATGGAGTATCTGTCGACCCGGCGAAGATTGAAGCCATACAAAGTTGGGAGCAACCGAAGTCGGTAACCGAAGTACGTAGCTTTCTGGGCTTAGCTGGTTATTATCGGAGATTTGTGGAGGGATTTTCTCGAATCGCTACTCCGTTAACTCAGCTGACTCGGAAAGATACAAAATTCGTATGGAGTGAGGAATGCGAGAAGAGTTTCCAAGAACTCAAGAGGAGACTCATTTCGGCACCTGTTCTGACAATACCATCTGGTTTGGATGGATTTGTTATCTACAGCGATGCTTCAGGCAAAGGGTTAGGATGTGTTCTCATGCAACATGGGAAAGTCATAGCCTATGCCTCACGACAACTCAAAGAATATGAGAGGAATTATCCTACTCATGATTTGGAGTTGGCAACAGTCGTTTTTGCGTTGAAGATCTGGAGACACTACCTGTATGGGGAGAAAGTGGAGATCTATACAGATCATAAAAGCCTCAAATATTTCTTCACCCAAAATGAACTCAACATGCGGCAGCGACGTTGGCTCGAGCTGTTGAAAGATTACGATCATACCATCCAATATCATCCTGGAAAAGCAAACGTAGTAGCTGACGCATTGAGTAGAAGATCATATGCGGGTACGAGTGCAATGTTGTTAACACAAAGGCCCATTTTGTATGACTTGCAAAGGATGCAGATAGAGATGAAGGCTCCAAGTACCCACATGATGATATCAAATATACGAGTAGAACCGACTTTAATCGATAAAGTTAAAGTTGCTCAAGCTACGGACATGGAGCTGATGCGTATGAAGAAAAAAGTGCAAGAATGTGCTATTCCAGAAGCAAGAATCGATGAAGAAGGAATACTTTGAGTCAACTCCAGACTTTGTGTTCCTAACGATTTTGACTTGAAGCATAGAATAATGATGGAGGCACACAACACACCGTTTGCAATCCATCCTGGGAGTACCAAAATGTATCACGATCTTCGACATACATTTTGGTGGAGCAATATGAAAAGAGAGATCGCGGAGTTTATCTCGAGATGTTTAACTTGTCAACGTGTAAAAGCGGAGCATCAAGTACCAAAGGGTCCATTGCAACCACTTGAGATTTCAAAATGGAAGTGGGAACACATTACTATGGATTTTGTTACGGGTCTTCCCAAGGTTTCTCAAGGCATAGATGCGATTTGGGTTATTGTTGATAGATTAACCAAGTCCGCTCATTTCTTGTCGATACGTGAGACTTATTCTCTTGAACGTCTTGCTAGTATCTACGTGAACGAGATTGTGAGATTGCATGGCATGCCAGTATCCATAGTTTCGGATCGTGACCCAAGATTCACTTCACGATTTTAGGTTAGCTTGCAGAAAGCTATGGGCACGGATTTACGATTCAGTTCGGCATACCATCCTCAAACGGACGGACAATCAGAGAGGACTATTCAAACTCTTGAAGATCTATTAAGACTTTGTGTCCTAGATCTCAAAGGGAGTTGGGATAAGTACCTACCATTGGTGGAATTCTCCTACAACAACAGTTATCAGGCGAGCATAGGTGTGGCTCCATTCGAGGCGTTGTATAGAAGAAAATGTCATTCTCCAGTATGCTGGGACGAGGTGGGTGAAGCAACATTGTTAGGACCAGAGTTGGTACGCATTACTACAGAGAAGATCCAAACGATTCGACAACGTATACAAACGGCACAGGATCGACAAAAGTGTTATGCGGATCTTCATCGGAAGGACGTGGAATTTAATATTGGGGATCATGTATTATTACGTGTTGCACCATGGAAGGGAGTTACAAGATTTGGGAAGAGAGGAAAGCTCAATTCAAGATTTGTTGGTCCATTTGAGATTCTTAAACGAATAGGAAATGTGGCATATAGACTCGCGTTACCTCCAAGCATGTCTCATGTTCATAATATTTTTCACATATCTATGCTTCGTAAATATGTTAAAGACCCGAACCACATTATTGAGTTAGAACCAGACGAGATAGCTGAAGATTTAACGTACGAGGAGGTACCTGTTAAGATCTTGGATAGGAAAGAGCATGTCCTACACACGAATGTTATACCACAAGTTAAGGTTTTGAGGAGAAACCATGCTATTGAAGAAATGACCTGGGAGTTGGAATCAGAAATGAAAGCGAGGTATCCTCACCTTTTTGAAACATCAGGTACGTACGTCAATTTCGAGGACGAAATTTCATAAGGAGGGGAGGTTGTAAGACCCCAACTTATTAATGAATAAAATCAAATTTTCTCTAAATATTATTGTGAATAATAAGGGGTTAATTTGATATAATACTTTGGTTATGGGTGAAATGTGCAAATTTTGCAAAATAAGCAAGTGGTTATAAAATATTCATTTTTTCGGGGAATATTCGTTTAGTCATGGAATATTCTTGCTGTCGGGGAATATTCGTACGACGGTGCAGCCTTATGTGGGCCCCATAACGGAAAGCGATTGGATGAAGAAAACGACAAGTATAAGTTATTTATAAATAACGGCGTAGTTGTTACCGTTAATACTGTTGGAATACCCGGTGGTTAAAATACAGTAGCACACGGTATTGCACCAATTATTGATTCTTACGTAAGAAGGCACTACTCAATAATTGTTACAGTAGTTATTGTTTAATATTTTATTTTATTAATTCAATAATTGTTGCGTTGATATTTTATATTATTGTTATTTCAATAATTGTTGCTGCACAGTATTTTCCATTATTAGATCAATAATTCATATTATTTGAATAATATTATTAGATAACATTATTGGCAATGTCTAGAAAGTTCTGTCTAAGGAGAGGTTTGGTCATCTAATTGCGCGCCAATAAGGAGAAATCCTTATTGGAAAGCCCCCTCTTTCCTGGGAACGGCCTGATTGTCATAAATGTGATTCTGTAATATTATTTGTGAGTAATTAATTATTGATTCATATGATAAGGAAATATTTATTTTATGTGGATATAAATGAGGGATATATTTTTGTGGTTAAAAATGAAGGAGTTAATGTTGAGGTTTTTATCAGTATTTTTATCGGAATGGAGGTATTAAAAATCAGGGTTTTTGAGATATTTTTCGGGGGTTATAATTTTTAATCCGACCGTTGGATCGTGGTAATTTTTGGATATGTTATACATATATAAGTTGAGTATATGTCCACAAATTTTGAACCGTTAAAAATGAACGTATGATTTATTATGAATTTTACGAGATGACTGGTTCAGAAATTGTTGAATTTTTGGAGTTTATCATTTTGATGGAAAATTCTAGAATTGGTGGGCCCCACTCTTGGTTGGTGAAGAAATGTGTTGAGATTTTTATTCAAATGTGGTGGGTGGGAATAGTAGCAGGTAAAGCCATCAGGTTGCAGGTTAAGTCTGCTTCGACGTGCTAACATTTTCCTATAAATAGAGGGCTAAGTTAGAATTGAAAATCACACCAGAAACAAGTTTTCTCTCTTTCTCTCTCTAGATTATTGAGTATATTTTGTGAGTATTTAGATACTTTGAGAGTTTCTATTCATCAGAGCAAGTTTCTTTCAGCCTTATACCGGTATTCCGACAAGAAGTACATATATTTTGAGGTAAGGAATATTATTTTTTTCAATATCATTATGCTAAAATATTGATATGAGTTTTTTTTATCACATTTAGAACTTTTTGTGTCGGGGTTACTATTCACGTATACGGCACTATTCACGTATACGACACTATTCACCGAAAAATAAAATTTTTCATTTTTGTCCAAGATGTCTATTATGGTTACTATCTTTGATTGTATCTATATTTTGATCTTTATTTTTGAATTCTGCTTCACAATTGATTATTATGAAGTATTATTGATCTTGGATAAACTGTTATACGAATCCCTAATATTTGTCCTTCTGTCTCATTGGATTCATTTTTTTTAAGATATTTTTCATCATCCTCAGTCCTAAATGATGATATTACTGAATATCTTTGGCCTGTAGTGCAAAGATGTATGATTACTTGATGAATATCTTTGGCCTGTAGTACAAAGATGAACATGTGTTGAGATGAACATGACTGACAGGTGATACAAATGAATATCTTTGGCCTGTAGTGCAAAGATGAATATTTAGATAAAGATGATTATTAATTGATGTTACAGGGATAAAATATTGATGATGGACTTTTAAATCTTAGAAGATAGTAGAATTCTTTCTCTACTTGACTCTTCTAATGGTTTGCTGTTTCCGCTACAGTTGTTGATCTAAAACTTGTTGTCGATTATATTCTATCAGATTTTTCCCTGTTGAAGACTAACGATAATTTGTTGTATATTATCTTAGTCATAATATTCTTTACTAGGCTAGTTGAGCTCACCCTTTTCCTTTTTGTTCCATTTTTCTTCTCAGGAGGTGAGAACATAGCAGGATCTAGTCGGGGTATGGAGTGATGGTTCTAGAAAGATGTTTTAGCAGTTCTCACTATTTCTGTAAAATAGTGTTTGAATAATTGTAATGAGGATTTATTTGAGTGTGGATATTGTCCAGAAGATAATATTTGTATTTAAACTCACAGTATGTGTTGTCGTATTTTGCACGACAATTATATTATTGAAGTTGTAGTTTGCTTTCTGTACCATGTATTTGGCGACTCAGAATGGGTGTTGTATACCTATTTTGGGGGCGTCACATTATTCACATGAATGTGGACAGGAACTGTTGATTTATGTTATAGGGATAAAATATTGTTTGTGGATTTTTAACATGGAGAAGATAATAGACTTTATGGTCTATTTGACCCATCTAATGGATTGCTCGTTCCGCTGCAACTATGGTTAAATTTTTTTATCATCTACCATATGTTCTAAATCTCTGATTTAATTCTGTTGAAGGCTATTGATAATTTATTTATCTTTAGTCATGATATTCTTTACTGGGCTAGTTATGCTCACCCTTCTGTTTCACAATTCCTTTCAGGTAATAAGAGTGTAGCTAGGTCGAGCGGGGGTAACAGGGGAATATAACGGTGGTCATCATTTAGTAGTTATATTTGGTGAATCATCTAGGGTGAGGCGAACCTAACATTGGAAGGGTGTTTTGCCACTATCATACAAGATGTCTAACGACATACAACCTCGTGTCATCATAAGAAAGGATTGTGCTCATCCACTTGTTGAGTATATTTATGAGCACTACCTACATAATCTTAGTGTTTGTTTGAAGTATAATTCTCAATTAGAGACAACGGAGATAATGATAAGTCAAGAGAAGACTCACCATTGAGAAGAATATGATAGTAACCTTCTCGTTTTTCTTTGGGGTATATTTGGTCAACTAAGGATAATTCTGTGGCCATATGATATCTATCATAACCTAGAAGCATGACCTCCCATGTACGAAGGTTTCCTTGAGCACTTCCCAAAGATTCTAATTTCAGAAACAGTTTTTGACTATACCTTTATGTAAGGTGTCATTGTGACGTGTTGTCCACGGTTGGGACATGTGTCACATTTGGTATATATTTGTATCCAAACTTACAACATATGTGTTGTTGTATTTTGCATGACAATTGTTGTAATAAAGTTGTAGTTGTTTTCTGTACCATGTATTTGGCGACTCAGAATAGGTTCGATGGAATGGACCTGTTTTGGGGTTGTCACATTATCGATTAAAGTCGATTCTACTCGTATATTCGTTATCTTCATATGGGTCCCTAGAGTCTTTAACTCTATCTTCATTATTTGTAAGTTATACGAAATGAGTCTTTGTGTTAACAACATCGCACTCGTAAACGCAAACGATCTTTTTACTCAACACGTCAGCTACCATGTTCGCTCTTCCACGATGATATTGAATGGTACGATCGTAATCTTCAACAGCTCGAGCCAACGTCTTTGGCGCATAATACGCTCGTTTTTGTAAGACCCCAACTTTTATAAATAAAGATGAATTTTCTATAAATATCATTTTTGAATATTATGGAGTTAATTTGATATAATGTTATAGTTGTGGGTAATATTTATAAATTTTGAAAAGTACGCAAGTTGTTATATAATATTCGATTGGTCGGGAAATATTCGTTTTAACAGGGAATATTCGTACAACGGCACAATCATTGGTGGACCCCCACAATGGAATTATTGTCGGATTGAGAAAACGACAAAATTATTTTATTGAAATAACGGCGGAAGTTTTACCGTTAACTGTTGAAACACCCGGTGTTAAAAGTTCTGTAATACGCGTGGTTGCATAGTAGCATACAGTATTAATTATTGATATTTACGTGATAAGTCACTCAGTTTTGCTTATTTTATAAACACTCATTTACCTATTTTTCAAAATAATTGGTAGAAGATGCTTCAGTATGTATATATAATATATGTGTGTGATAAGGATGTATGTGATAAGGATGCGTGTGAAAATGACGTGTGGGGTGGGGGAAAGAAAAAAAAATGAAAATGGGGGTTACGTATATATATGGTAATGTAATATATATATATATATATATATATATATATATATATATATATGATGGATAATGACATGTGGGTGGGGCCCACATGTTGGAAGAAGAATTTGGGGGAAAAGCTGAGAAATTTTTCAACGGAGGAGGTTTTTTTTTTCAAACAACATGTGTTATATATATATATATATATATATATATATATATATATATATATATATATATATATATATATATATATTATATTTTATTTAAAAGATTTTTCTTTAAATATGGACCGTCAGATTAAAGTAATCAATCTGGACCGTTCATGGATTAGTTACTATGCATTCCATTTTTCTATAAATAGCAGCTCATTCATTCATTATTTCTTACGAATTCACTGAACTCTAGAAAGAGAAATTATAAAGAGAAACTATAGAGAGAGAGAAGAAAAGTATTCTGCTACTTAACTACTTCCTTATTTCAGTTCTTCTTTAAAACGGTAAGGGGTGTTATTTTTTCTTATTCATGAAGAGAACTGTTGTTATTCAATTTCTTATTATTCTGTTGGAATAACCTGTATACGCAGTCTACCCTATACTTGGTAACATTCTTCTATTATTCTGTTGGAACATCCTGTCTGTGTGTTTTACACCAGACCTGGTTCCGTCTTTATTATTATTCTGTTAGAACATCCTGTCTGTGTGTTTTACACCGGACCTGGTTCCGTCTTTATTATTATTCTGTTGGAACATCCCGTCTGTGTGTTTTACACCGGACCTAGTTCCGTCTTTATTATTATACTGTTGGAATATCCTGTCTGTGCGTTTTACGCCGGACCTGGTTCCATTATTTATTATTATACTGTTGGAATATCCTGTCTGTGCGTTTTACGCCAGACCTGGTTCCATTATTTATTATTCTGTTGGAATAACCTGTCTGTGCGGTATATCGCATGCATGGTGATTTCTTTTTTTATTCCATTCTTTATTATACTCAGTTGATTAAGTTTTGACTTCTATACTCCATGAAATTTGTGGAATATCCTTGATAATTGCGTTTCATCCAGTATCTTTTCATGAAAATATTCTTCTAAGCATTCTTGAATTTTACTCCACAAAGCAGTATCATGTTGACAATTTGGACGTTGTTAATTCTTGGATAAATTTATTCTTGAACTTGTTTTATTGAATTCTTATATCGTTGTCATCATCCTCATATTTATAAAATGTTGAAAGTCATATGTGGCCTGTATTGCATAGATGGACTTGGTATGATTATGACCAGGGATTATTCGGTATAATCATGACCGTAATATTATAAATGATGTGGTAAAAGTCCTCATTGGCCCGTAGTGCATTGGTGGACAATTGTTGGCATGATCATGACCATTAATGAATACACGAATATCCTTGGCCGTAGTGCAGGGGTGATTCGATGATGTGGATTATTTTATTAAGCTGAGTCCCAGCGATAACATTGTTGAAAAACCTTTTAAATCATAGAAGATAGTAGATTTTATTTTCTACTTGACTCTTTTAATGGATTGCTTGTTCCGTTACAGTTAAACTTGATGTTCGTTATATTTTATCAGTTTAACACTGTTGAAGGCTAATGATAATTTATTCTGCATTATCTTAGTCATAATATTTTTTACTGGGCTAGTTGAGCTCACCCTTTCTTTCATTGTTCTCTTCAGGAAATGAGAATATAGCTGGGACGAGTTGGGGAACGGAGTGATGGACCAGATGATAGTATTAGTAGTCCTCACTATTCTGTTAAATAGTGTGACAATAATTGTAATGAGGACTTCTTTTGAGTATGAATACTCTCTAATAGACAATATTTGTATTCAAACTCACAGTTATGTTTTGTCGTACTGTACATGACAGTTTTATTAGTAAGTTGTATTTGAATTCTGTACCATGTATCTGGCGACCCAAGATGGGTGATGTATACCAAATTTTGGGGGCGTCACAGTTGGTATCAGAGCTTAGGGATATGATCCCTGGCTAAGATGTGAGAATAGAACTAGGAGGGGAGAGACGGGGAATTCCTTCGCTAGTATGACCTACCTAAGTTTATTTGCATGGTATTTAATTGGTCGGTCATAATGTAAGGATAATATATGACATATCAATTAACTTTTGTTTTGTGGCAGTATCTGAAAATGACATCTGAGAATGTTGAGAATAGCAATGGAGCACATGCGACTGTTGATTCACCACATATCAATAATCAGAATAATGTGCATCAGGAAGGTGACAATCCTCATGCAAACAACAACACTGACCAGATGATGAATGATGGAATGTTCAGAAGCTTTATGCAGTTCATGCAACAGTAGGCGAGAGCGGCTCCTGTCCAAAATACAGGTGGAAACACTGAAAACTCTCGGACGGTCACCACTAAACAGTTCAAGGAGCTAGGACCACCGGAGTTCAAGGGAGAGCCAAAACCACTTATAGCGGAAATATGGATAAAGCAGATCACCAAGATATTTGATGTCTTGGGATGCTCCGAGGAGCAAAAGGTTCCCTTTGCCGCCTTTTTGTTGCGAGGAGAGGCAGATTACTGGTGGGAATCAATTAGGCGTACTCAACCTGCCGCACTGAAGATGTCTTGGGAGAAGTTCCAAGTGCTGTTCAATGACAAATACTTTCCGGAAAGTATTCGTCACATGAAGGAGGTGGAGTTCATCAAATTGGAGCAGAATAATATGACCGTGTCGCAATATGAGGCTAAATTTGCTGAGTTGTCCCGGTTTGTGTCCCACTTGGTGGATAATTAAGAGCGAATGACGCGAATGTTTTTGCAAGGTTTGAAACCTGAGATACATCAACATCTTATTTCTCATAAACTGTGTTTGTATTCAGATGTTGTGAATAGGGCTCAGTTAGTGGAGCGCAATAACGAGTCAATGCAACCAAACGAGAGCAGTCGACAAAATGATAATACCAGTGAGAGCAGTCATCGAAGCGGTGACAACAAGCATGGAGGGAATTAACATGCCAGAAATGGTAACCACTTCGGTGGTAATCAGGGCCAAAACAATAAGAATGGTCATTTCAAGAAGTGGAGATTCAAAAATAATGGAAAGACGTCAGCACCAACACCCGTTGTTAAGGAAGGAGAACGACCACCTATCATATGTTTCAAATGCGGAGGGGAGGGATACATCAGTCCAAACTGTACGATGCCGTCTAAATCATGTTATAATTGTGGAAGAGAAGGTCATTTAGCTCGATTTTGTCATTTACTAAAAACAAGTTCAGCCAAGATGGAGACACCAAAGCCCCATATCGAATGACACCTATTGAACTTCAGGAGTTAAAGATTCAACTGCAGGAATTGTTAGACATTGGCTTTATTCGTCCTAGTACTTCTCCTTAGGGTGCTCCTGTGCTATTCGTGAAGAAGAAAGATGGAAGTATGAGACTTTGTATTAATTATCGGGAGTTGAATCATGTCACCATCAAAAATAGGTACCCATTGCCACGTATTGATGACCTGTTTGACCAGTTGCAAGGAGCACAATTCTTTTCAAAGATCGATCTTCGTTCTGGATATCATCAGCTGAAGGTTAGAACTGAGGATATTCCAAAAGACGGCTTTCAGAACTCGGTACGGGCATTATGAATTCCTAGTCATGTCCTTTGGATTGACTAATGCTCCTGTTGCCTTCATGGATATGATGAATCGGGTATTCAAGGAATATTTGGATCACTTTGTGGTCGTCTTTATTGATGACATCCTTATTTATTCCAAAAGCCGTGAAGATCATGAGCAACACTTGAGGCTGGTACTCCAAAAGCTTCGTGAATACAAGCTTTATGCCAAGTTGAACAAATATGAGTTCTGGATGGAGGAGGTAGCATTCCTTGAGCACGTAGTATCAAGTCGTGGAATATCGGTTGACCCGGCAAAGATTGAAGCTATTCAAAGCTGGGAGCAACCTAAATCAGTGACCAAAGTACGTAGCTTTCTTGGTTTAGCTGGTTATTATCGGAGATTCGTGGAAGGATTTTCTCGAATCGCTACTCCATTAACTCAGCTGACTCGGAAAGATACAAAGTTCGGTTGGAGCGAAGAATGTGAGAAGAGTTTTCAAGAACTCAAGAGGAGACTCATTTCAGCACCTGTTCTAACAATACCATCTGGCTCGGAGGGATTTGTCATCTATAGTGATGCTTTGAGCAAAGGTTTGGGATGCGTTCTCATGCAACATGGAAAAGTCATAGCCTATGCATCAAGACAACTCAAGGAATATGAGAGGAATTATCCTACTCATGATCTAGAGTTGGCAGCTATTGTCTTTGCACTTAAAATTTGGAGGCATTACTTGTATGGGGAGAAGGTGGAGTTCTTTACGGATCATAAAAGCCTCAAATATTTTTTCACTCAAAAGGAACTCAACATGCGACAACGACGTTGGCTTGAACTGTTGAAAGATTATGATCATACCATTCAATACCATCCTGGAAAAGCGAACGTGGTAGCTGACGCATTGAGTAGAAGATCATATGCAAGTACGAGTGCGATATTATCAACACAAAGGCCCATTTTGTGTGACTTGCAAAGGATGGAGATAGAGTTAAAGACTCCAAGGACCCATGTGATGATGGCGAATATACGAGTAGAATCAACTTTAATCGATAAAGTTAATACTACTCAAGCTACAGACCTGGAGCTGATGCGTATGAGGAAGAAAGTGCAAGAAGGTGCTATGCCGGAAGCAAGAATCGATGAAGAAGGAATACTTCAAGTCAACTCCAGACTTTGTGTTCCTAACAACCCTGATTTAAAGTATGAAATCATGATAGAGGCGCACAACACACCGTTTGCAATCCATCCTGGAAGTACCAAAATGTATCATGATCTTCGTCATACATTTTGGTGGAGCAATATGAAGAGAGAGATAGCGTTGTTTATCTCAAGGTGTCTAACTTGTCAACGAGTTAAAGCGGAGCATCAAGTACCAAAAGGTCCATTGCAACCACTTGAAATTCCAGAATGGAAGTGGGAGCACATTACCATGGATTTCGTTACCGGTCTTCCTAAGGTTTCTCAAGGTATAGATGCGATTTGGGTCATTGTTGATAGATTGACCAAGTTTGCTCATTTCTTACCGATACGAGAAACTTATACACTTGAACGTCTTGCTCGTATGTACATAAACGAGATTGTAAGACTGCATGGTATGCCAGTATCCATAGTTTCTGATCGAGACCCAAGATTCACTTCACGATTTTGGGTTAGTTTACAAAAAGCTATGGGCACGAATTTACGATATAGTTCGGCATATCATCCTCAGACGGACGGACAATCAGAGAGGACTATTCAAACTCTAGAAGATTTATTAAGACTCTGTGTCCCTGACTTCAAGGGAAGTTGGGACAAGTTCTTACCATTGGTGGAGTTTTCCTACAACAACAATTATCAAGCAAGTATGAACATGGCTCCATTCGAAGCATTGTATGGAATAAAATGTCGTTCTCCAGTATGCTGGGATGAGGTGGGTGAAGCAATGTTGTTGGGACCGAAGTTGGTACGTATGACTACAGAAAAGATTCAAACGATCCGACAACGTATAAAAACCTCACAAGATCGACAAAAGATTTATGATGATCTTCATCGAAAGGACGTGGAATTTGATATAGGAGATCATGTGTTCTTACGTGTTGCTCCATGAAAAGGAGTTACGAGATTTGAAAAGAGAGGAAAGCTCAATCCTCGATTCATCGGTCCATTTTTAATCCTCGATCGAGTAGGAACTGTGGCTTATAGACTCGCTTTACCGCCAAGTATGTCTCGTGTTCATAACGTTTTTCACATATCCATGTTACGTAAATATGTGGAAGACCCGAACCACATTATTGAGTTAGAACCGGACGAAATAGCAGATGATTTGACGTATGAAGAAGTTCCTGTTCAAATCTTGGATAAGAAGGAACATATTCTACGCTCCAAGGTTATACCTCAAGTCAAAGTTTTGTGGAGAAACCACGATGTTGAGGAAATGACTTGGGAGCTAGAATCTGAAATGAAATCAAGGTATTCTTACCTCTTCGACATACCAGGTACGTACCTTAATTTCGAGGGTGAAATTTCATAAGAAGGGGAGGTTGTAAGACCCCAACTTTTATAAATAAAGATGAATTTTCTATAAATATCATTTTTGAATATTATGGAGTTAATTTGATATAATGTTATAGTTGTGGGTAATATTTATAAATTTTGAAAAGTACGCAAGTTGTTATATAATATTCGATTGGTCGGAGAATATTCGATTTAACAGGAAATATTCGTACAACGGCACAATCATTGGTGGACCCCCACAACGGAATTATTGTCGGATTGAGAAAACGACAAAAATATTTTATTGAAATAACGGCAGAAGTTTTACCGTTAACTGTTGAAACACCCGGTGTTAAAAGTTCTGTAATACGCGTGGTTGCATAGTAGCACACGGTATTAATTATTGATACTTACGTGATAAGTCACTCAGTTTTGCTTATTTTATAAACACTCATTTACCTATTTTTCAAAATAATTGGTAGAAGATGCTTCAGTATGTATATATAATATATGTGTGTGATAAGGATGTATGTGATAAGGATGTGTGTGAAAATGACGTGTGGGGTAGGGGAAAGAAAAAAAAATGAAAATGGGGGTTACGTATATATATGGTAATGTATATATATATATATATATATATATATATATATATATATATATATATATATATATGATGGATAATGACATGTGGGTGGGGCCCACATGTTGGAAGAAGAATTTGGGGGAAAAGCTGAGAAATTTTTCAACGGAGGAGGTTGTTTTTTTTTCAAACAACATGTGTTATATATATATATATATATATATATATATATATATATATATATATATATATATATATATTATATATAATAATTTAAAAGATTTTTCTTTAAATATGGACCGTCAGATTAAAGTAATCAATCTGGACCGTTCATGGATTAGTTACTATGCATTCTATTTTTCTATAAATAGCAGCTCATTCCTTCATTATTTCTTGCGAATTCACTGAACTCTAGAAAGAGAAACTATAGAGAGAGAAGAAAAATATTCTGCTACTTAACTACTTCCTTATTTCAGTTCTTCTTTAAAACGGTAAGGGGTGTTATTTTTTCTTATTCATGAAGAAAACTGTTGTTATTCAATTTCTTATTATTCTGTTAGAATAATATGTATACGCGGTCCACCCTATACTTGGTGACATTCTTCTATTATTCTGTTGCAACATCCTGTCTGTGTGTTTTACACCAGACCTGGTTCCGTCTTTATTATTATTCTGTTGGAACATCCTGTCTGTGTGTTTTACACCGGACCTGGTTCCGTCTTTATTATTATTCTGTTGGAACATCTTGTCTGTGTGTTTTACACCGGACCTAGTTCCGTCTTTATTATTATTCTGTTGGAACATCCTGTTTGTGTGTTTTACACCGGTCCTGGTTCCGTCTTTATTATTATTCTGTTGGAATATCCTGTCTGTGCATTTTACGCCGGACCTGGCTCCATTATTTATTATTCTGTTGGAATAACCTGTCTGTGCGGTCTATCGCATGCATGGTGATTTCTTTTGTTATTCCATTCTTTATTATACTTAGTTGATTAAGTTTTGACTTCTATACTCAATGAAATTTATGGAATATCCTTGATAATTGTGTTTCATCCAGTATCTTTTTATGATAATATTCTTCTAAGCATTCTTGAATTTTACTCCACAAAGCAGTATCATGTTGACAATTTGGACGTTGTTAATTCTTGGATAAATTTATTCTTGAACTTGTTTTATTGAATTCTTATATCATTGTCATCATCCTCATATTTATAAAATGTTGAAAGTCATCTGTGGCATGTAGTGCATAGATGGACTTGGTATGATTATGACCAGGGATTATTCGGTATAATCATGACCGTAATATTTCAAATGATGTGGTAAAAGTCCTCATTGGCCCGTAGTGCATTGGTGGACAGTTGTTGGCATGATCATGACCATTAATGAATACACGAATATCCTTGGCCATAGTGCAGGGGTGATTCGATGATGTGGATTATTTTATTAAGCTGAGTCCCAGCGATAACAGTGTTGAAAAACCTTTTAAATCATAGAAGATAGTAGATTTTATTTTCTACTTGACTCTTTTAGTGGATTACTTGTTCCGCTGCAGTTAAACTTGATGTTCGTTATATTTTATCAGTTTAACACTGTTGAAGGCTAATGATAATTTATTCTGCATTATCTTAGTCATAATATTTTTTACTGGGCTAGTTGAGCTCACCCTTTCTTTCACTGTTCTCTTCAGGAAATGAGAATATAGCTGGGACGAGTTGGGGAACGGAGTGATGGACCAGATGATAGTATTAGTAGTCCTCACTATTCTGTTAAATAGTGTGACAATATATGTAATGAGAACTTCTTTTGAGTATGAATACTCTCTAATAGACAATATTTGTATTCAAACTCACAGTTATGTTTTGTCGTACTGTACATGACAGTTGTATTAGTAAGTTGTATTTGAATTCTGTACCATGTATCTGGCGACCCAAGATGGGTGATGTATACCAAATTTCGGGGGCGTCACAGTTTTAGTTGAAGAAATATTTGAGGGTTTAAGAAATGGGTTTTGTACTGGGGTTAATACAAAATTCGATTTCACACTCTGGGGTAGTCCAGGAAGTCTTCAAGAATACGTCAATAAATTTATTAACAATAGAAATATCATTCAAAACTGTGACTCTCATCTAAGACTTGGCTAACACGTCACATTGATACCTATCAACTTGTCATCATCATTCACAACGTCTCCTACAGAAAGTCTGGCTTCGGTGTATTCCACACAAGGAAGTCATCAACGAAAGGCTCGGGGCTCTTTACTTATGGCTTGATATGACAATGATTAACTTTAGTGGTTTGGTTACTTGAATTCGCATAATAGGTTGGTTACGAATATGAAAGCTAACAACCTTACGAAAAGCGTGATGAGCAGTTAACCAATCATTTCCAAAAATCACATCAATGCAAGTATTTTCAAAGAGATAAGATCGACAGGTAACATGAAAGTGTTGATTTGAACAAGATTTATAAATAGTGGAGGTAACGAAGGTTTCTCCCAACTGAGTTTAAACAGATATATCAAAGTCTAACTTCTCCGGAGTTAACTTCAAACATTGAACATAACTAGGTGAAATAAAAGAGTGAGTAGAACCGGTATCTAACACGGTATAGACTTCGCAAGAGTTTATGACTAACATACCCGTGATAATTTTATTCAGGTTCCTTGTCACGAAAAAAAACGCTCTATCTTAAACTACTAGCTTTGGCTTGTCCGGGACATCCTTTGGTGCCTCCATCCTAGCTGAACTTGTCTTCGGTGAACGACAAAATCGGGCTAAGTGACCTTCTCTTCCATAATTATAGCATGCTTTGGACGACATCGTGCAGTTTGGATATATGTGTCCCTCCCCTCCGCATTTGAAGTATATGATAGGTGGTCGTTCTCCTTGCTTAACAACGGGTGCTGGTGCTAACGTTTTTCCATCATTGTTGAATCTCCTCTTCTTGAAATGTCCATTCTTATTATTTTGACCATGATTACCACCGAAGTGGTTACCATTTCTGGCATATTGATTCCCTCCACGCTTATTGTCACCGCTTTGATGACTGTTATCACCGGTATTATCATTTTACCGGCTGCTCTCTTTTGGTTGCGTTGACTCGTTATCGCGCTCTACTAACTGAGCCCTATTTACAACATCTGAATACAAACACAGTTTATGAGAAATAAGATATTGACGTATCTCCGGCTTCAAACATCTTAAAAACATCCGCGTCATTCTTTCTTCATTATCAACCAAGTGGGACACAAATCAGGACAACTCGATAAACTTGGCTTTGTACTGCGACACAGTCATGTTATTTTGCTCCAACTTGATAAATTCCACCTCCTTCATGTGACGAATGCTTTCGGGAAAGTACTTGTCATTGAACAGCTCTTGAACTTCTCCCAAGACATCTTGAGTGCGTCAGGCTGGGTATGTTTTATAGATTCCCACCAGTGATCTGCCTCTTCACGCAACATAAAGGCGGCAAAGGGAACCTTTTGCTCCTCGGAGCATCCCAAGACATCAAATATCTTGGTGATCTGCTTTAACCACGTCTCCGCCTTAAGTGGTTCTGGCTTTCCCAAAAACTCCGGTTGTCCCAGCTCTTTGAATTGCTTAGCGGTGACCAACCGTGGGTTGCCATTGTTTCCTCCTGCATTATGAACAGAAGCCGCCTTCGTCTGATGTTGCATGAATTCTAAAAAGCTCTTAAATGTACCGTCGTTCGTCAATTGATTAGTGTTGTTGTTTACAGGAGGATTATCGCCATCCTATTGCACATTGTCCTGATTATTGATCTGTGGAGACTCAACGGTCTCCTGTGCTCCATTGCTTATCTCAACATTTTCAGATACCATTTTCAAATACTACCACAAAACAAGGGTTAATTAACATATCACATATTATCTCTATACTCTGACCGACCAATTAAATAACAAGTAAACTTAGGTAGGTCATACTAGCAAAGGAATTCCCCGTCTCTCCCATCCTAGTTCTTGTCTCACATCTCAGCCAGGGATCATATCCCTAAGCTTTGATACCAACTGTCACGCCCCCCAAAATTAGGTATACATCACCCATCTTGAGTCGCCAGATACATGGTACAGAATTCAAATATAACTTAATAATACAACTGTCGTGTACAATACGACAACATAAACTGTGAGTTTGAATACAATTATTGTCTACTAGAGAGTATAAAAACTCAAAAGGAGTCCTCATTACAATTATTATCACACTATTTCACAGAATAGTGAGGACTACTAATGCACCATCTAGGACCATCACTCTGTTCCCCGACTCATCCCAGCTATATTCTCATTTTCTGAAGAGAACAGTGAAAGAAAGGGTGAGCTCAACTAGCCCAGTAAGAAATATTATGACTAAGATAAAGCAGAATAAATTATCATTAGCCTTAAACAGTGTTAAACTGATATAATATAACAAACATCAAGTTTTACTGTAGCGGAACAAGCAATCAATTAGAAGAGTCAAGTAGGGAATAAAATCTACTATCTTCTATGATTTAAAAGGTTTTTCATCACTTTTATCGCTGGGACTCAGTTTAATAAATAATTCACATCATCAAATCACCCCTGCACTACGGCCAAGGATATTCTTTAGTATCACGACCACGAATTATCCATGCACTACGGCTAAAGATAATCATGTTTTCATCAACGGTCCTGATCATGCCATAAAACAATTCATCTTTGCACTACGGCCAAAGAGAATTCATAGCCATAATCATACCAAAAACTGTCCATCAATGTACTACGGGCCAATGAGGACTTTTTCCATATCATTTGTAATATTACGGTTATGATTATACCGAATAATTCCTGGTCATAATCATACCAAGTCCATCTATGCACTACAGGCCACAGATGACTTTCAACATAATATAAGCATGAGGATGATGACAATGATATAAGAATTCAATAAATCAAGTTCAAAAATTAATTTATCTAGGAACTGATAACGTCCAAATTGTCAACATGATACTGCTTTGTAGAGTAAAATTTAAGAATGCTCAGAATAATATTTTCATGAAAAGATACTGGATGAAGCGCAAATTTCAAGGATATTCCACTAATTTCATAGAGTATAGAAGTCAAAGTTTTAACCAACTGAGTGTAATAAAGAATGGAATAACAAAAGAAATCACCCTGCATACGATAGACCGCACATGCAGGTTATTTCAACAGAATAATAAATAACGAAACTAGGTCCGGCGTAAAAAGCACAGACAGGATATTCAAACAAAATAATAAAGAATGGAACCAGGTCCGGCGTAAAACGCACAGACAGGATATTCCGACAGAATAATAAAGAATGGAACCAGGTCCGGCGTAAACGCGCAAACAGGATATTCCGACAGAATAATAAACAATGGAACCAGGTCCGACATAAACGCACAGACAGGATATTCCAACAGAATAATAAAGAATGACACAACAGAAGAATTTCACCAAGTATAGGGTAGCCCGCATATACAGGTTATTCCAACAGAATAATAAATAATAGAATAACAGAAGTTCTCTTCATGAATGCAAAAGAAATAATACCCCTTACGAGTACAACAAATAATATCCCTTACCTTAGAAAGAAGAGTACTAGATATAGAAGTAGAGAAGTAGCAGAGCACTTTTCTTCTTTCTATCTATAGTTTCTCTCTCTAGAGTTTCAGTGAATTCGTAAGAAATAATGAAGGAATGAGCTTCTATTTATAGGAAAATGGACTGCATAGTAACTAACTCATTAACGATCCAGATTGATTTACTTTAATCTGACGGTCCATATTTAAAGCAAAATCTTTTAAATAAAATATAATATATTCTATTTATAATCTAATAAAACGAATAACTTTATAAAAGATTTTACTATGCAAACACTATGCAGGTACTATGCAAATACTATGCATAATAAAATATAATATATTTTAATTATTGTCTAATAAAATAGATAACTTTATAAAGTATTCTGTTTTATATAAAAAGATTTTACTATTAGCCTAATAAAATGAATAACTTTATAAAAGTATTCTGTTTTATATAAAAAGCTTTTATGTTTTATTACATTAATAATACTAATAAAACAAAACTGAGAGACTTATCACGTAAGCATTAATAACCAATACCGTGTGCTACTATGAAACCACGCGTATTATTGTACTTTTATCACCGGGTGTTTCAACAGTTAACGGTAAAACTTCCGCCGTTATTTTTATAAAAATATTTTTGTCGTTTTCTCAATTCGACAATAATTCTGTTGTGAGTTTCACCAATGATTGTATCGTCGTACGAATATTTTCTGTCAAAAACAATATTCCCCGACCAATCGAATATTATATAACAACTTGCATACTTTGTAAAATTTATAAATACTACCCACAACTATAACATTATATCAAATCCACACCATAATATTCAAAAAAAAAAATATTTCGAGAAAATTAAATATTTATTCATAAAATCTGGGGTCTCACAGAACTAGTTCAGCATTCACTCCATGTACCAGGCACTTCATCCTGACTATAGAGCGGTAGTGCATGCGTGGGGATTTGGGGCATTTTTTTCCATCATTCCTCGTTGTTGTCCCTGGGGTTATCTCAGGGCATTGTTTGAGCGATGGCTTCATCAGACTCAGTCACTCCATCTGCTGGATTGTGAGGTGATGATGACGCCTATGGATTGGCAATTTATCACAGGTATAGAGTTTGGAGGGGAGCCAGAGCCTTGCATGGTAAATATTACCCCTACTGCCGTTAGATCCTTATTAGGAGTGCTGGCGGCGGCGCTCAAAGGCAGGACTGTCCGTTCAGGTCCTTTGAGCGTAGATGCTATGAGCGGGCTATTGAGTGAACCTATGCCTGATGATGTCAGAATCAGGGATCGCATTCTGCGACGATTGTTCCTGATGATCATTAGAGGCTGCTTCATAGCAGATAACTCTTCTATGGTATCCTTTGCTTTGATCAGCGCCAGGCGTGATGTGGAACATATTGGAGAGTATGATTGGGGCTCCTATACCTTTGCCTATTTCCTCCGGGGCATGCGTATGCGCTCACAGGGTTTGACCGAGGCTTGGCTAGGATTTTACTCGTTTCTGCTGGTGAGTATTTCTCTTGTCATTTACCATGTATAGGTTAAGAGTGTTAATTGATAGCAGATGTTTGCCTTTGTGTTGGCAGTTTTGGCCTATGAGAGGCTTCCATGCTTGCGTCCCGTGAGTGTGTTAGGTTTAGACACCTATCCACGAGGACGATGATGGCATCATTCGACTCTGTTAGAGGTCCCTGTAGCTGAGGGATTCACTCATTGTCGTATGCAGCTGGAGTTGTTGACGGCCGACACCATCATATGGCTTCCCTATTCCGGGGAACACCTGACCGTGGGTTTTGAGGATGGATTCCCGACTGGAGTCGAGTATGTGATTTCCACTAGGAGAGTTCCTTTCTTCACAGATGGAGGCTGGGAGCTCTATTTAGGAGAGCGTGCTATTAGGAGCACCACAAGGGAGATTCGTATACTGATCTTGCCTCCTGCCAGGCGTTATTGGCCTGTATCGCCGTCACCCGTCACTAATATCCCATTGTTGGGGGTTAACAGTTTTGTATTTTCAGAGGGTCCATGTACTCAGGAGACGTTCCATCGGTGGTGGTCCCCTCGCACTATTGGAGCTCAGTCTCGTGCCACACAGTTTATGGGGGATATGGTTCTAGGATCCTTGATGATGACGGATTGGATAGCTTGTGTCCGAGATCCGACTCATATGACCCAGATTGATTGTTTGACCCGGCAGTTGGACCATGCACATATATTTATTCGACATTTGGGTAGAGATCCGACAGAGGCGGCTTCATTTGATCCTTCCAGCTCAGGCGCTGGCCCCTCAGGTGACCCATTCAGTTTTGTCGGCGCAGATCCTCCTTTATATAGGCCTGACATCCCTGTTGATAGAGATCCAGTGACTCAGGAGGAGTTACATCAGGTGGACAGGATTGATGATGTGGACATCGACACCATTGTCTTCTTCTAATGTATATCCTCGTTATATCTTTTGATAGGCCTCTGTTAGATATTGGGTGGTTATGCCCCATTCTCGCTATATCTTTTGATAGGCCTCTGTCAGTAGTAGGGCGTCTGTGCCCTATTTCCCTATATTTGTAGCTGTACAGAGATGATGTATTAGATGATGATATACTTAGGAATGTATGCACTATTTTTTTCATTCCCTATATCATATTGCCATCTATTATCTGTTATGCATGTATCATGTTATGCATATGTATGTATGCCCAGAGATATTCGGCATTGACTCATGGATGATCTTATGACACTACATGCCCAGATGTCTTCTTCGACAGTTAGCCGTATAGATCATACCCCACCGTCAGTGGTGGCATCGGGTATGAGATCGTGGTATAATAGCATGTCACCACCAGACAGGGTGACTGTAGATCATTTATTACAGCATACCATGACCTTTTGACTTTTTAGGTTCCCATCGGATTTGTGGACAGGATGATAGAGCATTGGTTACCGGATAGGAAGGTATTCCGATTCGGCACCCATGAGTTAACTCCTACTCTAGAGGAGTATGCACGTTTGACAATGCTGCCTCTAGACAGACCTTGTGTGCATCTGGCTTTGGGAGACATGAGCAGACGATTCATGACTCTCACAGGATTGAGGCGCAGAGTGGTACAGGATGAGTTAACATCTGGCCATGTAATATCCCAGCATTTTCTGTATGACAGATTTGGCTCGGAGGATAGCTATTCACAACATTCTGGGGATTTCACCGCATCGGAGGATCATTGGCGTTTGGCCAGAGTTGACGTACTGATGCTATGTGTACTATCATATGTGTATATGCCGCGGTATATGGATGAGATAGATATAGGCGTTGTCATGGCCGTGAGAGCTCTCAGGGAGGGTTGTACCATTATACCTATGATTGTAGCAGAGACCCTGCGGTCGGCATCATATTGTTGCACGTATCCTACAAGAATGTTCACAGGTAGCTCAGTCATGCTATATATGTGGTTCATGTCACACTTGAGACCGATTAGTACTTTTAGATGGCATGGGTACTGCTTCACCCATGATGTAGCTATGTCATACTCTTTTCAGCCATCAGAGTGTATAGATGCTCTGTCCTGGTTCACATTCTTGGCAGATATCAGAGATCCATTCAGCATATTGCCGTGTTCGGGGCTTAGCTCACCATACAGCTTCATTACTAATGCTCCGGGCATGGACTATCTCCCTCTGGCTAGTTTGAGGGGAGTGACCACTTATCACCCATTGGCCGTGATGTCGCAGTTCGACCAGTTCCAGGATTTTCATCCTTTTGAGGGGGCGACAGGTCAGCGTTCAGCTTCTCTGTACCTCTCAGCAGAGGACCGATCTCGGGTATACGCCTGTTGGGATCGGCGCGAGATAGCGGCTTTTTCTGTCAGTCATCCTGGTTATTCTGTAGAGTATTCCGCGTGGATGGAGACAGAGATTTTATCGGCTGCAACAGTATTTGCAGTACCAGAGCGCGAGTTAGATGATGTAGAGCCCATGGAGGACATTGATACCTACATCGAGGAGCCCACTGCTGGGTTGCCAGTATTTCTTCCGAATTTTCCTAGTACCAGTACTGTTGTGATTCAGCACTAGGCACATTACTTAGAGCAGAGTCTTCATCTGATGACCTTTGAGAGAGATCAGATTCGATCTATGATGTCGACTGCTCTTAATGGGAGGGAGGCCGCTCTATTGGAGAGAGACGAGGCATTGGCTCATAGGGATGCCGCCGTCGTTGAGCAGGATGAGGCTATATCAGCCAGAGATGCAGTGATAGTTAAAAGAGATATCGCCATATCTTCCTGGGATGTAGCCGTCACAGATAGTACTGCAGTGAGGTCCCTTACCACTGGCATGATCGCAGAGATGAGCACATATATTGATGATCATATGGTCACCATGTTGATGGCTGCAGATCTATTGGGTCGTGTGGATATTCTCATACAGAAGACCACAGCTTTACCTCAATCTTCTGAGAGGGACGCCATGTTGGGGTTGTTAGCTCGCATATACCCTGACTTGTAGATGATCTTGTATTTTCCTGCACAGACTAGCTTAGCCATTTTGTCATGTACAGTTTATATTGTGTATATCAAACAGCATTATATATATGACAGAGAAATATATTTTTTGATCACTTCCCTTTTAGATATGCTTTGCTACTTGCTTGATATTTTACCTGCTGCTTCAGGGCTTGTGATCTTGATGTATTCTAAATTATTCCTGGGTGGATGGACATTGAGTTGTCTCTGGATAGTTCAGAATGGATCATTGATCTGTATGTATCCCTACCATCTCTCGGTGTCTTGGGACTGGTTTCTATATGGAAATGAAGAGAGGAGTGTGGCTTTCCTCTCTGAGATTGACCGCACCACAGATGGTCGCTAGTACTTCTATTTAGGAGAAGCCTAGTTAATTCCATCTCTTATGGATTGGTGTTGCTCTTCAAGGTCTGACCGCAGCTTAGATGGTAGCTGAATCTCTTATTTGGGAGGAGTTCAGGTAATTCCACCCCTTTGGTCTGAAGCCGAATGAAATGTAGTGGATTAAAGGATGATCCCAGTACTAACTAACAAGGGTTTGTGTTTTGGTAGGGGGTGAGATCGCACCATGAATGGCTGCCTACGTACTCCTATTGAAGAGGAGATCAGGTCTGCGTAGTTCGAACCTAGTGTAAGAGGTTCAACGTTGTATGTGGCAGGAATGGTGTGGGAATGTTTTTGTTGTTTTTGTTTTATTGCGACCGGGCCATATGCAATGGTTGCCTACGTACTCCTATTGATGAGGAGATCAGGTCGACGTAGTTCGCCCCTCAAGGAGAGATGAAAAGCGTAATCCCATATGCAGGTCAGAGTGTGGGGAGGAGAGAGTTTAATCCTAGGTTGAGGATAAACTGCAGGTGAAAAGTTTTATCCCAGGTACGGTAGCCAAACTGTATACGCAAGAGGTTTAATCCATGGTGGGATGACCTAAGTTGCATGAGCGCAAAGGAGAAAGCCAGGCTGCTGGCTTGAAAGGTATGTTTTCCTGAGGGGCACAGTGTAGAAAAGTTGTTTGTGATAAAGGTTTAAAGAACTGGAATGCCTGGTGACCGGATGGTCTACCACTAGGGTACTTGTGAATTTCTTCAAACATAGTACCGTTTCACGGTGTCTGAGTTGATGAGTTGCCGAAATTCATCGCCGTCCATTTCTTGCAATCTGAGAGCGCCTCCTGTCAATACTTCCTTGACAATAAACGGGCCTTCCCAGTTAGGAGCGAATTTTCCCTTAGCTTGATCTTGGTTGTCCACGATTTTCTTCAAAACCAAGTCATGTTGTCTGAATTGCCGTAGCCGAACTTTTTTGTTGTAGGATCGGGCGATCCTTTGCTGATATAACTGACCATGGAAGATAGCCGCGGTTCGCCTTTCGTCTATTAGAGACAATTGGTGATACCTATCTTGTACCTATTGGTCTTCATCCAACTAAGCATCTATCAGTACTCTGAGGGATTCCATCTCAACTTCTATGGAGAGCACTACTTCCATCCCATAGGTTAATGCGTAGGGGGTTGCCCCAGTGGAGGTGCGCATTGAGGTTCTGTAGGCTAACAGAGTCAGAGGCAATAGGTCAGGCCAATTTTTGTGATTGGTGGACATCTTTTGCATAATCTTCTTGATGTTCTTGTTAGCTACTTCAACAGCACCATTCATCTTCGGACGATAGATGACTGAGTTGAGATGTTTGATGTGGAATTTATTATATAATTCCTCCATCATTTTGTTGTTGAGGTTCTTGGCATTGTCGGACACAATCACCTCTGGTTGTCCATATCGACAGATGACATTGTTTCTGATGAAAGCAATGACGACTTCTTTAGTAACCCTGGGGAAGGAGGCTGCTTCTATCCACTTGGTGAAGTAGTCGATCATGGTGAAGATAAATCGATGACCATTACTGGCTTTAGGCTCAATGGGCCCGATAACGTCCATTCCCCACATTAAGAAGGGCCAAGGTGAACTCATATTGTGAAGTTCCCGTGGAGGGGCGTGTATAGCATTCCTATGAATCTGGCACTGATAGCATCTCCTGACGTGGTCATTGCAATCATCTTTGAGAGTTAGCCAATAATGTCCTATCCTGAGGACTTTCTTAACAAGGAGGGGGCCACTCATGTGGGGGCCACACACTCCGCCATGGATTTCATCTATAAGCCTTTAGGCTTGATCTTTGTCTAAACATCTGAGGAGACCTAATCCTGCATCTCTTTTGTAGAGCGCATCTCCACTCAGGTAGAATTTCATAGCCAGTCGGTGGATCCGCCTTTTCTCAGTCGGGTTAGCCTGAACGGGTGTAGATCCATCTCGTAGTTATTCTTTGATATGCTGATACCAAGGATGTTGGATGGGAGGTAGCTCATCCGATACTTCTCCAACGTAATTCCCATAGGCTGGGGCCTTGTGTAGGGAAATTGTGACGCTTGGCAAGTGTTCCTTGTCTGATATGTGAATCAAGGAGTCCAAAGTTGCTAATGCGTCTGCGAAATCATTCCTATTACAAGGAATGTGTAAAAAGGATATTTCTTCGAATCCCAAAGCCATCTTTAAAACTTGCCGATGGTAAGGCAGCAAATGTAGTTCCATGGTTTGATAGATTTCGGTGGATTGTCTGATTACCAACTCCAAATCTCCAAGGACAGTTAACCGCCTGATGCCCATTGAATGGGTAAGTTTTAGCCCCATAAGACAACCTTCATACTCAACCGTATTATTAGTGCTGACAAAACTGTAATTTGACGGCGACGGGATACTGCTCCCCCGTATCAGATACTAGAACTGCTCCAGCTCCAGAACCTTCTATATTGACAGCTCCATCGAAATACATCTTCCACATTTGGCGTGTATCGTACTGATGGTGTTGCTGAATTGTCATTACTCCTTCATCAGGGAAATATATCTCCAAGGGTTTGAAATCCCCTGATGGTGCGGCGGCCAGTTGATCTGCAATTCCTTGACCTCTGATGGACTTTTGAGTCACATATATGATGTCAAATTGTTGTAGGATCAACTGCCATCTGGACAGCCGACAATTCAGTATGGGTTTACTGAACACGTACTTGAGAGGATCCACGCGGGATATGAGATGGGTTGTGTGCCCATGGAGGTAATGTTGTAACCTCATGGCAGCCCATGCTAAAGCACAACACGTCTTTTCGATCAGAGTGTACTTGTGTTCACTGCTGCTGAATCTTTTGCTGAGGTAATAGATAGTTCGTTCTAGGCCTTTATCGTCCTTCTGTCCCAGCAGGCAACCCATGGCATTGTCACTTACGGACAGATACATAAACAGGGGAACATCATCCCTGGGTGGTACCAAGATGGGACCTTTGATTAGCTATTTCTTGATTGTAAGGAAGGCATTCTGGCACTCTTCATTCCATTTCATGGAGGAGTTCTTCCTTAACAGCTTGAAGATAGGCTCAGAGGTTGTTGTGAGTTGAGAGATAAATTTGCTAATGAAGTTGATTCTTCCCAAAAATCCCCGTATTTCCTTTTCTGTCTGAGGAATGGGCATTTCCGTAATGGCTTAGATTTTGGCAGGATCCAGCTCTATCCCTTTGTGGCTGACTAGAAATCCTAGCAACTTGCCTGATTTAACGCCAAAGGCGCACTTAGTTGGATTCAACTTCAAGTTGTACTTACGTAACCTGTTGAACAACTTCCTGAGATGGTATATATGGTCATCCTCCTTCCGGGATTTGACAATAATGTCATCCACGTAGATCTCGATCTCCTTATGCATTAAGTCGTGGAAAAGAGTCATCATAGCTCGTTGATAGGTAGCTCCGGCATTGATAAGGCCGAATGACAACCGTCTATAGCAAAAAGTTCCCCAAGGAGTGATGAAAATAGTTTTTTCACGATCTTCCTCGGCAACCATGATCTGATGATACCCCGCAAAGCAATCTGCAAAGGAGTATATGTCGTATTGCGCAGTATTGTCAATGAGAATGTTGATAAATGGCACAGGAAAGCTATCTTTTAAGCAAGCTTTGTTTAAGTCCCGGTAATCCACGCATACTCGCACCTTTCCTCCAGGTTCAGGTACGGGCACGATGTTGGATATCCACTCAGGATATGTAGACACCATTATGATGCCAGCTTGAAACTGTTTCATAATTTCTTCTTTCACCTTTAAACTCCATTCAGGTTTCAATCGTCGGAGCTTTTGCTTGACTGGCTTGAATCCCTCTTTGATGGGAAGGCGATGAAGGACAATGTCAGTGGACAAACCCACCATATCTTTATGTGACCATGCAAACATATCCTGGAACTGGGTTAATAGCATAACCATGTCATTCTTTTGGTTTGGGGTAAGGTCTGAACCAATCTGGATTAACTTAGGGTATTCTAAGGTTCCGAGATTGAACGGAGTGGTTTGATCAAGGTTGGGTTTGGGTTTATCTTTGACCCATTCTTGAATTTTTGGAGGCACCTCAATGTCATCCTGTATATCCACCAAGGCTGAATTCATCTCTACATCAAAGGTACAATCCTTGTAGAGAAGAGGCACCGTATCCGCAAGTACAGGCACATCTAAATTCTGAGTCCTGAAACAAAATATGCTTTCACTTAGTATATATGAAATGTGTTGATCATACACACTGTTAGCATATACTAGCAAAATAAACATTTAATACTGTACAGAAAAGTAAGCAGTTATTATATCTACAGGGCAGAAAGAGTTTCTGCCCGCTTTACCCTTGACGACCAATGCAAGGAATGTTGTTTCAATTGGCAAGAGCAAATTTCGGGTGAACCGCAGTGATAGAGGGATTATCATCATCTTCCCTGTCCCGAATGATATCCATTACATCTGGGAATCATCGTCTGGGGTGTATCTGTTCGTATGTTCATCATGAACGATGATGTGTATGCCGGACATCATCCTGATGACGTCTTACTTGATTCTTCATTCCTCTTCCTCCACTGCAGGATCTGGAACAAAGATTTCTTTCTCCTTCACCGGTACCGGCTTGGGAAATAACATTGCCATTATACTGGCTGGCACCTTTACGGGAGGTTGTGCGGACTCGGAGCTTGAAGGCAAAGCTAAACGCCGCATGGTTGAAGCTGCAGGAATCTGCTGATGCTTATGAGGATTCGTGTGACTAGAGCTGGCAGAATAACCTAGTCCAACTGTCCCAATTTGCTGGGTTAAGCGAATAGGGTACTTGACACCCTGGCAATCTTTACCCAACCCTTGTCCCGGTTTATGACCCAACAACATCATTTCTTGCGTGGCCGGCATTACCTCAGCAGAAATCTGGGGTTCGGGCAGTGGCGTTCCAATAGCATGGTATTGGGTATTGCTTATTTCCAAAGCATGAAAGCTGATTGGCTCAACATCCTTATTGGTATTGATGAGGGGCATGTCCCCGTGCTGAGGAATCTCCGGTTCAGCGTTGACTGTGACCATGCTATTGTTGATGATGTATTTCAACTGTTGGTGAAGAGTGGAGGGGACTGCCCCTGCCATGTGAATCCATGGTCGTCCCAAGAGCAGGTTGTATCCCGAATCTATCTTGAGCACATGGAAGGATACGCAGAATGTATGAGGACCAATCTCAATTGGCAACTCAACTACTCCGACCGAGTTACGGCGGGCTCCATCAAAAGCTTTGATAATGGTATGGCTACTCTGAATTCGATTGGGATTGATATTCATCTTCACCAAGGTAGCATATGGGCAGATATTCAGAGAGGAACCTCCATCTATTAAAACTCCAGCCACCATATATCTGGAGGATAAAACCGCAATGTGTAACGGTTTGCAATGATCGGTCCCTTCGAGCTGTATGTCATCATCAGTGAAAGATATCACATTGTTGTTGAAAATGTGATCAACCAGATGTTAAAACTTTTCCGTATCAACTGATGTTGGTAGATAGGCTTCTTCTAAAACCTTTAACAAGACCTTTCGGTGATTCTCGGAAGTCAGGACCAAGTCCAAGATTGATATTTATTGTGGAGCTTCTTTCAAGCTTAAAACCACCTTGGCTTCGTTATGACCCATAGTGCGGAGGAAATTTTCAATCTTCTCAATGGGTACTTTCCCCTTAGACTTGATGGCAGGCTTCATTACCCGTTGGGAAAGATACTGTGGATTCTCCTTCGACACTGCAGCAGTTGTATGCGAGGTGGATCCTTCACCTGCTCCATAATTCCATGGAACTGTGCGCAAGCTAACAATAGGATATTGTGCTCTGCACGGCAAGTTGATTGGCTCGAGAGCGGCCACTCTCAAAGTATTGTTGACTCCCTTGAGTTGAATTACTGGCATGATAAGTGATTTGTTAACCCCATTATTTTCAGCGGATATGATTGCTACTACACTCTTCCATTTAGTAGGGCACGAATCCTCACTTACCCGCAACACAGTGTCGTTATCTGCCAGGCGCAGTATGCCGCTGTCGATTAAATTTTGAATAAGGTGGCGGAGTGCCCAGCATTCTTCTATGCTATGACCGTGAGATTGAGAATAATATTGACATACTCCCTCAGAGTTGTATCGTCCTGAACGGGGGTTGATTGGAGGTAGAAGGGAACTAATCCTTCCTTCATTGATTAACATATGAAGAATTTCCTCCATAGGTTAGCCCAAATGTGTGAATTCCCTTTTGTTGGCAAAATCCCGACGGGCCTTAGCATTCGCTCTCTTTGTCACTTTGTCTTCCAGCATTTCATTTTCTGAAAGTGAAGAGGGAATATTCATGACAATAGGTGTGACGCCCCAAAAATTAGGTATACATCACTCATCTTGGGTCGTCAGATACATAGTACAGAATATAAATACAACTTACTAATACAACTGTCGTGTACAATACGACAAAACATAAACTGTGAGTTTGAATACAAATATTATCTACTAGAGAGTATTCATACTCAAAAGGAGTCCTCATTACATTTATTAACACACTATTACATAGAATAGTGAGGACTACTAACTAATACTATCATTCGGACCATCACTCTGTTCCCCGACTTGCCCCAGCTACGTTCTCATTTCCTGAAAAGAACAGTGAAAGAAAGGGTGAGCTCAACTAGCCCAGTAAGAAATATTATGACTAAAATAATGCAGAATAAATTATTATTAGTCTTCAACAATGTTAAACTGATAAAATATAATAGACATCAAGTTTTATTGCAGCGGAACAAGCAATCCATTAAAAGAGTCAAGTAGAAAATTAACTCTACTATCTTTTATGATTTAAAAGGTTTTTCAACACTGTGATCGCTGGGACTCAGCTTAATAAAATAATCCACATCATCGAATCACCCCTACACTGCGGCCAAGGATATAAGTTTATTCATTAATGGTCATGATCATGCCAACAACTGTCCATCAACGCACTACGGGCCAATGAGGACTTTTACCACATCATTTGTAACATAACGGTCATGATTATACCGAATAATCCCTGGTCATAATCATACCAAGTCCATCTATGCACTACAGGCCACAGATGACTTTTAACATTTTATAAACATGAGGATGATGACAATGATATAAGAATTCAATAAAACAAGTTCAAGAATTAATTTATCCAAGAATTAACAACGTCCAAATTGTCAACATGATACTGCTTTGTGGAGTAAAATTCAAGAATGCTTAGAAGAATATTTTCATGAAAAGATACTGGATGAAACGCAATTATCAAGGATATTCCACAAATTTCATGGAGTATAGAAGTCAAAACTTAACCAACTGAGTATAATAAAGAATGGAATAACAAAAGAAATTATCTTGCATGCGATAGACCGCACAGACAGGTTATTCCCACAGAATAATAAATAATGGAACCAGATCCGGTGTAAAACACACAGAAAGGATGTTCCAACAGAATAATAACAAGACGGAACCAGGTCCGGTGTAAAACACACAGACAGGATGTTCCAACAGAATAATAATAAAAACGGAACCAGGTCCGGTGTAAAACACACAGACAGGATGTTCCAACAGAATAATAGAAGAATGTCACCAAGTATAGGGTAGACCGCGTATACAGGTTATTCCAACAGAATAATAAGAAATGGAATAACAACAGTTCTCTTCATGAATAAGAAAGAATAACACCCCTTACCATTTTAAAGAAGAGCTAAAATAAGGAAGTAGTTAAGTAGTAGAATACTCTTCTTCTCTCTCTCTCTCTCTATAGTTTCTCTCTATAGTTTCTCTCTTTAGAGTTCAGTGAATTCGTAAGAAATAATGAAGGAATGAGCTGCTATTTATAGAAAAATAGAATGCATAGTAACTAATCCATGAACGGTCCAGATTGATTACTTTAATCTGACGGTCCATATTTAAAGAAAAATCTTTTAAATAAAATATAATATACTCTATTTATAGAATAACTTTAATAAAGTATTTTGTTTTATATAAAAAGATGTTTCTGTTTTATTACGTTAATAATACGAATAAAACAAAACGTCATTATCGCTAAATAATTCATATTATTAAGTGACAATAATTGAATCAAACTGAGTGACTTCTCACATAAGTATTAATAATCAATACCGTGTGCTACTATGTAACCACACGTATTACTGTACTTTTACTACCGAGTAGTTCAACAGTATCAATGGTAAAACTTCCGCCGTTATTTTTAATAAAATATTTTTGTCGTTTTCTCAATCCGACAATAATTCCGTCGTGGGGTCCACCAATGATTGTGCCGTTGTACGAATATTCTCTGTTAAAACGAATATTATCCGACCAATCAAATATTATATAACAACTTGCGTACTTTGCAAAATTTATAAATATTACCCACAACTATAACATTATATCAAATTAACTCCATAATATTCAAAAATGATATTTATAGAAAATTCATCTTTATTTATAAAAGTTGGGGTCTTACAATAGGTAGGAGACTGGCATGCTCCTGGTTGATTAGCTGACGAGTCACTTGATGCTGATAAGTCACCAGTTTCGCCAATTGCTCAACTTGTTTACAGAGAGCTTTCATCTTTCGTTCCATTGTGAATTGGAACTTGGCATAATCCCATCTGTCATCACCATCTTTGGGGGTCTGGGAGGATTCACAGCTGAAATTGGAACTCTGTCCACTGCTCCAATTGATCATGTTGACCTCTTCTTCCTTGTGTTGAGGAAGAGGGTTATCTTAAACGTGAGGTTGATAGGGTTTGGTGACCACGATTCACCGTTGTCTATCAGGTCTTGGATTTTATGTTTCAAGGCCCAACAATCCTGAGTATCATATCCAGGTGCCCCGGTATGATAAGCACATTTTTGAGCAGCATTAAAACCCCGTCCATTAGGGCTGGCTGGTGGAAGTAGATGCGTGATTTTCTTCTGTGTTGTTAGAAGATTGAGAATGTTCTCGAGGGTGTCCCCTAAGGGTGTGAATACTCGAGGGCGTTTAGCTTCTCCACCTTTTGGTATTTGAGGGTTCGCAGACTATGATTGAAAGGGAGTGTAATTTCTCCGTTGAATAGGCATATTTTGACTGCCTTTTTGACCCTGTAGTATCAGGGAAACATCCTCTTCTTTCTTTTTATGGACCCTCCGGGGGTTGTTCCCATAATTTCTAGATTGGATGTGATCAACAACAGCTTTGAGTGCAGCTAGGTCTTGAATCTTTTCGGATTTCAATCCCATTTCAGCCATCTCCCCATGTTTGACCATTTTAGAAAATGGTTTGTCGATGCCGGCTAAAACTTTTTCATAGAAAGGTGCTTCTTGTATGTGTATGAAATTCATGACCATCTCTGATTCTGTCATGGAAGGACTAACTTGGGTAGCCAGCCGTCTCCACCTCTGAGCATACTCTCTGAAAGACTCATTAGACTGTTTCTTGATCTTGGTAATTTGATACCGATCAGGAGCCATTTGAGATTAAAAGTTGTATTGGGTGAGAAAAGCGTGTGCTAGCTCTTCGCAACTATGGATCTTTGAATTCTCTAATCTTGTGTACCACGAACGGGCTTCTCCAGTTAGACTTTTTTGGAACAGTTGCATTCTGAGTTTTTCATCCTCTGCATAAGATCCCAGTTCTCCAATAAACACCTTTAGATGTGTGTAAGGATCTCCTAACCCGTCATATTTTTTAAAGTCAGGAGTCTTAAACTTTTTTGGACAATGAATACTAGGGAAAATACACAAATCAGCATATGAAACACTCCCGTATGTTCTAATTCCTTTGATAGTGCGAAGGGTCTCTTCCATTTGGAGGACTTTCTTTTTGATGTCACTAGTGTCTGGGTCTCCAGTGGGATGGGCAACATCATGAGTTTTGTTGGTTGGATCTAACTGCAGTTCAGGTATTGTAACGACCTGGGTTCCTCCTTGTGTGGAGGATTTAGCATGTACGGGTGTTTTCTGATCCTGTGTAGACTGGTGTAATTCTTTTAGTAGAACAGCCAAATCTGTAATCTGTTTGCTTAATCCGTCGAATTCTTTGTGAGAAACTGGATTAAGTTCAGTCTGGTTGGATGACGACATGATCGACTATAGGCCTGTTGCCTTTTGGACTTTGAACGGGTGGTAGGTCCGATTGATTCCCTGCAAAAGACTTGCATAGTTTAGTCTTTAGGGAATGTGGATAATAACATGCTATGTGATGTGTCCAGTTTAGGAATTTTATCCTGCAAAATGGATGTCAGCTGTTTGTAGCATGTATGTGTACACATTTCTTCATATTTCTCATTACATGGAGATAGATATGGAAGATAATTACAAGTAATTTGAAATGAGAGCATGAAGAGATTTTCCTCCGTTTTGGGTTTATCAGAGGCTGACCTATCTTATGTTACTCTCACGGCTTTCTGGCATGAAGGTTCCCAAATCATCGCAATCTACTTGACGGGAAGTTAATTCGGTCTTTCAACTTGAGCGAATTTGGGTGGTTCCTTTCCTGAGCCTCGGAGAATTAGTCTTCTCACGAGTCCAGTAATCAAACACCGATGGGATAGCCTCCTGGTGGAGGGACCACACAACATACATTCACATACATCGCGTCATACTATAAGAAGATGATGACATGTGCGAAGCACTAATATCACAAGCAGATATGGTGCGAAGCACTAATATCACAAGCAGTTTATAGTACGAAGCACTAATATCACAAACAGTTTATAGTGCGAAGCACTAATATCACAAGCAGTTTATAGTGCGAAGCACTATGTAAGGAAATGCATTCGTACACATTCATCACAAAATGTAAATGCAACATCCACACACAAGCAGATAACAATTTTGAAAAAATTGTAATAGCGGCTTAAGTCCTCTTACTGGAGTCCACAGCAGAGTCGCTACCTATCGACGTCGGGATTTTTTAATGTCCCTTTCCGTTACTTGTTCTTTAGTGTTCTCATTTTAGGTGAGATTTGTTTGAAAAAACAAGTGAAAAAGGTTCGACATGTATAATGTCGACGATGGACTGTTAAGAGTCGCCAGTTGGTTTTTTAAATGGTTATACCAACACAACCGAGAAAATGTTTGCACATTGACCCAGTGATGTGACACTGCTAAACGGGTCGGTGAAATCGAGATTCATAAGGGTCCGAGGACTTGGTTATGCGAAGGGAAGGTGTTAGGCACCCCCCGACATCCGTGTTACCACGGTGACCGCCTCTTTTCAAGAAATTGTTATCTGAATGTGTGTGTGTGTGGGTCAATGTGTTGTTATTTGGAAGTAGTGTCAGGCCTCGTTCGCACCTATATACACAGGATTTGAATTTTATGTAAAAATTCAATTTTAAGCAAGATATGGCAGTGATGTTTTATAAAGGAGGTTTTTCAAACCCTGATGCTCAATAGTAATTGAGACCTTTACACTCCCATTTTATTTCGTATTCGGCTGGATTGATTTTATTTGACAGATGCGAAGCATCCGTACGAAAATAATGTATAAAAAGGTGCTAAATTCCTCGTGGGTATGAAAACCATCTGAGGAAATTCAAACATCACAGAATAATTTACAAGTTACCTACAGCTGAAAATATCCATCATGGGAACCGAATCTAGATCCAACGGCTTGAATCTGTGATCACATGATTCCCAGGCGCACAGAATACTGCAATTTGTATGAAAGCAGTAAGCAGGTGTGTGTATATATATATATATATATATATATATATAAGCTGTAAATATATATATACAGACATGATCACCAACCACGAAGCACCTCCATGGGGGATCAGAAACGTAAATAAAGTTGTGAAAGCTATCAACCGCCACGGAGGAAACTCCAAGTGGGATGAAATGTACATAAAGATGTAAAAACGGTCAACCACCACGAAGTAAACTCCAGGTGGGACGAAATGTAAAATATATATATATATATATATATATATATATATATAAGTATGTAAAAGCACCGGATATAAAAATCCAGGCTCATCGGACAAAGTCCAACAACAGTTAATATATATAAGTATATATATATATATATTAAAGCAGTAAACGCACCGGATGTGAAATCCAGGCTCACCGAATAGAGTTCGATAGCAGTTCATAAATATAATTATATATATAAGAAAGCCATTAAACGCACCAGACATAAGTCTAGGCTCATCGAACAGAGTTCGACACGCAGTTCATATATATAAATGTATATATATATATATATATATATATATATATATATATATATATATATATATATATAAGCAATTAAACGCTCCAGACCGAAGTCTAGGCTCAATCGAGGCATAACTCGATAATATTAGTCCATATATATATATATATATATATATATATATATATATATATATATATATACTAAAAATAAATCACAGACCAAAGTCCGGGCAAAAGTGTGCAACACGACTCTCAACGTGTAGAAAGGTGTGTGTAAAGATGAAGAGAAAAAGTTTAAAGTGTGAAAGAAGGCTTACAGTGGGCTGCCAAAGAAGACTTCAATATCTTTAAAATGGGTAAACACTGGCTTTTGTTGGTATAAAATAAGCTATATGTGAGCTCACAAGTGTTTGAAATGAGAAAGCACTCAGTCTGGAGTGAGTACAGAGCAAATTGGGCAGGGCTTCCTCGCCGTTTTTCATTACAAAATGGCCACCCCAAGCCCTCTATTTATAGAGGGTGGAGCCGCAGGTATACCTGCGACTGACCAGCAGGTGTACCAGAGGCAACCCAGGTGGGCCCGAGTTTTTTGGCTCGGGTCCTCTCGAAGTACGTGCACTCGGGCACTGTAATGTCCACTCGAACTTTTAGAAGTGCAATCCGGGCATCCGTTTGAGGTATACAGGACCTATTTCGGACCGTCGTTGTCGAGAGTTGTACGATGGCATGGGATTAGAGTTTGTGCGAAGTCATTGAAGATGGGACGGTGCCCTCCGGTCTTTAAGCTTCAACTTTCATCTGTTACCCCGCACAATAGTCACTCGGGATTGGTAAGTCTTGTGGGACACTATTGCGTAGAGACGTTGAGACGACGTGGCGTGGCATCGTGTTGGTCAGATGACGATGTTGCCCCTCACCAGTGTTATCGTCGGATTGGGCTGATAAAGCAGACGTTGCTTAGCTTCGCTGAGATTGGACTGCTGTAATTTGTTGAAGGTCCTCATTGTCATCCTTGAGGTGTGTCTATCTTTCCGCTGCTATCACTAGGCTGGTACAGTGTATCTCGTTGTGAGCGCCGTGATTGAAGCTAGTCGCACTTGTAACAAGCATTTCTGGGGTTATTATCGAAATTGCATTCCTTGGGATTATCACCAGGGTTGGTGGCTATTCCCATGGTTGGGACTGAGACTGGATACCTCAGGGTTATCTCCGAGATTAATCGGTCTTCTCCGGTGTGTGTTCCAGTATTGTATCTGCATACCTCGGGGTTATCTCTGATATTGGAATTGTTACTCCCAGATTGCGATCCTGGGTTAATGCTGAACTTTTGGTAGTATCCGGCATGGATATGGATTGTCTTTCAGGGTTCTCTCTTAAAAGATGAATTTGCTCTCCTGTAATGTTAATGACAGGTGTACAAAAAATTTCGAGTGTCTACAGGCTGACATGTAGTACTTTCCTTAGCTTCTTCAATACGTCTCTTTGTTATATACTAAGGATGAGTGTTGTGTCATTGGGATTCCCGATAGTCTCAACGTCTATAATTCATTTCACATTTGTTGACTTTTATTCTTAAACATATGGACAGGGCTCGATGCTTCTGATGCAGACAGTTGATACACTACGATCATGATCGTGGTGTCTTGCCATGGGTGCTTGATCTGGTACTGATAGAAGAGAACACTACGATTTCTCTTAAGCACCGGTAGACTACGATCTTTACTTGCTTGAATTTTAGACTTTACGCTTCCGAGAGCACACTACAATCTTTGAGTTGGCTCGACAGGCGTTTGGACCACTCTACGATTACAGGAGAGGCCCTCTAAAGTTGACAGACTACGATTTCTCAATGCTCTACGATTCTGCATTGGCTTCTACAATCTCTTGACTAGCTCGACAGACTACGATTCTGTTGAAGCCTATCTTTTACATTTCAAGACATAAATCAACTTAACAGTTTTAATTTTTTCTTCTATACATTTATTTACAGAATGATAAACATTAAATCTCAAATCAACCTAACAAGTTTGATCTGCCACTAAGTCCTTGTACATGTATTCCTTGAAGGACTTTAAAAATAAGCATGAATATTTACTTTCAACATCAAATTTAAATATGCAATTTCCCAACAATCTCCCCCTATTTGATGTTGACATAACCAAGGAGATTTGTATCATGATATGCAATTGTTAGAAAGTAAATATGACTTAGTGTTTCAGTGAGCAGCTAAAATCTCTAGAGAATAAGCATGAATTTATTGATGTTTGTAAAGACATATATTACAATAAAGCTTAGTTACATCAATAAGAAATGAGTTTTAACTTATCTCTACTTCTTCTGCCTTTTAATCCTTTGAGGATTGGCATGCTCTGCATCTCTATTTCTTCTGTTGGCTTCGTTTCTCTAGGCAATATATTCCAACTCGCTTTAAATCAGCCTTTTTCCATGATCATGTCTTTTCATAATGGCAGGGTCTCCAATTGGCATATGTAGGCTAGTAGGGGTTACCCCTTGTGAGCTGGGAGATGGTCCTTGACTCCTTAGCGGTTGCGCCATAATTATTTAATGTTCAAGTTGTGGAGTCTGATGATGAGGCATTCTTGAGGGAGGACTCCTTGAGGATTGAGTAATGAATTTTCCTCCGCCTCTGCCTTTTTCTTTCTCTCTTTCCCCTTTATTCTCCCCCTTTATGTTAGCATCAAGGGTTCAAATGTCTTCAGACAGTCGATTCATGCCTTGGACGAGCTCATGGAGCTGATTCCTGGATTGGGCAATGTCTTCACGATTTTCTTGGACCAGAGAATAAGTTTAAGATTCTTTCTTTTGTAGAATGGCCAAGACAGTTTTTGTTTGTTTCATTTGGCCCATGGAAAATACTTGGAATTCATTCATTGAAGTTCGTAGACTTGAGATACTTTCCAGCATCAATTTATTTTGAGATTCCTAAGTCTTCTGCAAAAGGAGAACTACTTCCTTGTGCCTCTTGGCACCCTGAAAGTGAATTTGATCCCTTTCATTGATACTGTGGACCATTTCCTTGATGATCTGCCTAAGCTTCTTTGTAAGCTCAATACTCAGATTTCTGGGGAGGGCGTTGGTAGCATCGATCAAATGGGTCAGCCTCATATGAACAAGCTCTAAGTGAATTACAAGATCTTCTTGAATATCCTTGGTCACCTTCTGGGATGCATTAGTCAGTTCCATTTTGGTAGGAAGATCTGAGAGAAGCTCAAGGAGTTGCTGAGTATTTGGAGGAGAGGTTCTCGTATTTTGATTTTGCAGATTGTAGAGAACAAGATCAAGATTAAAATAATTATTGGTTGATGAAGAAGGGATATCTGAAGGATGAGCATGTGTGTGAGGTTGAGTTTCAGGAGGAGGTGACTCTACGATTGAAGTGAGATCAATATTCGTAGAGTGAGAGATGGTAGGAGACTGGATCAGTATAAAATTCGGCATATTTGGTTCATCAGTTATAGAATATTGAGATTCTATAGCTGGAAATTAATTTAGTGAATAAAGTATCACTTCTAACCATTTAGCAATTCATAGAATTGGTTGAAGGTTGATGGTGGACAGTGACTAACCCTGAAAGAGATGGTAATAGATTATACCCCACGCCCATTTTTTGAAGAGGGACAATTAGTGATCAGCTTTTAAACAAAAGTGAGGTTGTCCGGGAATCCATGAGCTAGCACTGAGATTGCTGGATAAGCTTTGAAGGTCCAGAACATGTGATCCCAAGAGTTGAGAATTTAGGCTTTGTGAAAGGTCATCATAGGTAAATTTGAGAACCGTTGATTGTAGTTGGCTCTCCTATACCCATCCTAACCCACTGCGATAATTTCAACTTCGCCATCCTCTTCTACTTCCCAGTCTCCATTTAAAATTTCCACCACATCAATCATCTCTACTTCTCTTCTCTGTTCTTCTGCTCTCTCCACCTCCATAGCTTCAACCCTCTCCATTTCTACAATTTCAGAAGCTAAGATCTCTTGAGGAACTGAGGGAGGTTCATGATAATCTCTTTGTAGCTCCTCCTCAGCTGTAGCTTTCTCTGACACGGGGACTTCATAAGGCTCCCCCTCAACTTGATCCTCTATCTGCTCCAGTTCTTCAGGAAACTCCCCCTCAACTCGAGCTGTATTTTCCTTAGTAGCTTCGGGTAGCTCCTTTTTAGCAGCTATTCTTCGGTCTTCTTCCTTTAAGACTCCTTCTTTGACTAGAATGTATTTCTTGACAAGCTTTCTCTATATCCTCCTAGGCTAAGCCACATCCTCAACACTCTCTTCAGCTTTAGTTCTGAAAGTTTGATCAGGTTGAGAAATTGTTGTAGCATCCACTTCTGGAGTGATGTCAAGTCTGGACTCTACGATCGGTAGTGACTCTACGATCGAAGAGAACGAAGACTTCTTTGATTTATGGTTGCATTTTCCCTTCTTAAGCAGCTGAGAAATGGTAGCTATGTCTTCTTCCTCCTCAGACTGTTGTTCTTTCCCCTTCATTTTCTTTAGAGTTTTAGTGCCCGAACTCTGTTGGGGTGCATCAGTGGTTGAGCCTTGAGGCTCTTCTATTGTTTGAGCCTTCATTTTCCTCTTACCCTTGCTTTTTCTAATCAAAGCGATGGGTTCTTCTTTATTGATTTCTTCTTCTTCATCAGTTTCCTTCACAACTGACATGTTACCAGGTAGCCCAGATCCTTTGCTTCACCAGTCCTTCCACTAGATTCAGACATCATTCTGAAATTTTCTACAAGATTCCTTTTCTAATTTTAAAACAACTGTTGGGTCATTTTCCTGTTGGGATTGATAGATTCTCCTTCATTGTCCCCAATTTTGTCACCCAGAGCTATTTGCAGGATTATACTTATGAACTGCCCATAGAGCATCTTTCCAGAGCTCTTTAATTTCGTTGAACTGAGTATCCACTTCCCAGTCCAATCGATGAGTAGGGCCCCATAGCTGAGTTAAATCCTAAAGTAGATTGATGTCATGAGCTTTATCTGCACTTCATTCATCGAGTAGTGGCCAGAACTTTTACAGCATATGCACTTCCCAACAATGTCAGCCAGAAACTCATATTTCTGGGGAAACTACTTCTTGTATCCCTTGACGTTCTAAAACTTCATGTGGCGCATCTTCTTCAGACCTTCATGAAAGTCGATGACGTCCATAGATGCAAGTGCCCTTGATTTGAAACCTAGGGCTAGGTTTATATCTTCAACTTTGAGTTTAATTTGTTCCCCCTTGACCCCTGTAGTGATAATATCATTTTCAAAAGCTCCATTGTTATAGAATTCTTTAACCAGCTTCAGGTAGATCCATATGCTGGTGCTTAGAGCTTCTTTAAGACAAGCTTTCTTTAGAAGAGACATAATTTTGTGAAATTGAGGGTTAGCTGTCTTCAATTCATCGAAGCAGAGTTGGTAACCAGAGATAACATTTGAAGCCACCATTGATTTTCTTGAACTGAGATTGGTTGAGTGTTTCTGAAAGCTAGGGTTTTTGCTGGTAGAGAGAGAGGAATGAGCTTTTTGAACTTCTTAGGTGAATTTTCAAAATGATCTTTTTAAACTGCACTTGTAACTTCCCTCCTCACGATCTACATAGTGGGGCACGTGTCAAGATCTGCCTATCTCCATGATTTTAAATATTGTGGATAATACTGATTTGCCCTTAGCTCCACCTGAGCTAGTGTATCCTTTGGGAGGACTACGATCGTTGAGGTTGAACTACGATGTTGAGTTCACTGCTGAATCTGCTCTACGATCATTGATTGTCCTGGTCCTTGTGATGAACTTTGACTTAGCATTCCTTCTAGGTTAAGGTAGCTCAGGAAGGGCCAACATCTTAGTTTGAACTACGGATCAGGTTTGTCCCTGAGGTGCTTATCAGAGGGGTTGCTTGGATTTATTAGGAATGCTTTCATCACATGATGCTTCTTTATCATGTCGAGGCATCTCTATGATCATGGTTCTTCTTTAGTCATCTCTACAATTTTAAACATAGCCTTTATATCAACATGGTTAGTATAAACTAGAGCATAAAATTTATGGTTGTAGATTTAGCATGCCTAACTCACTTATCAATTTATTAAATATGGATTCATCTAGAGGCTTTGTAAAGACATCAGCAAGCTAATTTTCAGTAGGGATGTATTGTAAAGATATTGTTCCATTTTGAACATGATCCCTACTAAAATGATATCTTATTTCTATATGCTTAGTCCTAGAATGCATTATAGGATTATGTGTTATTGCTATGGCACTTGTGTTATCACAATGAACATGTATAGATTTGAAATCAAACCCATAGTTTGCTAGTTAATTTTTCATCCATAAGATTTGAGCATAGCAGCTGCCAGCAGCAATGTATTCAGCTTTTGTTGTTGAGGTAGATACTGAGTTTTGCTTCATGCTAAACCAGGACACAAGTCTGTTTCCTAGCAACTGACATGTACCACTGGTACTTTTTCTATCAATCTTGCAGCCTACAAAATCAGCATATGTATATCCTGTCAATTCAAAGGAGGACTCCTTGGGATACCAAAGTCTCAAGTGAGGTGAGCCATTGAGATTCCTGAAAATTCTTTTTATAGCAGTTAAGTGTGATTCCTTAGGATTTTCTTGAAATCTAGCACATATACATGTTGTAAACATTATATCTAGTCTACTAGCAGTTAGATATAGAAGAGAGCCTATCATACCTCTGTATTGAGTTATGTCAATACTTTTACCTTTCTCATCTTTGTTAAGCTTGGTTGCTGGAGCAATTGGTGTTTTCATGGGAGAGGCTGATTCCATGCCATACTTTTTAAGCAAGTTTTTAATATACTTGGCTTGGTTTATGAAGATACCTTCATCAGTCTGCTTTACTTGTAATCTAAAAAAGAAATTCAGCTCACCCATCATACTCATTTCGAACTTACTCAGCATAAGCTTGGCAAATCTCTTGCACATTTTTTCATCAGTAGAGCCAAAGATTATGTCATCAACATATATTTGAACTAATAGGATTTTATTTTTGTGCTTTCTAAGAAATAATGTGGTATCTACTTTACCTCTATGTGAAACCATTTTCAATAAGAAAGTTAGTTAGTGTTTCATACTATGCTCTAGGTGCTTGTTTAAGTCCATATAAGGCTTTGTCTAATCTATAGATATAATTAGAGAGAGTTTGATTGATGAAACCTGGAGGTTGCTCCACATATACTTCTTCTTGAAGTTCACCATTCAAAAATGCACTTTTGACATCCATTTGAAAGACTTTGAATTTCATGTGGGCAGCAAAGGCAACGAATATCCTGATGGCTTATAATCTGGCAACAGGTGTGAAGGTCTTGTCATAGTCGATTCCTTCTTCTTGAGAGTAACCTTTGGCTACTAGTCTTGCCTTATTCCTTGTTATTACACCATCTTCATCCATCTTATTTTTGAAGACCCACTTGGTGCCAATGACTAGGTGACTTCTTGGTCTTGGAACTAATCTATATACTCTACTTCTTTCAAACTGATTTAGTTCTTATTACATGGCTTCTATCCAACTTGAGTCTTCCATAGCATCTTCTATCTTCTTGGGTTCCATTTGTAATAGAAAGCTTAGATAGAAACACTCATTCTAGGTGGCAGATCTTGTTTTGACTCTTGTATTTGGATCTCCAATGATTAGGTCTTGAGTGTGATCTCTTGCCCATCTGTTTCCTATTGGAACATCTGACCTGATGCCTTCTTATTTGAATTCTTCAAGATCAACCTCTGCTTCTTGACGTGGAGGTTCATTATTTGGAGTAGTTCTCTCTACGGTCTCCTCTTGATGCTCGAGGATTTCATTTTCTGGGACTAAGATCGTGGTGTTGAGCTCGACCACCTCATTCGTAGTGTCTGAGTTGACGTTTTTAGTGTCTTGAGGCACAGTTTTGTCTAAGTATGTTTTATCGAAGATGATGTGAATCGAGAATTCAACACTTAGTGTTTTCTTGTTAAATACTCTATAAGCCTTACTATTTGTGGCATATCTGAGAAAGATTCAATTGTCTTACTTGTATTGAAACTTAGTCAGATACTATTTTCCATTGTTGAGAATATAGCATGCACAATCGAACACATGGAAGTAGCTGACATTTGGCTTTCTTCCTCTCCACAGTTCGTAGGGAGTCTTTTAAAATGTAGAGTGCACAAGAGATCTGTTCTAAGTGTAGCATACAGTGTTGATAGCTTCTGCCCAGAAGTATTTAGGCAGACGGGCTACTGCTAGTAGAGTTCTTTCAGGCTCAATCAATGTTATGTTCTTTCTCTCAGCTACTCCGTTTTACTGAGGAGTTCGTGGAGCTGAGAAGTTATGGCTGATGCCATTGTCTTTTCAGAACTGGTCCATCTCATAGAATTTGAAATCTCTAGCATGATCACTCCTTATAGCCTTGATTTTCTCCCCTTTCTCGTTCATCACTAGCTTGAACATTTTGATGAGTTGGGAGCTTATTTCATCGTTTGAGTTTAGAAAGAACACCCATATAAATCTGGTATAGTCATCCACTGCGCCCAATGATTATCTCTTCCCTACAAGGCTTGTTGTTGGAATTGGCCCAAATAGATCCATGTGTAGTAACTGCAGAGGCTTGTCTATTGTATTGACAATTTTGCTTTTGAATGAGCTTCTAGTATGTTTTTCAAGCTGACAGGCATTGCATGGTCTTTCTTTGACAAAGCTGAGCTTGGGTAAGCCTGCTACTAGATCCTTGAAGGCCAGTTTTGACATGCTTTTGAAGTTGAGATGAGACAACCTTCTATGCCATAGCCAGCTCATTTCTTCAAAAGCTTTAGCCAGAAAGCATATCGTCTCATTAGAACTCAGTTGACCAAGATTAATAGTGTAGACATTCCCTTCTCTTGTTCCAGTCAGCTTTATAGAGGAGGTCTTCAGATCTCTGACTTGACATTGATTATTGAGGAAGGTAACTTGATGACCCTTGTCGCAGAGTTGGGTTATGATCAGAAGATTGTGTTTTAATCCTTCCACATAGGCTACTTTATTGAAGAACACTGCACCATTCCCAGCTGAGCCATATCCTCTTGTCTTGCAAGAGCCATTATCTCCAAAGATGACTGTTGGACCCTCCTTTTCTATGAAGTTAGACAGGAGGGCTTTGTTCCCGATCATATGCCTTGAGCATCCGCTGTCCAGATACCAAGTTGTGATCGTGGAGCTCCATTCCTGTGATAAGATTAAACTCTCATTTTGGTACCCATACTTGCATGGGTCCTACCTTGTTAGTACCCTTGGGAACCCAAATTTGCTTGACTTTGATTCTAATATGCAGAGAGTTATTGTAGCATACTGCAGCCTTATGACCAATTTTATTACATACAAAATATCTAGCATGATGCATGCTTGTGTGTGTATGTGGATTCTTTCTCCATTTGGACTTATGTGGATTTCTGGAAATCTTTCCTTTATACTGGTTCTTCTTTTTCCATGTATCCTTGTAATTCATGATTTGTGAAGAGTGCTATTCCTACCCAGTTGGTTCGTGGAGTTGATTTTGCTCGACTCTACGACCCTTTGAGGTTGGAGAGTAGTGACTAAGGTGCTGTTTGTTTACATCTGATTGCCTCTTAATGGACCGTCTCTTATTCGTTAAGATGCATGATGTTTTTTTTTGTTGCCTCTGAATGCCTCTTAATCGGTAAGACATAAAATAAAATCTTAATAATTAAGAGGTAACTCTTAATGAAATTTTTTGATAATTTTTTTTATATAAATATATTCAACAATATTATGCACTCATTTTTATTAAATTGAATATTTAAAATTATTAAATAAAATTTTACCCTTTAAAATGGTAACATAGTGTCATTAAGAGATAACTTACTTTTTAGTTATCAAACAATTTTTTAGATTCAGACCTCATAACCATTCAGATGATATAATTTATTAAGACGTCATAATCATTCAGATCTTAATTCCCTGGTTTATCGAACACAACCTAAGTTACTCTTCTCTTTTCTGAATCTCAGGCCAGCATGGGATTTGTTATGCATTGAAACATGGATTGTAACAGAATAGTAGGGATGGACTGGTTCTTCCTTCTGTGAGGATTTCACAAATGTAATGTTTCCATTAAAATTTGAAACATTACTATGGTTAGTTTCCTTTATCTTTTCCATACATGGTTTTGAGGTGGATTCCCCAAAACCTAAACATGTTCTGTCAGATGCACTTCTCTGACTGGAGATCAGGGAGTCCATGGATGAAGAGGATCTATTCCACATTGAGATTGTCTTTTCTAGTTCTTCAATCTTAGAGGTTAGAGTTGACTCTCTTTGTGCATTAAATTCATTGGTCTGTTTTAAGAGTTTATTATTAGCTTCAAATTTGGAGAGAGAGTTAGTGCTTAGAAGAGCTGTTTCCAATTCTTCTTGAATTTTCTCTTTCTCTTTTTGAAAAAGAGAATAATATTTAGACAGAACTCTAAACCACTTCATGTATTGATGCATATCAGATGTTATGCCATATAGTGTAGTTCTTCAATCATCAATATCTACATCAGGAGAGTTAAAGTGAAATACCTCATCGATACTTACTTCATGATTGTCAGGGATTTTCTTATCCTTTGCATGTTTGGCCATTGGACATACATTTGCTACTTGAGGATCTTCATCATCTCCAGACTCGGGAGTTGAGTCATTGTCTGAGTCACTCCATGATCCTCCGGCCACAAGACCTTTGTCTTTCTTTTGGAGCCTCTTGTTGCCGTTGAATTCTTTCTTTGAATTTGAATTCCTCTTTAGTTATTCTCTAAAAGGTTTGTTGCAGTTTGTAATGAAATGGTCAAGCTTCTTGCAGTTATAACATAGGTCATTTATCTTCTCTTGGTTGTTTGTGTTATTGAATCTCTTGGGTTTGCTGCTTCTGCCTTTACGCATGAACCTCTTGAGTCTTCTTACCAGCATTGCTATGTCCTCATCATAATCCTCCTCAGAGTCAGAGTCATTTTCAGTGTTATCTTTGGAGATGACATCTGTTGCTTTGAGAGAAACTCATTTGTCCTTCTTTCTTCCTTCAGATAGAGTCTCTGCTCGCTGAGTCAGCTCCAGTTCATAGGTGAGAAGATTTCCATGGAGTTGTTGAATAGTCATTTCATGAAGATTCTTTGATTCTCTGATGGCAGTAGTTTTGGCATCCCACTTACTAGGTAGAGCTCTCATGAACTTTATGATTAGATCTTTATTTGGATAGGTCTTTCCAAAGGCCTGAAGAGAGTTGAGCAGAACATTGAATCTTTCATAGGTAGAAGTGACGTTTTCTCTCCTAGAATATGGGAAAACATTTCATATTATTGAGTCAGAAGAGATTGATTATTTTCTCTGACTTCTTCTGTTCCTTCATGCATAATGAGCAATGCTTCCCAGACTTCCTTGGCAGTTTTGCTGTTGACCACAATTTCGAACAGATCATCTTCTAAGGATTGGAATAGAATGTTCTTGGCCTTTTTGTCGAGTTGGACATCTTTCTTTTCGTTGTCAGTCCATTCTACTTTGACCTTGATTTGAACTCTGTTTGGATCGTTTGAAGTTGGTGCAAGCTTTGTTGGAACATAGGGCCCATTATGAACAGTTTCAAATAGATCTTCATCTATTGAATCTATGTAGGCTTGCATACGAACTTTTCAGTTGGCGAATTTTTCTTTGTTGCACATTGGTGGCTTGTTGCCTCCTCCAGTCTTTGATTCGCTTATCAGATGTGCCATTAGATCTACTCAAGCTTTGTAGACTGATTGATAGAACCTGCTCTGATACCAATTGTTAGTTCCTAGAGGCACAGTAGTTATCTAGAAGGGGGTTGAATAGATATTTTAAAAATTCTTTTTCAAAATTCTTTGTCAGATATTGTTAATCAATTTCAGTGGAATATGTAATTTATTTGTTCCCCTTTAAGATAAACAGAGCTAATAGATAACAAGCAGTTATAACAAGTACAATAGTTAAAACAAGAATATAAAAAACACAGAGAGATTAAGTGGTTCAGAGCATTCAAAGCTCCTAGTCCACTCTTCTACTCCTTGAGTAAGAAATCCACTAAGGATGTTTTTACAATCTTTGAATCACTTAGATTCCTTCAAGACCAGCAATCTTGGAACTTCTTAGTTCACTTAGAACTCTTCAAGTCCAGCAGACTTGGAACTTTTTAGTTCACTTAGAACTCTTCACGTCCAACAGATATGGAACTTCTTACTTCTCTTAATGATAGTTGAGTTCTTGAATGGTGCTACTCAGTTGTCGTTAATCTTGTGTTCGAATGAACTGAGTTGCTGAGCAAGCTTTCTTTACAGATCGTAGAGTAGAGCGTTGAGTGTTCTTCAGCATTTTGTTATGTACTTGCTTGATCCTTTCATCTGCTTCTATTTTGCATATAAGTTGCCTTTTAAATGTATCCGTTTGAAGGTATCCGTTGAAGCATTAATTATATTTGACATTTCTGAGCACTGATGGTGACTTTATGCAAATCTTCTGATTAGCTGTCTGGCCCACTGACATAGCAGACTGCTATCTCACCTAACACCTGAAAAGGTGTTTTTGGCTAACATATAGTACTTTCCTTAGCTTTTTTAATATGTCTCTTTATTATATACTAACGATGAGTGTTATGTCATTGGGATTCCTGATAGTCTCAACATTTATAATCCATTCCACATTTGTTGATTTTTATTCTTAAATAAATGGACAGGGCTCGATGCTTTTGATGCAGACAGATGATACACTACGATTATGATCGTGGTGTCTTGCCACATAGGTGCTTGATCCGGTATTGATAGAAGAGAACACTATAATTTCTCTTAAGCAATGGTCGACTACGATCTTTTCTTACTTGATTTTCAGACTCTATGCTTCCGAGAGCACACTACGATCTTTGAGTTGGCTCGGCAGGCGTTTGGACCACTCTACGATTATAGGAGAGGCCCTCCAAAGTTGACAGACTACAATTTCTCGATGCTCTACGATTTTGCCTTGGCTTCTGCAATCTCTTGACTAGCTCGACAGACTACGATTCTGTTGAAACCTATCTTTTACATTTTAAGACATAGATGACAACGGAATGACTGTCGGAGTTAGAAAATGACAGAAATATTTTTTTATAAAAATAACGGCGAAAGTTTTACCGTTAACTGTTGAAATACCCGATGATAAAAGTACAATAATACACGTGGTTGCATAGTAGCACACAGTATTGATTATTTATGCTTACGTAAGAAGTCACTCAGTTTATTCAATTATTGCAACAGTAATTGCTGCATAGTATCTCATATTATTGATTTAATTATTGTCACAGTATCATCTGTATTATATTTTATATTATTAAATTAATAATTGAGACGACAACATTATTCATATTATTATTTGCAATATTGACGATGTCTAGAAAGTTCTGTCGAGAAAAGGGGTTTAGTCACCTAATTGCGAGCCAATAAGGAGAAATCCTTATCAGAAAGTCCCCTCTTTCCTGGGAATGATCTGGTTGTTAAATATTGTGAGTTATAATATTAATGATGAATAATTGTTGAAATATTAAAAATGTGTTTATTAAAGATAAATGATTTATGGTAAATATTTATTCAATTTTTGATATAAATATAGGGATTCGTTATGAGGCGTTTGTTGTAAGTTTGACTTAGTATTCCATGGGAAGATTTACTAATTTTATGGACCGTCGATGGTGGTTTTAATAGTAAATCAATCTGGACCGTCGATGGTGGTTTTAATAGTAAATCAATCTGGACCATTCGTGAATCAGTTACTATTTAGTCCATTCTCCTATAAATAGAAGATTAATTCTTATTTAATTCTCACCAATTCATAGAGACTCACAAGAGAAGATACAAAGAGAGAAATTATAGAGAACAAGAAGAAGAGACTTCCCTTCGCGGCTACTCTCGTAGCTTTTTGGCATGAGGGTCCCTAGATCATCGCAATTTAGTGGATTAGAAGTTAATCTAATCTTTCAATTTGAGCGAATCTGGTGCCCTTTCTGAGCCTCGCGGGATTAGTCTCCGTTGAGTCCAGTAATCAAACACCGACGGGTTTGCCTCCTAGTGGAGGAATAGCACAACATACATTCACATACATCACGTCTCACCATATGGAAATGATGACATGTGCAAATCACTAATATCACAGGCAGATATAATGCAAAGCACTAAAGTGCAGTAAATAAAGCATTAGTACACATACGTTCAATGTAAATACAGCATTCACACAAGCAGATTAAAAAAGTTTTTGAAAATGTTGAACAACGGCTTAAGCCCTCTTACTGGAGTCCCCAGCAGAGTCGTCACCTGTTGGCGTTGGGAAAATTGTGTCCCTTTTTGTACTTGCCCTTCTTGTGTTCTCAATTGGTTGAGTTTTGTCTGAAAAGGCGAGTTTGAAAAGGTCTGACATGTGAATGTCGATGATTTGAAATTTAGAGTCGCCAGTTGGTAGATTTGAAATGGTTGTACTAACTCAATCGATATTGAAAAAGTTTACACAAAAGCCCAATGGTTGGACACCGTTTAACTGGCCTTGAAAACCGAGATTCATCGAGTTCGGGGGCTTGATTAAGAGGGGGGAAGACGTTAGGCACCCCCCCCCCGATTTCTGTGAAAATATGGTTACCGCAACTTTTCAATTACCCTAATTATCTGCATGTGCGTGTGTGTTTATTGGGCCTATGTGCAATTATCTAGAAGTAGTGATATGCCTCATTTGCACCTATTTACAAAGGGTTTGACATGTATATAAAAGTTCGATTTTAACAAGATATAGCACTGATGTTTTGAAAAACAAATTTTCAAACCCTTATGCTCAATAGTAATTAAGGCTTTTGATACTTCCATTTTATTCTGTATTCAGCCTGATTGATTTTATTTTTGAGATGTGAAGCATCTTCGAGAAAATAATATACTTAGTAGTGTCGGGCTCCTTATGGGCATGAGAGCCATCCAAGGATGTCCAGACACCGTAGATAATTTACAAGTTGGTTGCAGTTGAGAAATTTCCATCGTGGGAACCGAATCTAGACTCACAGGCTGAATCTTCGATCTCATGGCTCCTATGCTCACATGATAGATATATACAAAAGCTAGAAAGAAAACTATATTTAAATAAATCTAAGTTATTCTAGCTTCAACGGTTCCAGTTTAGTCACTTTTGAACTGGTTAAAGTTAGATATAGCTAGATTTAGACAAATCTAGTCCACAGGCTGAAAGATTAAATATCTACATTATGAAAATAGTTAAAGCAGATATAGATATAAAAGCAGTAAATATATATAGTTACATATATATATATATATATATATATATATATATAGACGATCAACTGTCACGAATTTGGAATACAGACATGACTTTTAATATATATATATATATATATATATATATATATATATATATATATATATAAGCGGCAAATGGCCACGAAGATATCGAGAATCTCATCGAGTAGTTACACCTGGATTATCAATCCGTGGACAATCCAGGTGTAACTACTCGATGAGATTCTCGATATCGACGTGTGTGTATGTATGTATGTGTGTGTGTATATATATATATATATATATATATATATATATATATATATATATATATATATATATATTGTAAGACCCTAACTTTTATGAATAAATATTACTTTTTCTCTAAATGTTATTTTGAATAATAAGGTGTGGATTTGATATAATGTTATAGTTGTGGGTAATATTTATAAATTTTGCAAATTAAGTAAGTTGTCATAAAATATTCGTTTAGTCGGGAAATATTCGTACGACAGCACAATCATTGGTGGACCCCACAACGGAATTACTGTCGGAGTTAGAAAACGATAGAAATAACTTTTTATAAAAATAACGGCAAAAGTTTTACCGTTAACTGTTGAAATACCCGGTGATAAAAATACAGTAATACGCGTGACTACACAATAGTACACGGTATTGTACAGTATCTTTGATTATTGATGCTTACGTGAGAAGTAACTCAGTTATACTCAATTATTGCCACAATAATTGTTGCATAGTATCTCATATTATTGATTCAATTATTATCACAATATCATCTACATAATACTTTATATTATTAAATCAATAATTGAGACGACAAAGTTATTCATATTATTATTTGCATTATTGACAATGTCTAGAAAGTTCTGTCGAAGAAAGGGGTTTGGTCACCTAATTGCGCGTCAATAAGGAAAAGTCCTTATCGGAAAGCCCCCTCTTTCCTGAGAATGATCTGGTTGTTAATATTGCGAGTTATAGTATTAATGATGAAAAAATGTTACTAAAAATGTGTTTAGTGAAGCCAAGTGAATTGAGATAAATAGAGGGGGGGTTTTATGAAGTATTTGTTGTAGATTTGACTTATTACATGGACCCCCACTTACTCATTTTTCAAAATCGCCAGGAGAAAGTTATCTCAATTTTTTTTATTATTATATATATATATATATATATATATATATATATATTATAAGTTTTATTTTTTATATAAAATAGAATATATTATATTTTATTATGCATAGTGTTGCATAGTACTGCATAGTGTGTGCATAATACTGCATAGTAAAATCAAAAAAATTCAGAATTCGTCAGTGAAAATCGTCCATGAATCCTTTACTATGCACCCATGACTTTCTGAATTCAAATAGTATCCTATTATTCTCCTATAAATAGGATGCTTAGTTTAGAATTAAAAATCACACCAAAATTAGGAAATTATTCTTCTATAATATTGAGCGTATTTCTTTAGAGTTTAAATAAGCTTTGAGTGTAAAAAATAGTGTAGATTTTCTTCAAGAATATCACCGTCATACCAGTCAGAAATACACTTCTTTTAAGGTGAGGGATATTATTTTGTTCAGTATTCATAAGAAATAATATTTTCTTCCATACTATGTAGTATGTAAGTAATATTATTTCGTTTTATATTCCTAATTCTACACTTATATTGATAGGTATTGCTTCTATACTCCTTGAAATTAGTAGAATATCCTTAAAATTTGCGCTTCATCTAGTATCGTTTTACAAAAATATTTTTCTAAATATTCTTGTTAAATTTTAATCTTTTCATGCCGGAGTACTATTCACGGGGTACTATTCATAAAGCACTATTCACGAGGTATTATTCACGACAAAAATTGATTTCTTTTCTGTCCAAATTATTTTTGATATATGAATATTATTCTTAAATTTTACTCCACAAAGCAGTTATTATGTTGACAATTTGGACATTCTTGAACTCTAGATAAATTAAATTATAAATCTTTAAAATTTATCATTGCTTTCACATAATTGAATTCTTATATCATTGTCATCATCCTTGTAAGACCCCAACTTTTATAAATAAAGATGAATTTTCTATAAATATCATTTTTGAATATTATGGAGTTAATTTGATATAATGTTATAGTTGTGGGTAATATTTATAAATTTTGCAAAGTACGCAAGTTGTTATATAATATTCGATTGGTCGGGGAATATTCGTTTTAACAGAAAATATCCGTACAACGGCACAATCATTGGTGGACCCCACAATGAAATTATTGTCGGATTGAGAAAACGACAAAATTATCTTTCTATAAAAATAACGGCGGAAGTTTTACCGTTGTTACTGTTGAACTACTCGGTAGTAAAAGTACAGTAATACGTGTGGTTGCATAGTAGCACACGGTATTGATTATTAATGCTTATGTGAGAAGTCACTCAGTTTGATTCAATTATTGTCAGTTAATAATATGAATTATTTAGCGATAATGACGTTTTGTTTTATTCGTATTATTAACGTAATAAAATAGAAACATCTTTTTATATAAAACAGAATACTTTATTAAAGTTATTCTATAAATAGAATATATTATATTTTATTTAAAAGATTTTTCTTTAAATATGGACCGTCAGATTAAAGTAATCAATCTGGACCGTTCATGGATTAGTTACTATGCATTCTATTTTTCTATAAATAGCAGCTCATTCCTTCATTATTTCTTACGAATTCACTGAACTCTAGAGAGAGAAACTATAGAGAGAAACTATAGAGAGAGAGAAGAAGAGTATTCTGCTACTTAACTACTTCCTTATTTCAGCTCTTCTTTAAAACGGTAAGGGGTGTTGTTCTTTCTTATTCATGAAGAGAAATGTTGTTATTCCATTTCTTATTATTCTGTTGGAATAACCTGTATACGCGGTCTACCCTATACTTGGTGACATTCTTCTATTATTCTGTTGCAACATCCTGTCTGTGTGTTTTACACCGGACCTGGTTCCGTTTTTGTTATTATTCTGTTGGAACATCCTTTCTGTGTGTTTTACACCGGACCTGGTTCCGTCTTGTTATTATTTTGTTGGAACATCCTGTCTGTGTGTTTTACACCGGACCTGGTTCCATTATTTATTATTCTATCGGAATATCCTGTCTGTGCATTTACGCCGGACCTGGTTCCATTATTTATTATTCTGTCGGAATATCCTGTCTGTGCGTTTACGCCGGACCTGGTTCCATTATTTATTATTCTGTTGGAATAACCTGTTTGTGCGGTCTATCGCATGCATGGTGATTTCTTTTGTTATTCCATTCTTTATTGTACTCAGTTGGTTAAGTTTTGACTTCTATACTCCATGAAATTTGTGGAATATCCTTGATAATTGCGTTTCATCCAGTATCTTTTCATGAAAATATTCTTCTAAGCATTCTTGAATTTTACTCCACAAAGCAGTATCATGTTGACAATTTGGACGTTATTAATTCTTGGATAAATTAATTCTTGAACTTGTTTTATTGAATTCTTATATCATTGTCATCATCCTCATGTTTATAAAATGTTGAAAGTCATCTGTGGCATGTAGTGCATAGATGGACTTGGTATGATTATGACCAGGGATTATTCGGTATAATCATGACCGTAATGTTACAAATGATGTGGTAAAAGTCATCATTGGCCCGTAGTGCATTGATGGACAGTTATTGGCATGATCATGACCATTAATGAATACACAAATATCCTTGGCCGTAGTGCAGGGGTGATTCGATGATGTGGATTATTTTATTAAGCTGAGTCACAGCGATAACAGTGTTGAAAAACCTTTTAAATCATAAAAGATAGTAGAGTTTATTTTCTACTTGACTCTTTTAATGGATTGCTTGTTCCACTGCAGTTAAACTTGATGTCTATTATATTTTATCAGTTTAACATTGTTGAAGGCTAATGATAATTTATTCTGCATTATCTTAGTCATAATATTTCTTACTGGGCTAGTTGAGCTCACCCTTTCTTTCACTGTTCTCTTCAGGAAATGAGAACGTAGCTGGGGCAAGTCAGGGAACGGAGTGATGGTTCGAATGATAGTATTAGTTAGTAGTCCTCACTATTCTATGTAATAGTGTGTTAATAAATGTAATGAGGACTACTTTTGAGTATGAATACTCTCTAGAAGATAATATTTGTATTCAAACTCACAGTTTATGTTTTGTCGTATTGTACACGACAGTTGTATTAGTAAGTTGTATTTGTATTCTGTACTATGTATCTGATGACCCAAGATGGGTGATGTATACCTAATTTTGGGGGCGTCACAGTTGGTATCAGAGCTTAGGGATATGATCCCTGGCTAAGATGTGAGAATAGAACTAGGAGGGGAGAGACGGGGAATTCCTTCGCTAGTATGACCTACCTAAGTTTATTTGCATGGTATTTAATTGGTCGGTCATAATATAAGGATAATATATGACATATCAATTAACTTTTATTTTGTGGCAGTATCTGAAAATGGCATCTGAGAATGTTGAGAATAGCAATGGAGCACAGGCGATTATTGATTCACCACATATCAATAATCAGGATAATGTTCATCAGGAAGGTGACAATCCTCATGCAAACAACAACACTGACCAGATGATGAATGATGGAATGTTCAGAGGTTTTATGCAATTCATGCAACAACAGGTGAAAGCGGCTCCTGTCCACAACGTAGGTGGAAATACTAGAAACTCTCAGGCGGTCACCGCTAAACAGTTTAAGGAGCTGGGACCACCGGAGTTTAAGGGAGAACCCAAACCACTTGTAGCTGAAACATGGATAAAGCAGATCACCAAGATATTTGATGTCTTGGGTTGCTCCGAGGAGCAAAAGGTTCCCTTTGCCGCCTTTATATTGCGAGGAGAGGCAGATTACTGGTGGGAATCGATAAAGCGTACTCAACCTGCCGCACTGAAGATGTCCTGGGAGAAGTTCCAAGAGCTGTTTAACGACAAATACTTTTCCGAGAGTATTCGTCACATGAAGGAGGTGGAGTTCATCAAATTGGAGCAGAATAATATGACCGTGTCGCAGTACGAGGTAAAATTTACGGAGTTATCCCGGTTTGCGTCCCACCTGGTGGATAATGAAGAAAGAATGACGCGGATATTTTTAAGAGGTTTGAAGCCGGAGATACGTCAACATCTTGTTTCTCATAAACTGTGTTTGTATTCAGATGTTGTGAATAGGGCTCAGTTGGTGGAGCGCGATAACGAGACAACGCAACCAAAAGAGAGCAGCCGGCAAAATGATAATTCCAGTGAGAGCAGTCATCGAAGCGGTGACAACAAGCGTGGAGGGAATCAACAGGCCAGAAATGGTAACCACTTCGGTGGTAATCAGGGCCAAAACAATAAGAATGGACATTTCAAGAAGAGGAGATTCAACAATGATGGAAAGACGTCAGCACCAGCACCTGTCGTTAAGGAAGGAGAACGACCACCTATCATATGTTTCAAATGTGGAGGGGAGGGGCACATCAGTCCAAACTGCGCGATGCCGTCCAAAGCATGTTATAATTGTGGAAGAGAAGGTCATTTAGCCCGATTTTGTCGTTTATCGAAGACAAATTCAGCTAGGATGGAGGCACCAAAGGCCGTCCCAGAAAAGTCAAAACCGGTTGTGCAAGGGAGAGCGTTTGTTGTGAACTCCCAGAAAGCAAGGAACCCGAATGAGGTCATCACGGGCAAGCTTATCATAAACTCTAACGAAGTCTATATTTTATTTGATACCGGTTCTACCCATTCTTTTATTTCTCCTACTTGCGCTCATCGATTAAATTTGATTCCGGAGAAATTAGACTTTGACTTATCTGTGGAAACTCCGTTGGGAGAAACCTTCATTACCTCCACTGTTTATAAGTCTTGTTTGGTTCAAATCGGTACCCACACATTACCTGTCGATCTTATTTCATTAAAAATACTTGAATTTGACGTGATTCTAGGGATTGATTGGTTAACTACTCATCATGCAAAAATTGATTGTTTTCGTAAGGTTGTTAGCTTTCATATTCCTAATCGACCTATTATGCGAATTCAAGCAACCAAACCATTAAAATCAATCGTTGTCATCTCAAGCCATAAAGCTATTCGTTTATTGAAAAACGGATGTCAAGCTTTCTTAGCTCATGTCACGGATCTAAACAAAAATACGTCAGTTTTGAATGATATTTCTATTGTTAATAAATTCCCTGACGTATTCCCTGAAGAACTTCCTGGCCTACCCCCAGAGCGTGAAATTGAATTTTGTATCAACCTTGAACCCGGTACAAAACCCATTTCCAAAGCCCCATATCGAATGGCTCCTATTGAACTTCAGGAGTTAAAGATCCAACTGCAGGAATTGTTAGACATTGGCTTTATTCGTCCTAGTACTTCTCCTTGGGGTGCTCCTGTTCTATTTGTGAAGAAGAAAGATGGAAGTATGCGACTTTGTATTGATTATCGGGAGTTGAATCATGTCACCATCAAAAATAGGTACCCATTGCCACGTATTGATGACCTGTTTGACCTGTTGTAAGGAGCACAATTCTTTTCAAAGATCGATCTTCGTTCTGGATATCATCAGCTGAAGGTTAGAACTGAGGATATTCCAAAGACGCCTTTTAGAACTCGGTACGGGCATTATGAATTCCTAGTCATGTCTTTTGGATTGACTAATGCTCCTGCTGCCTTTATGGATATGATGAACCGGGTATTCAAGGAATATTTGGATCATTTTGTGGTCATCTTTATTGATGACATCCTTATTTATTCCAAAAGCCGTGAAGATCATGAGCAACACTTAAGGCTGGTACTCCAAAAGCTTCGTGAATACAAGCTTTATGCCAAGTTGAAGAAATGCGAGTTCTGGCTGGAGGAGGTAGCATTCCTTGGGCACGTAGTATCAACTCGTGGAATATCGGTTGACCCGGCAAAGATTGAAGCTATTCAAAGTTGGGAGCAACCTAAATCAGTGACCGAGGTACGTAGCTTTCTTGGTTTAGCTGGTTATTATCGGAGATTCGTGGAAGGATTTTCTCGAATCGCTACTCCATTAACTCAGCTGACTCAGAAAGATACAAAGTTTGGTTGGAGCGAAGAATGTGAGCAGAGTTTTCAAGAACTCAAGAGGAGACTCATTTCAGCACCTGTTCTAACAATACCATCTGGCTCGGAGGGATTTGTCATCTACAGTGATGCTTCAAGCAAAGGGTTGGGATGTGTTCTCATGCAACATGGAAAAGTCATAGCCTATGCATCAAGACAACTCAAGGAATATGAGAGGAATTATCCTACTCATGATCTAGAGTTGGCAGCTGTTGTCTTTGCACTTAAAATTTGGAGGCATTACTTGTATGGGGAGAAGGTGGAGATCTTTACGGATCATAAAAGCCTTAAATATTTCTGCACTCAAAAGGAACTCAACATGCGACAACGACGTTGGCTTGAACTTTTGAAAGATTATGATCATACCATTCAATACCATCCTAAAAAAGCGAACGTGGTAGCTGACGCATTGAGTAGAAGATCATATGCAAGTACGAGTGCGATATTGTCAACACAAAGGCCCATTTTGTGTGACTTGCAAAGGATGGAGATAGAGTTAAAGACTCCAGGGACACATGTGATGATGGCAAATATACGAGTAGAACCGACTTTAATCGATAAAGTTAAAGCTGCTCAAGCTACAGACCTGGAGCTGATGCGTATAAGGAAGAAAGTGCAAGAAGGTGCTATGCCGGAAGTAAGAATCGATGAAGAAGGAATACTTCGAGTCAACTCCAGACTTTGTGTTCCTAACAACCCTGATTTAAAGTATGAAATCATGATGGAGGCGCACAACACACCATTTGCAATCCATCCTGGAAGTACCAAAATGTATCATGATCTTCGTCATACATTTTGGTGGAGCAATATGAAGAGAGAGATAGCGTTGTTTATCTCAAGGTGTCTAACTTGTCAACGAGTCAAAGCAGAGCATCAAGTACCAAAAGGTCCATTGCAACCACTTGAAATTCCAGAATGGAAGTGGGAGCACATTACCATGGATTTCGTTACCAGTCTTCCTAGGGTTTCTCAAAGTATTGATGCGATTTGGGTCATTGTTGATAGATTGACCAAGTCTGCTCATTTCTTACCGATACGAGAAACTTATACACTTGAACGTCTTGCTCGTATGTACATAAACGAGATTGTAAGACTGCATGGTATGCCAGTATCCATAATTTCTGATCGAGACCCAAGATTCACTTCACGATTTTGGGTTAGTTTACAAAAAGCTATGGGCACGGAGTTACGATTTAGTTCAGCATATCATCCTCAGACGGACGGACAATCAGAGAGGACTATTCAAACTCTTGAAGATCTATTAAGACTCTGTGTCTTTGACTTCAAGGGAAGTTGGGACAAGTTCTTACCATTGGTGGAGTTTTCCTACAACAACAGTTATCAAGCAAGTATTTGCATGGCTCCATTTGAATCATTGTATGGAAGAAAATGTCGTTCTCCAGTATGTTGGGATGAGGTGGGCGAAGCAACGTTGTTGGGACCGGAGTTGGTACGTATGACTACAGAAAAGATTCAAACGATCCAACAACGTATAAAAACCTCACAAGATCGACAAAAGAGTTATGCTGATCTTCATCGAAAGGATGTGGAATTTGATGTAAGGGATCATGTGTTCTTACGTGTTGCTCCATGGAAAGGAGTTACGAGATTTGGAAAGAGAGGAAAGCTCAATCCTCGATTCATCGGTCCATTTTTAATCCTCGATCGAGTAGGAACTGTGGCTTATAGACTCGCTTTACCGCCAAGTATGTCTCGTGTTCATAACGTTTTTCACATATCCATGTTACGCAAATATGTGGAAGACCCGAACCACATTATTGAGTTAGAACCGGGCGAAATAGCGGAGGATTTGACGTATGAAGAAGTTCCTGTTCAAATCTTGGATAAGAAGGAACATATTCTACGCTCCAAGGTTATACCTCAAGTCAAAGTTTTGTGGAGAAACCACGATGTTGAGGAAATGACTTGGGAGTTAGAATCTGAAATGAAATCAAGGTATCCTTACCTCTTCGACAGACCAGGGACGTACCCTAATTTCAAGGGCAATATTTCATAAGAAGGGGAGGTTGTAAGACCCCAACTTTTATAAATAAAGATGAATTTTCTATAAATATCATTTTTGAATATTATGGAGTTAATTTGATATAATGTTATAATTGTGGGTAATATTTATAAATTTTGCAAAGTACGCAAGTTGTTATATAATATTCGATTGGTCGGGGAATATTCGTTTTAACAGGAAATATTCGTACAACGGCACAATCATTGGTGGACCCCACAATGGAATTATTGTCAGATTGAGAAAACGACAAAATTATCTTTCTATAAAAATAACGGCGGAAGTTTTACCATTGTTACTGTTGAACTACTCGGTAGTAAAAGTACAGTAATACGTGTGGTTGCATAGTAGCACACGGTATTGATTATTAATGCTTATGTGAGAAGTCACTCAGTTTGATTCAATTATTGTCAGTTAATAATATGAATTATTTAGCGATAATGACGTTTTGTTTTATTCGTATTATTAACGTAATAAAACAGAAACATCTTTTTATATAAAACAGAATACTTTATTAAAGTTATTCTATAAATAGAATATATTATATTTTATTTAAAAGATTTTTCTTTAAATAAGGACCGTCAGATTAAAGTAATCAATCTGGACCGTTCATGGATTAGTTACTATGCATTCTATTTTTCTATAAATAGCAGCTCATTCCTTCATTATTTCTTACGAATTCACTGAACTCTAGAGAGAGAAACTATAGAGAGAAACTATAGAGAGAGAGAGAGAAGAAGAGTATTCTACTACTTAACTACTTCTTTATTTCAGCTCTTCTTTAAAACGGTAAGGGGTGTTGTTCTTTCTTATTCATGAAGAGAAATGTTGTTATTCCATTTCTTATTATTCTGTTGGAATAACCTGTATACGCGGTCTACCCTATACTTGGTGACATTCTTCTATTATTCTGTTGGAACATCCTGTCTGTGTGTTTTACACCGGACCTGGTTCCGTCTTGTTATTATTTTGTTGGAACATCCTGTCTGTGTGTTTTACACCGGACCTGGTTCCATTATTTATTATTTTGTCGGAATATCCTGTCTGTGCGTTTACGCCGGACCTAGTTCCATTATTTATTATTCTGTCGGAATATCCTGTCTGTGCGTTTACGCCGGACCTGGTTCCATTATTTATTATTCTGTTGGAATAACCTGTTTGTGCGGTCTATCGCATGCATGGTGATTTCTTTTGTTATTCCATTCTTTATTGTACTCAGTTGGTTAAGTTTTGACTTCTATACTCCATGAAATTTGTGGAATATCCTTGATAATTGCGTTTCATCCAGTATCTTTTCATGAAAATATTCTTCTAAGCATTCTTGAATTTTACTCCACAAAGCAGTATCATGTTGACAATTTGGACGTTATTAATTCTTGGATAAATTAATTCTTGAACTTGTTTTATTGAATTCTTATATCATTGTCATCATCCTCATGTTTATAAAATGTTGAAAGTCATCTGTGGTATGTAGTGCATAGATGGACTTGGTATGATTATGACCAGGGATTATTTGGTATAATCATGACCGTAATGTTACAAATGATGTGGTAAAAGTCATCATTGGCCCGTAGTGCATTGATGGACAGTTATTGGCATGATCATGACCATTAATGAATACACAAATATCCTTGGCCGTAGTGCAGGGGTGATTCGATGATGTGGATTATTTTATTAAGCTGAGTCACAGCGATAACAGTGTTGAAAAACCTTTTAAATCATAAAAGATAGTAGAGTTTATTTTCTACTTGACTCTTTTAATGGATTGCTTGTTCCACTGCAGTTAAACTTGATGTCTATTATATTTTATCAGTTTAACATTGTTGAAGGCTAATGATAATTTATTCTGCATTATCTTAGTCATAATATTTCTTACTGGGCTAGTTGAGCTCACCCTTTCTTTCACTGTTCTCTTCAGGAAATGAGAACGTAGCTGGGGCAAGTCGGGGAACGGAGTGATGGTTCGAATGATAGTATTAGTTAGTAGTCCTCACTATTCTATGTAATAGTGTGTTAATAAATGTAATGAGGACTCCTTTTGAGTATGAATACTCTCTAGAAGATAATATTTGTATTCAAACTCACAGTTTATATTTTGTCGTATTGTACACGACAGTTGTATTAGTAAGTTGTATTTGTATTCTGTACTATGTATCTGACGACCCAAGATGGGTGATGTATACCTAATTTTGGGGGCGTCACAATCCTCATGTTTATATTGTGATGAATGTTATTTTTGGCTCATAGTGCATAGATGGATTATTGATTAGTATGATTATGACTAGGAATTATGCATCGATATAATCATAACATGTAATATTACAAATAATGCGGTAAAAGTCCTCATTGGCCCATAGTGCATTGATGTACAGTTGTTGGCATGATCATGACTACTAGTGATAATAACGAATATCCTTGGCCCGTAGTGCATGGATAATTCGTGGATGTGATACTAACGAATATCATTGGCCCGTAATGCATGGATAATTCGTGGATGTGATACTAACGAATATCCTTGGCCCGTAATGCATGGATTAAGGGTGATATGTGAAAATTTGTGCAAAGTAAGCAAGTTGATATAAAATATTCGTTTGGTCGGGGAATATTCGTACGACGACACAATCATTGGTGGACCCCACAACGGAAGTATTGTCGTAGATAAAAAACGACAGAAATATCTTTTTATAAAAATAACGGCGAAAGTTTTATCGTTAAACTGTTGAACTACCCGGTGGTAAAAGTACAGTAATATGCGTGGTTGCATAGCAGCACACGGTATTGATTATTGATGCCTACGTAAGAAGCTACTCAGTTTACTCAATTATTGCTACAGTAATTGTTGCATAGTATCTCACGTTATTTGATTCAATTATTGTCACAGTATCATCTGCATAATATTTTATATTATTAAATTAATAACTGAGACAAAAAAGTTATTCATATTATTATTTGCAATATTGACGATGTCTAGAAAGTTTTGTCGAGGAGAGGTTTGGTCACCTAATTGCGCGCCAATAGAGAGAAATTCTTATCGAAAAGTCCCTTCTTTCCTGGGAATGATCTGGTTGTTAAATATTGTGAGTTATAATATTAATGATGAATAATTGTTGAATTATTAAGAATGTGTTTATTGAAGATAAGTGAATTACAAAAGTTAGAGGGGAATAATGCAAACTTGAAAAACTTTAGGGGTACTAAAGTGTAATAAGATAAATCAATCTGGACTATTGGTGGTGGTTTTAATAGTAAATAAATCTGGACCGTCGATGGTGGTTATAATAGTAAATCAATCTGGACCGTCGGTGGTGGTTTTAACAGTAAATCAATATGGACCGTCAATGGTAGTTTTAATAGTAAATCAATCTGGACCGTCAGTGGTGGTTTTAATAGTAAATCAATATGGACCGTCGGTGGTGGTTTTAAAAGTAAATTGATGATTGGGAAATATACCTGTGAATTGGATATTCGTATGCTTAAATTGTTATATTCTCGAATCATTTAGAAGTATTTTTACTGTGTTTAGTTGTTATTTTGCAGATTCAGGAGACGTAGAGGCAATTGAGGAATATTGAGATGAAAATGGCATTTTGGTAAATAATTCAAGGACTAGCACCGGGGCGCTCTATTTAGTACTATCTCGAGCGCTGGGGCGCTGAAGCCCGTCCTCAGTTGATGATGTGGCGCGCATGGACATACGGGTTGACTTGGATTTGTGGTTTAATTGAGTTGTTGATTGGGAAAAGGATTGTGGTGAGATTAAAACAGTATATAAAGGCTAATTAGCTGGAATTAAGGGGGATCGACCATAATTGAAGGCTGAGCGAGGGATTACTTGAAGATTGAAGATTTTACTTTAGAGTTTCTTTTTCTCTTTGTTTTCAATTTGTGTAATTCTTTGATGATGTTTTCAAAAGATTGTTGGTTTTAATATCTATTATGAACTAATTCTTTTATTAAGACTACAATTGAACCTCTTATGTCTATAAATTAGTTAATCGATTTATTCCAATTATTTTTGTCAAAGTGAATTGTTTATCTTGTCTTGCGACTATTGTTTAATTATTTTGCCAGTAATTATCTTGTTACTCTAGAAGGATTCGGGAGAGGAGATCTAGGGTTAGAACTGGACATGATAACATGTATGCTTAATTATTTGCATGACGAATAATTAGGGTCGTGAATTGAATAGGGATATATGTTCACTGCATGTAACAAAGTGGGAATTGGGATTGAAGGAGTTTAATTTAATTGTTTTGCATAGGAATATCACAAGATTAATTGGATTAAATAAAAGTTAATTGATCACTTGAAAAAGGGCTTTTGACACTTAGAATTCCCGTTAACAATTCAGTAGGCATAATTATTGGAATAATTGGATAATTGGTTTATAGTTCATAATTGGGGATATTGGAGTCTTAACCTTAATTATCTGAATTCATTCGTCAAATCTTAGTTTTTATTTGTTTGATTTAATTTTAGAATAATCTCTTTTAATTGCTTAATTTAGTTTTCTTATTTTGAAAAATCACACTTTATGGTTGTTTGAATAAAATTACATTGATATAGTGCTAGTAGTTAGAATTTATTGATTAGAATTTTCTGTGGGATCGACACTTTATCTTATCACTTTAGTACTTGTTGACTGTGTACACTTGCACCAATTCATTGATTATGAAATAAACAACAAGTTTTTGGTGCCGCTGCCGGAGAATTCTTTATTAATATTAATTCCATATTAGTTATAATCAATTCGGTCTTAATTTAAACGTTATTTATTTATTTTTCTTCTTGTATTGGCAGGAATTCTTTGTGAATGTATGCACACTAGATCAAGGGCTAAAAAGGAACTTTTTCCTTATACAGATGATATCGAAATGAAGTTCCAGAAATTTTGGTTGACTAGTGAGGTTATACTTTTGGAAGAAGATCTGGCGGCACAAGAAATACCAGTAGACATGGCAGGGGCAGAACAAAAATCGCTTAGGGATTATGCCATGTCGATAGTCATGGATATAAAGTCGAGTATTCGGAGGCCGGCTATTAATGAAAACAGTTTCAAAATCAAACCAGGAACGATACAGATGCTTCAAAATGCATGTCAGTTTGGGGGTAGTTCGACAGATGATCCTAACGAGCACATCTTAAGTTTTTAAGAAGTTTGCGACACCTTCAAGTTCAATAATGTTTCTGAGGATGCTTTAAGGTTGAGGTTGTTTCCGTTTACGTTGAAAGATAAAGCTCGGAGTTGGTTATATTCTTTGCCTCCTGGTTCAATCACAGCTTGGGACGACTTAGCTCAAAAATTTCTAGCTAAATTTTTCCCACCAGCGAAGTCGGCAAAACTACGAAATGATATTCACACCTTCACACAGTTTGACTCAGAAATGTTATATGAAGCGTGGGAAAGATTCAAGGATATGCTCGGTAAATGCCCACATCACGAAATCCCACAGTGGATGCAGGTTGGGATATTTTGTGATGGATTGCACGCGCCCATAAGATCCAGTATTGATGCAGTAGCAGGTGGAGCGATCATGTCTAAAAACTTTGATGAGGCTTACCAACTGCTGGAAACGATGGCCAACAACAACTATCAGTGGCCCATGACTAGGTCTAATCCTCCGAAAACACCGGGAAAGTTTGAAGTGGATCCAGTGACAGCATTGGCAGCACAAGTGTCCGCAATAGCTAAGAAAATGGAAACATGGAGTCCACCATCCACGCAGCAAGTAGCAATGGTATGTGAGTTATGTGTTGGGAGTCATGCTATAGATCAATATGCCATCAATTCTGAATTAGCTCAGTTCGTACGGAGTTACAATCGATCAGCCCAACCGTATCTAAATCAAAATGCATATAATACAGGTTGGAGAAATCACCTGGGATTTTCATGGAGTAATAATCAAGCTCAAGCACCTAAACAGCAAAACACATCTAAATTTCAAAATCAGACTCAACAACAGCCAGAGAGAAAAATAAGTTTGGAAGAAGCTTTGGAAAAATTCATTTTAGCTACTGACAAAAGGATCGGTGAACAAGAAATGTTATTGAGTCAAGTAGATATCAATGTGAAAAGCCAAGGTGCTTCGATAAAGAATCTGGAAAATTAATTGGGGCAGATAGCACATACGTTGAATAGCCGTCCACATGGAACACTCCCTAGTGATACAGAGATAAATCTGGGCAGAGATGAGCATTGCAAGGCTGTGACTTTACGTAGTGGAAAGGATTTGCAAGAGACAACTAAGGATAAGGAAAAAGAGGAAGTTTCGAAAACCAAAAAACGTTAAGATGAGGAGTTAGAGCAGAAAGCCCCAGAACAAACCCTCACAATACCTCCCATACTGTATCCGCAGAGGTTTCAGAAATCCAAGTTAGATAATCAGTTTTCAAGATTCTTAGATTTTTTCAAAAAACTATATATCAACATCCCATTTGCCGAAGCCTTGGAATAAATACCGAGTTATGCCAAGTTTATGAAGGAAGTCTTATCGAAAAAGAGGAAATTGGGTGATTTTGAGATAGTGGCGTTGACCGAAGAGTGCAGCGCAATTATCCAGAATAAGTTACCTCCGAAGCTCAAGGATCCATGTAGTTTCACTATTCCATGTGAAATTGGAAATCAATTTTCGGGACGAGCATTATGTGATTTAGGGGCCAGTATAAACTTGATGCCACTATTCGTCTACAGTCAATTTGGACTTCAAGCACCAAAACCGATGAATGTCAGTTTGCAGCTAGTGGATCGGTCTGTTACATATCCACGAGGTATCGTTGAAGACGTGTTAGTAAAAGTGGATAAATTCATCTTCCCAGCAGATTTCTTTATCTTGGATTGTGAAGTAGATAGGGAAATTCCCATCATTATTGGGCGACCATTTTTAGCAACGGGGAGGACGTTGATTAACGTGCAAAAAGGTGAATTGACGATACGTGTTGAAGATCAACAGGTTACCTTTAATGTATTCAAGTCGATGACTTATCCGAAAGAAAAAGGTGAATGTATGCGGGTGGATATCATGGATGAATTAGTTAATCACAAGTTCAGCGAAAATTATTCAGAAGACCCACTAGAATCCGTTTTGTTCGGGATGGACGACTAAGGTATTGAGGATGTAATTGAGTATGTCAAATGGCTAGATGCATTACCTTCCACCCGAAAAAATAATCGAGCCTTCAACACTCTTGATAGGCCTGAAACGAAAAGTAAAAAGCTCAAACCCTCGATAGAAGAGCCACCGGTGTTGGAATTAAAATCGGTACCATCTCATCTGTAATATGCCTATTTGGGAAAAGATGTTACCCTTCCAGTCATTGTTTCGATAGAGTTATTTGGCAAGTAAAAAGAGAAGCTGCTAATGGTATTGCGAGAGTTCAAAATAGCAATCGGATGGACTATAGCGGATATTCGAGGAATTAGTCCATCATTTTGTATTCATAAGATCTTATTGGAAGACGGAGCAAAACCAACCATTGAGCAGCAAAAAAAGTTAAACCCCATCATGAAAGATGTGGTGAAAAAGAAGATCATAAAGTGGTTGGATGCCGGCATTATTTATCTAATCTCTGATAGTTCATGGGTAAGTCATGTATAGTGCGTACCAAAGAAAGGGGGTATGACAGTAGTGAAGAACGAAGCTAATGAGCTCATCCCCACTAGAACCGTTACAGGATGGAGAGTATGCATGGATTATCGCAAACTAAATAAAGCCACATGCAAGGATCACTTCCCCTTGCCATTCATTGATCAGATATTGGATAGGTTAGTGGGACATCAGTTCTACTATCTCTTGGATGGATATTTCGAGAATAATCAAATTGCTATAGCCCCGAAAGATCAAGAAAAACCTACATTCACATGCCCTTACGGTACGTTTGCCTTCCGTTGTATGTCTTTTGGTCTATGTAATGCACCGACAACTTTTTAACGGTACATAATGGCGATATTCTCAGATATGGTATAACATAATTTGGAAGTATTCCTGGATGATTTCTCCGTGTTCGGTGATAGTTTTGATTTATGCTTGAAAAATCTGGTCTTGGTGCTGATGCGATGTGTGGAGACTAACCTAGTTCTTAACTGGGAAAAATGTCACTTCATGGTGCAAGAGGGGATAATTTTGGGGCATAAGGTCTCTGCAGCAGGGTTAGAGGTGGATAAAGCAAAGATTGAGACGATTGAGAAATTACCTCCTCCATCATCTGCGAAAGGAATACGGAGTTTTTTGGGACATGCGGGTTTCTACAGACGCTTCATTAAAGACTTCTCTAAAATTTCGAAACCCTTATGTACCCTCTTGGAGAAAGATGTGCATTTCAAAATGGATCAGTCATGCATCGAGGCTTTTGAAGTATTAGAGAAGAAATTGGTTTTAGCTCCAATTATAGTGGCGCCCGATTGGTCTTTACCGTTTGAATTGATGTGCGACGCCAGTGACTACGCAGTTGGAGCAGTATTGGGACAACGTCGTGACAAAAATTTTCACACTATCGAACAAGATGTTGATGGATGCTCAGTTGAACTACATGACCACCGAAAAAAAATTACTTGCAGTTGTGTTTGCCTTCGACAAGTTCAGAGCATATCTCATAGGGACCAAGGTAATTGTCTACACTGATCATTCTGCTATTAAGTATTTAATTGAGAAGAAGGATGCCAAACCACGGTTAATACGGTGGGTATTATTGCTACAAGAATTTAATTTGGAGATTCGAGATAGAAAAGGTACCGAGAACCAGGTGGCGGATCATCTTTCTCGGTTGGAAAATGCAAAGGTTCAGCAAAAAGACAACGTCATGATTAATGAGAGGTTTCTAGATGAACAGCTTCTCCGAGTAACAACAACATTGCCATGGTATGCAGATTACGTGAATTATTTGGTTAGTAAGGTGTTACCCCCGAATTTGAATTCGCAGCAACGAAAAAAGTTCCTCCACGATGTTAGACAATATTATTGGGATGAACCATTTTTGTTTAAGACTTGTGCAAATCAAATGATCAGACGATGTGTGCCACACGAAGAGATGGATAGCATATTAGGTCATTACCACGATTACGGAGGTCATTACGTGGGTGATAGGACAGCTGCCAAAGTATTGCAGTCGGGATTTTTCTGGCCTTCTCTATTCAAGGACGCGTATCTCTATGTGCTAAAATATGACCGGTGTCAACGAGTGGGCAATATTTCAAAACGTAATGAAATGCCACTTAACATAATTTTGGAAGTTAAACTATTCGATGTGTGGGGAATCGATTTTATAGGACCTTTCCCATCCTCCTTCACTAATCAATACATTCTGTTAGCGGTCGATTACGTTTCCAAATGGGTAGAAGCCGCAGCTTTACCCACGAATGATGCCAACGTTGTCCTACGATTTTTGAAGAAAAACATCTTCACACAATTTAGGACGCCGAGGGAGATAATCAGTGATGAGGGAACTCACTTCTGTAATAAGCAATTCACTGAATTACTTATAAAGTATGGGGTCCGTCATAAAATTGCAGTTGCGCATCATTCTCAAACCAATGGTGAAGCGGAAGTCTCGAATAGGGAGGTCAAGCGAATTCTGGAAAAGGTGGTCAATCCGTTACGAAAAGATTGGGCCATACGACTAGATGATGCCCTATGGGCATATCAAACAGCTTACAAGAACCCTATCAGCATGTCATCCTACAGGATGGTCTACAAAAAGGCATGTCATCCCCCGGTTGAATTAGAACATAGTGCACATTGGGCCATTCAAAAACTAAATTTCGATCAACAAGCAGCGGGTGAGAAAAGGTTACTTCAATTAAATGATATGGATGAATTTCGGTTCAATGCCTATGAGAATGCAAAACTCTACAAAGAGAAAGTCAAAGCTTGGCACGATAAAAAAATTCTTGATCAAAAATTCAAATCGGGCCATCAAATCTTGCTTTTCAACTCCCGATTGCGTTTATTTCCTGGGAAATTGAAATCTCGATGGTCAGGACATTTCACAGTTGTATCTGTTGCACCACACAGAAATATCAAAGTCAAGGAACCTAACTCGAATCGAACCTTTAAGGTGAACGGCCAACGGCTCAAGCATTATTGGAGTGGACCCGTTGAATGCCAATCTACAGCTGTGCACCTCTCCGATCCAGTGACCAATTGAAAACCACAGCAAAGTCGGGTTGTCGACTATAAACCAAGCGCTATAGGGAGGCAACCCCAAGAATTTTAGTTTATTTTGATTTACTTCATTCAAAATAGTGGTTATTTTAATTTATTTCATTTTATATTTAGTTGTTAGTATATACTCTTACATAAAATTATTCTTGCATTCCTTGTTTCCAGGTAAATTGCACATAAGAGGGATAAAGTGGTCAGCACCAGAACACTGCCAGCGCCCCGGTGCTCCACGATCAAAGGGCCACAGTGCCCTGGCACTATACTATAGTATCCACAAACCAAGACCAGCGCCCCGGCGCTCATTTTGGCTTAGCTGTCAGCGCCCCGGCGCTAGGGACTAATACCAGCTACTGCCAAACAGCGCCCTGACACTCCATGCTCAGTCATTGTCAGTGCCCCGGTGCTAGTCCCAATTAATCGACACTGCCATAAAGCGCCCCGGCACTTCCTTCCAGTTCAAACCCAGCGCCCCGGCGCTGGGGTCAGGTTTAGAATCCTAATCGATTTAAAACAGTGACTCCACATGATTTTTTTTGTTTACCTGCTTCCCACGTGCATCACTTGAACTACCTTTTGTGTAATCGCCCTCCCCATTCACGTTACATAGCCTATATACTTTGATAGATAAGAGTATTTTGCTTTAATTGGGATCTTTTTCTACTTGATTTCGATCTCTCCTTCTGCATCTAAGGTATGTATTATGCTTCCTTCGATCTCTTCCTACTCCCTCTTGCACACGGATGACTCACCTGAGATTGGACTACCATTCATATGTTGTATTCCATGGTGATTGATATGATGGGGTTTGGATTGCCATTAAAATAGTGATGTGCATAGAGAAATATAAACTGCCCACAAGGTGTTCGATATTTGGCCTGACTCAATGTTCATTGTTAAATTCGCACAACACCATACCCAACCCTGACTTTACTTGCATTTTCACCATCCTAGAGCCATAGGACTATTGTTAAATGGATATATCATTAGTGTGGGAGGGGGCTACACTGGATTGATAATTACTAAGGGTCATATTTCCAGGGGACTATTGTTTGACGAATTTGCACATCTATTGCCTATTTGATTGTAATTGCGCAAAATTTTAGCCTCCATAGTTTTACAACACCCATGCACCGTATGTATACAGTCGTTTGTCGTCATATTTGTACATGTCACAACTTTTTGCCATGCATTTCTTTGACCAATCATGCTATAAAAATATAAAATGAGACTACTTGGTCTAGTTTTAATTCTCCTGCAATTATATGTCTCATTACACCCCCAACCATGTACCAACATGAACTTATTTAGAAGTTGGGGGTTGTGATATGGGTATGTTTATACATATTCGATTTCTATCCAATTCTAATACATGAGAATGCACTTTTTTGCAGAATTTTCTCAATGTCCTCGAAGCGCCAACGCGGAGAATGTTCTGGATCAGTCTCGACTCCTCAAAAATTTGACAGCCGCCAATTCCTGAGTGCCGCAGCCCAAGACCGATACAATTGGATGGCCACCCGCTCACTAGTCCCCGAACGTGGTTTAAGGTCCGATCAATCAAAGGATGGGGACATGGCGATCATGATAGCTGAGAGGAATTGGTTTACACTCACCGTACAGCCCGACCCAGCAGTAATTGCAGTCGTCAAAGAGTTCTACGCTAACGTTTCCGAGCACTTCCACTATGGGGTGTATGTGAGAGGCAAGACTGTTGAATTTGGCGAAGAAGACATTAACGGCTGCTACCAACTACCATTAGAGGGACACAACGACGAGTATGCTAGTCTTGTGAGTCAAGGGCCAGACTATGAAAAAATAATCCACGAGCTTTGTCAACCCGACAGCACATGGACAATGCATGAACGGGGCAACATGACTTTCCCGCATTCGCGCCTCAGTTTATATGGCAAGGCTTGGTATGCCTTTATATGCGCCAAGCTCATGCCATGCACACATGTGAGCCATGTCACCAAGGAGAGGGTTGTACTGCTGTATTCTGTTATTCAAGGATTAAAAATAGATGTCGGCCACGTCATTCAGCAATCAAATATGTATGCTGCACGAGTAGGTACCACGGGAGGTTTACCCCATCCATCTCTCATTTGCGTGTTATGTGCAAAATTTAGGGTCAAATGGAAATTGGATGAGATGATTCAAACTCCAATGCTGGTGTTGGACCATACGTTGATCAGCAGGTATAGAGTATGGACTGGTGGGGAGAACGACCCTAGGGGATTGGGTTTTATAATTCCCTAAGTTGAAGCTCCACAAGCTTCACAACCTTTGGCTCCACCTACATATGGTCCTTCCTCTACAGCTCACCGTGGTGTTGTCCTTGTGGTCGTCCAGCGTGAAATTGATGGTTGGTTCTATAATCTCGAATCCCAGAATGTCCGCCTATCTGAACGTTAAGATGTCATCTAAAAATTTTTGGTCGACTACTTCCACGCCCAAACGACGATGTATGCTCAGCTATACCCTGGAATTGATCTTAGTCATTTCCCTACTGCTCATGTTCTGCCTGTTTTTCCCCCTTTTAATCAAGAGATGAGAGAGGTTGATGATGATGCGCCCGAGGAATAAGCTCGTCAAGGAAGTCCTCTATTTTTCTATAGCTAAATGTTTCGCATGAGGACATTTCTCTTTATAAGTTTGGGGATAGCTTAATTATTTACATTGGTAGATTGTAAATAGTGTGTGGATAGTTTGTGTTTTTATTGTTGGTTAAGTATTTGCATTTAGGATTGCATTAATTCTAGCTGTTAATAGTTACGTATGTTTGGGGCCAATGATGAAATTGAAATTGCACGAACAAGTCTAGTACAGATTGTTAAGCTAGTGATGTGATTGTCTTGACATACTTTAAATCTTTATCTGTTTGACACTGATATTATTAGGATAGAACATTTTGAAAAATGACCATGTTGGCTAAGAAAGTTTAAATGGCTAGATAATAGACTTCTAAAGGATGAATGCTAGTAAAATGAAGGAATAATTTGAAAATCAAGTGATGACTGAATTTAGACATAAATGCAAGTTTGGGGGGAAAATATTTTGAGTATATAAGCTTAAAAAAAATATTGTGGCATGCATGTCTAGTTTTGTGGCTTTTGTTACTTGAGTAAGTAAGCCCGAGGGGATTTTCTTTACACCTACCGCCCTAAGGTCTTAATGGCTTGGGAGTCATTGGTCAAAAGCTCGTTAAGGTAGCACTGAAAAGCCTAAGGGAATAGGACACTGCATAGCCATGAGACAAAAATAATGAATAAAGCGGAAAAAGTAAAAAAGCCCCGTTAAAAAAAGAGAAAAAAAAGTTTTAAGCATAAGTATTCCATTCTGACCCTTGGATTTTGGTAAATGTTGGAACTTAGTCAAATCTAGTTTATTTGAGGAGTTTCTAAAATTGCACTGTATGATGCCTTCTAAGAAATCTATTATGTTTCATATTTTACTTTTTATTAGTTAGCATGGTTGTTGAACACACACACACGATATCAATAATAACAGATTTAGATTTATTTATTATTGGGATATTATTGATCTACCTTAATATGATGTATTAGCATGTCATTGTTATTTTTTTGAGGCCTAAGGAATATACGGTGTGCTATTTAATTTCTGGAATTACGAACATGTAGTTAGTTTTAGGAGCATTTGCATTTTTGTTTAGTTTGTCATGTTATTTTGTGTTTTGTTGTTTGAGGACAAGCAACGATTTAAGTTTGGGGGTATTTGATGATTGGGTAATATACCCATGAATTGGATATTCGTATGCATAAATTGTTGTATTCTCAAATCATTTAGAAGTATTTTTACTGTGTTTAGTTGTTATTTTGCAGATTCGGGAGACGTATGGGTAATTATGGAATATTGAGATAAAAATTGCATTTTGGTAAATAATTCAAGGACCAGCGCAGGGCCCTCTATTTCGTACTATCTCCAGCGCTGGGGCGCTGAAGCCCAGCCTCAGTTGATGATGTGGCGCGCGTGGACATACGGGTTGACTTGGATTTGTGGTTTAATTGAGTTGTTGATTGGGAAAAGGATTGTGGTGAGATTAGAACAGTATATAAAGGCTAATTAGCTGGAATTAAGGGGGATCAACCATAATTGAAGGCTAAGCGAAGGATTACTTGAAGATTGAAGATTTTACTTTAGAGTTTCTTCTTCCCTTTATTTTCAATTTGTGTAATTCCTTGATGATGTTTTTCAAAAGATTGTTGGTTTTAATTTCTATTATGAACTAATTCTTTTATTAAGACTACAATTGAACCTCTTATGTCTATAAATTAGTTAATCGATTTATTCCAATTATTTTTGTCAAAGTGAATTGTTTATCTTGTCTTGCGACTATTGTTTAATTATTTTGCAAGTAATTACCTTGTTACTCTAGAAGGATTTGGGAGAGGAGATCTAGGGTTAAAACTGGACATGATAACATGTATGCTTAATTATTTGCATGACGAATAATTAGGGTCGTGAATTGAATAGGGATATATGTTCACTACATGTAACAAAGTGAGAATTGGGATTGAAGGAGTTTAATTTAATTTTTTTGCATAGGAATATCACAAGATTAATTGGATTAAATAAAAGTTAATTGATCACTTGAAAAAGGGCTTTTGACACTTAGAATTCCCGTTAACAATTCAGTAGGCATAATAATTGGATAATTGGTTTATAGTTCATAATTGGGGATATTGGAGTCTTAACCTTAATTATCTGAATTCATTCGTCAAATCTTAGTTTTTATTTTGTTTGATTTAATTTTAGAATAATCTCTTTTAATTGCTTAATTTAGTTTTCTTATTTTGAAAAATCACACTTTATGGTTGTTTGAATAAAATTGGATTGATATAGTGCTAGTAGTTAGAATTTATTGATTAGAATTCTCTGTGGGATCGACACTTTATCTTATCACTTTATTACTTGTTGACTGTGTACACTTGCACCAATTCATTGATTGTGAAATCAACCAACATAAATCAATCAGTCGGTGGTGGTTTTAAAAGTAAATCAATCTGGACCGTCAATTGTGGTTTTAATAGTAATCAATCTAGACCGTCCGTTCTAATAGTAAATCAATCTTGACCGTTCGTGAATTAGTTACTATTTTGTCATTTCTCCTATAAATAGAAGCTTAATTCTTCTTTCATTCTCACCAATTCACTGAGACTCACAAGAGAAACTATAGAGAGAGAAACTATAGAGAGCAAGAAGAAGAGTATTCTGCTACTTCACTATTACAGTATTCAGTCTTCTACTAAGGTAAGGGGTGTTATTTATTTCATATTCACTTACGATATTATTTTTCGTATTCGTAATAAATATTATCATCGTTCAATATTCGTAAGGGATATTATTTTTTGTATTCGTAAGGGGTATTATTTCTTTCGTATTCATAAGGAATACTATTTTTTTTGTATTCATCCTTTAATATATCAGAATAAACTATCTACACGGATTACGTATCGTATGACAGGTGAAAATCTATTTGCAGTTTCGTATGTTATTTCTTTTCATATTTTTAAATCTAAACTTACTATGGTAAGTATTGCTTCTATAATCCTTGAAATTAGTGAAATATCCTTGAGTTTTGCGCTTCATCCAGTATCGTTTCGTTGGAATATTGATCTGAACTTTCTTATTAAATATCAATATTTTCACTGGGGTACTATTACCGGGTTACTATTCACCCAATTACTATTCACTAAAATATTATTCACTCGGGTATTCGGGACATTTTTCATGCCGGGGTATTATTCATGAGTTACTATTCACCCAATTACTATTCACTTAAATATTATTCACTCAGATATCCGGAGCACTTTTCATGTCGGGATACTATCCGCATGGTACTATTCCCAAAGTACTATTCACGGGGTACTATTCACCAAAAAATTGATTTCTTTTCTGTCCATAATATTTTTGATACATGGATATTATTCTTGAATTTTACTCCACAAAGCAGTATCATGTTGACAATTTGGACATTATTAAATTTTGGATAAATTAAATTATAAATCTTTAAAATTTATCCTTTGCTTTCATTTAATTGAATTCTTATATCATTGTCATCATCCTCATGCTTATATTGTGATGAAAGTCATCATTGGCCCATAGTGCATAGATGGACTGTTGATTGGTATGATTATAATCATGGATAATTCGGTATAGTCAAAACCATTTATGATTACACGAATATCATTGGCCCGTAGTGCAGGGATAATTCGTGGACGTGATACTAATGAATATCATTGGCCCGTAGTGCAGGGATGATTCGATGATGTGGTTTATTTATTAAGCTGAGTCCCAGCGATAAAGTTGATAAAAATCTTTTTAAATCATAGAAGATAGTAGATATCATGCTCTACTTAACTCTTCTAATGGATTGCTTGTTCCGTTGTAGTTAAACTTATTGGATATTATATTCTATCAGTTTAACATTGTTGAAAGCTAATGATAACTTATTCTGCATTATCTTAGTCATAATATTTCTTATTTGGCTAGTTGAGCTCACCCTTTCGCTTTCATTATTCTCTTCAGGAAATGAGAACATAGCCGGGACTAGTCGGGGAACGAAGTGATGGTCCGAGATGGCTGTTTTAGTAATCCTCATTATTTAGTGTGATAATAAATGTAATGAGGATTGAATTTGACTTTGGATATTGTCTATGAGATAATATTCGTGTAAAAACTCTCAGCTCTTGTTGTATAATTAAGTTTGTATTTATATTCTGTACCATGTATTTGGCGACCCAAGATGGGTGATGTATACCTATTTTGGGGGTGTCACATTTATTGAGCTATGTTACAACGATAATTTATTGATGATGAACTTTTAAATCATAGAAGATAGTAGATATTATGCTCTACTTGACTCTTCTAATGGATTGCTTGTTCCACTACAGTTAAACTTGTTGTCTATTGTATTCTATCAGTTTTACATTGTTGAAAGCTAATGATAATTTATTCTACATTATCTTAGTCATAATATTCTTTACTGGCTAGTTGAGCTCACCCTTTGCTTTCATTGTTCTCTTCAGGAAATGAGAATATAGCTGTGACTAGTCGGGAAATGGAGTGACGGTATGAGATGATGGCTGTAGCAGTCCTCACTATTCTATAAAATAGTGTGATAATAAATATAATGAGGACTCCATTTTGAGTTTGGATATTGTCTACGAGACAATATTTGTGTTAAAACTCTCAATTACGTTTTGTTGTATTGTATAAATGAAGTTTGTATTTAAATTATGTGCCATGTATTTGGTGACTCAGAATGGGTTGTGTATACCTATTTTGGGGGTGTCACACACACACACACACACACACACACACACATATATATATATATATATATACATATATATATATATATATATATATATATATATATATATATATATATATTAAAGTAGTAGAAAGCATAAAAATCTAAAAAATCTTACAGTGGGCTGCCAAGAAGACTTCAGATAGCTTTTGGGGCCTGAAAACTCGGTTTTCACCAGTTATGTTTTAGTATGTTGTAGAACGCAAGCTTACAAGTGTTTAGAAAAAAGAATCACGCAGTTTGGAGCACTCTAGAAGAGGTTAAGGGCTGAAATGGACAGAGTTCTTTTTTTCTTACATTTTATGGCTGATGGGGGCTCATATTTATGGACCAGATGGCCGCGGGTCAACCCGCAGCTGCCCAGGCTGCTCTGGGCATTGTGGGTCCCGTCCTCTCGAAGTATGTGCACTCATATAACGTGTTGTTCCCTCGAACCTTCTTAACTTTCAATCTGGGAGTCCGATGGAAGTGTGCCATTCCATTCCGAAAAGATCTTTTCGAGAGCTACGCAATGACATAGGGCTTGCCTTTTTCCAAATTCAAGAAGATGGGTCCATGACCGAAATGCCATCTTCGGGTCTCCGCAGGCAGTCCGTTGAGCTGTTTTGTGTAGTTTGTGCTTAGAAGTTAAGCTATGGTTCTTGCATGACTTCTTTTGAAGAAGTTTGAGTTGAAATGATGTTGAGTTAGCAAAATGGCCATTTTTCCCCTCCCGGGGTTGTCTCCGGCTTTGGTGCAGTTGTAGGAGTCTTTTCTCAGGGTTATCTCAAATATCTGTCTGATGTTGACTCTAAAAGTCCTTAGGGTTGGCTCTGAGGTTGGTTTGACCTGTGACGCCCCCAAATTCGAGTTATCTGACTCCCGATTTTGGTGCTCAAGATTCACAATATAAATAATATTTAACTACCCATTTAATTACGAATAGAAATTTACACCACATTAACTAATATAGTTAATACATTCGTCCTAAGTTATCTAACCTTCATATTACAAACATACCCTTTAGATATACAAAAAGGGTTTACAAATACAACATATTAATAATGTTCATTAAAACTACTCTGGCATTTTTCCTTTGCCTTTGTCCTTCTTAGACCCGCTAGCCTCTTCGTTCCTAGCTAAAATATTTTATTTATTAAGGGTGAGCAACAAATTTTCCCTACAAGTTAAGACATACAATAGATATATAAGAATCAAGAATAACAGACTATCTATTCTGATAGAATGACACCTAAGTTCGGAGAACTTTGAAATAGCTGAACAAATCTTCAATTAGCTAACAAGTCTTCTCGCATTCTATGCAATACAATAAGCTGATAATAAAAGAGTACAACGCTTTCAAAGTTTCTACGATATTCTAATGAATAATCAAGAATCAATTCTACACAATAACAAAGTGGAATATTTTCCAGATTTATGCTGAGCGATCCGTTGGATCTTGAACTTCTCTTCTCGAGTAACTGTCAAAGATTTAACTTTGATATACCCAAGTGTATCAGATAACCATAAAGATTAAATCATACCCCTCTGCAAGTACTTAGAGCGGCCAACTCCTTGTACCCTATATTATGCATAATACTTGCACGCGCGCAAAGGCCGAATATACGACCACAAGGTTCCCTTTATATAAAAGGTTGTTCTTCTCAGTCTTTGAATCAGAATTTGATTTAACAATGAAATACTATGATTTTAATATTTAGTCACTTCTCGATCTAGCCGAAATAATTGACATCGATCTGTCAATAATAATTGAATTCTCTTCTCAAACCTATCAAGTTCTAATAAATGTTCGTCTAGCCAGAACATCTAGCTAAGACAGTTCTCAACAAAATTTGATAATTGACATGAATTATCTGTACTATCAATAATAGCTTCTACGGATGTGAATATCCAATAACAGTTATTCTCTAAGTATATTCTCATAATCAGTAATTCGGAATGAATAAACATGCACTAACTGCAAATAATCAACAATAAATTCTTGAATGTGGTCTAATCAACAATAATTAACCACCATAATAATTAAACAAATATAACTCAAGGTTGAGTTAAGGAAACTTGCCTTCTCCGTAGATTACTACCACACAATATACTTATCTGCGTCACAATATCGGTCTCACAATTAGCACAATTATTTATAACACGTATTACTATAATTTACAGTCAGTCTTTCTCCTAGTCACATTACCACATAGCCACATCAGTGTTCATAACCTATATAAACATTTATCAAGTCTTACTAGTTTGGTCTGGTTGGACTTCGGTCTATTCTCGGTGTTCTTGTCACCCTATCCGATAATTAACACATTTATTGCCAATTAAACTTGGTCTCTAAGCTTCAATATTATTTTAGATAAGTCAGATATCGTTTATAATATTTTCGAAAGCTTTTAATAATTTATAAACAATTATTATAATTTATAATAATTTTTTAAACACCAGATTTATTTTTTAAATGATTTAAATACTAATTAATTCCATTAATGACGTACTTGTCAAAATATTGAAGCTATTTTTAACAACTTAAAATATTTTTAATTCATCAATATTCTACTTAAATGATTTTTAAAATAATTAAAATTATTTTTAAACCATCACCATTAATATTTAAATATTAATAAAATTATTATCAAAATATTAAAAGTCATTAATTATAACATAAAATATTTTTAAATTATTTTTCTCATTCTTAAATGATTTTTAAATCAATAAAATTATTTTTCTATCATTTGCTTAATATAATATTTAAATAAATATAATATCATTAATATTAATTTATTAATAAAAATTATCCAAAAATATTGAAAACTATATTTTATAATTCAAAATATTTTTAAATACTTTATTCCTATTTAAAATAATTTCTATAACATTAAATTCATTTTTTTCTAATTTATTTAATATACTAATTAAATAAATTAAATATCATTAATATTAATGTATTAATAAAAATTATTTTAAAATATTAAAAGTTATATTTTATAACTCAAAATATTTTTAAACACTTTATTCTTATTTAAAATGATTTTTATAATATTAAAATTATTTTTTCTAATTTATTTAATACACTAATTAAATAAATTAAATATCATTAATATTCCAATAATTAAAAATATTAATCAAAAATATCACAAATAATTAAAAGTTATTTTTCATAATTTAAAATAATTTTTAAAACCATTTTTGTAATTTTTAGAATTTATTTTCTATTTTTAATTAATTTCTGAAAAATTAGAAAATAAAATTAATTAAACCGTCGCTATAGCCTATAGCGACGCTTTCTGCTGTCTTAGGTGTTCTTGAGCCTGACAGGCCAATTCTCAAGGGTCATGGTTTGACCGCTTATAATTCTCAATCCATACATGTTCTGGGCAATCTTTAACCTTGATCTTGTAATGTTTATGTAAAACAACAAGCATCAACCACATTCTAGGTTATATCACATAATACCAACAAGATTCAAGCTCTCAAAGTCACTGTCAGAAGGTTTCTGGGTTTTCCAGAAACCCAGACAGTTCGACTGGTCACTTTCTAGATCATTTTAAGTTAGGTTCTGGTCATCAAATGGTAGATCTTACTATTCAAATCTATAGTCCATGTGTCAATGAACATATACATAACATGGTCTCAGTCTAACAACAACAGAATCACAAGTTACAGTTCGGTCAAAGGATGTCAGAAGTTGTGTTCATCCTGTTTCTAGATTTTTAGAAACGGTAACCATGATCGACAGGCCTAGTTTGACCATTCCCTATGTTTGATCTGTTGACTGTGTAAACGATCTTAAGCCATGGATCTATAGTCCATCTAACCGGCTACACACTAATTACAACAAAAACATCATATCAACTAACATCTGACAAATCAAGGCGTTGCAAAATCTTGTCAGACCCCAGTTATGGATTTTTGGGTTACCCAGAAATCGCTCGGTCATGGTCGGTCAACTGACTTTGACCAACAATATCTTGCAATCTAGACATGGAATAGCTATGATTTCACTTTCAAATCACAGTCCCCATGTCAGACTATAAGTCTAAAACATAAAACAACCCAAATCAAAAACAAATAATGTGACAACCCCAAAATAGGTCCATTCCATCCAACCCATTCTGAGTCGTCAAATACATGGTACAGAAAACAACTACAACTTTATTACAACAATTGTCATGCAAAATACAACAACACATATGCTGTGAGTTTGGATACAAATATATACCAAATGTGACTCATGTTCCAATCGTGGACATCACCTCACAATAACACCTTATATAAAGGTATAGTCAAAAATTATTTTAGAAATTAGAATCTTTGGGAAGTGCTCAAGGAAACCTTCGTACATGGGAGGCCACGCGTCTAGGTTATGATAGATATCATATGGCCACAGAATTATCCTTGGTTGACCCAATAGACCCCAAAGAAAAACGAGAAGATTACTATCATATTCTTCCCAATGGTGAGTCTTCTCTTGACTTATCATTATCTCCACTGTCTCTAATTGAGAATTATACTTCAAACAAACACCAAGATTATATAGGTAGTGCCCATAGATATACTCAGCAAGTGGATGAGCACAACCCTGTCTTATGATGACACGAGGTTGTATGTCATTAGACATCTTGTATGATAGTGACAAAACACCCTTCCAACGTTGGGTTCGCCTCACCCTATTTTCTTCACCAAATATAACTACTAAATGATGACCACCGTTCTATTTCCTTGTTACCCCCGCTCGACCCAGCTACACTCTTATTACCTGAAAGGAATTGTGAAGCAAAAGGGTGAGCACAACTAGCCCAGTAAAGAATATCATGACTAAAGATAAATAAATTATCAATAGTCTTCATCAATAATAAATCAGAGATTTAGAACATATGGTAGATGATAAAAAATTTCAACCATAGTTGCAGCGGAACATGCAATCCATTAGAAGAGTCAAATAGACCATAAAGTCTATTATCTCCACCATGTTAAAAATCCACCAACAATATTTTATCCATGTAACATCACTCAACAGTTCCTTTCCACAATCATATGAATAACTCATAATCATAATTGTGACTATAAATTTTTCTTCGCACCCAGGACGAAGAATATTTTCATCACCTGTCTTTACCTGAAACATCAAAGATCATGGTTATACCAAATCACAGTTCCTGTTTATAATCATACTAACAAATCCATCTTTGCACTACGGGCCAAAGATATTCATCAACAAACCATCTTTGCACTACAGGCCAAAGATATTCAACAACAGTTCATCTTTGCACTACAGGCCAAAGATATTCATCAACAGGCCATCTTTGCACTACATGTCAAAGATATTCATCAACAATTCATATTTGCACTACAGGCCAAATATATTCATATCTCAAAGAAATATATAATCATTTCAGAATTTATATAAACAATAATTATAACCATGTTGATCAATTCACCTTTGCACTTAAGCTTAAGATATTCAATTATAAATTCAATGGTCATGATCATACCAGTCACAATTCAGCTTTGCACTACAGGCCAAAGAGAACCCTAGTCATGATCATACCAATAATCTACCCATCTTTACACTCCAGTGAAAGAGAATTTCAACATCAGGGTTATAAAAATGTTATATATGATGATAAAAATAATATGATCAACATATAGTTTTAATCTCAAGAGTAATATTCGTAACTCATGAATAGTAAATCGTGAATAGTAACCCCGACATGAAAAAGATAGAAATTTCACAATAATATACATACCAATATTTCGGTATAATGATATTGAAAGAATAATATTCTTAAGCTTATAAATAATTTATTTAAATTGTTTACACTTTACTAATTAATGTATTTAATCATCATAAAACGCCAACTCTTAAGATTTCATCATCAATAACCAAAACCCTCATCAAAAATTTGCATATACCTCATATATAGGATTCTCAAGCCATAAAATCCTATTTTCTAATTTTCTTACTTAACATAACATATTTAATTCATTTACTCATAACTAGTCCATTTTCATGAAAAATACCAAATCAGTTCCAAAAATATTTCTTTTCTGGGATTTAGCATAATATAGTCCCATATTGAACATATATTTTTCTCAGAATTTTTAAAACTCATTTACTATTTTTCATATGGCCAAAACCACCGAATATTTAGACATTTATCAAAAATTGTACTTTTGTCCAAAAATTCTGAAATTTACAGAGTATACTTCTATCATACACATGTACTCCCAATAAAAATTTCATCAATTTTGGAGTTAACCACAAGGAATTATAAGCGGTTACTTTTAAAATAGTCTTTTCCCGTAAGATTCATAACTCTTAATCTATACATCCAAAAATCACCATTTTTGGACACAATCAATAAAACTCATCAAAATATCATTTCAAATTTTTCCATAATTTTTGAAGATCAGAAAAATTACGAAACTGAAAATCATAACAACCCTTAAAATCTCTTACTATCCCTTACTATCCCTTACTATCCCTTACTATCCCTTACCTCAAAAGAGCAGTACTTCTGACTGGATATCGGATATGATGCTGAAGAAAACTTGCACTGATGAATAGCAACTCACCAAGTATCTAAAAACTCACAAAATATGCTTCATAATATAGAGAGAGAAAGAGAGAAAGCTTATGTTTCTGGTGTGTTTTTCAATTCTAACTTAGCCCTCTATTTATAGGAAAATTTTGGTAGGTTTAACCTGCAACCTGATGGTTTTACCTGCTACTATTCCCACCCACCACATTTGAAATATAATTCAGTACATTTCTTCACCAACCACAAGTGGGGCCCATCAATTCTAGAATTCTCCACCAAAATGATAAACTCCGAAAATTCAACAATTTCTGAACCAGTCATCTCGTAAAATTCATAATAAATCATACGTTCATTTTTAACGGTTCAAAATTTGTGGGCATATACTCAACTTATATATGTATAACATATCCAAAAATTACCACGATCCAATGGTCGGATTAAAAATTATAACCCCCGCAAAATATCTCAAAAACACTGATTTTTAATACCTCCATTCTAACAAAAATACTGATAAAAACCTCAACATTAACTCCTTCATTTTTAACCACAAAAATATATCCCTCGTTTATATCCACATAAAATAAATATTTCTTTATCATATGAATCAATAATTAATTATTCACAAATAATATTACAGAATCACATTTATGACAACCAGGCCGTTCCCAGGAAAGAGGGGGCTTTCCAATAAGAATTTCTCCTTACTGGCGCGCAATTAGATGACCAAACCTCTCCTTAGACAGAACTTTCTAGGCATTGCCAATAATGCTATCTAATAATATTATTTAAATAATATGAATTATTGATCTGATAATGGAAAATACTGTGCAGCAACAATTATTGAACAACAATAATATAAAATTTCAACGTAGCAATTATTGAATCAATAAAATAAAATATTGAACAGTAATTACTGTAACAATTATTGAGTAGTGCCTTCTTACGTAAGAATCAATAATTTCAAAAATACTGTGCAATACCGTGTGCTACTGTGCAATAACGCGTATTACTGTATTTTAACCACCGGGTATTTGAACAGTATTAACGATAACAACTACGCCGTTATTTGTAAAAACTCAAATTTATCGTTTTCCTTCACCCGACAGTTATTCGTTATGGGGCCCACAAATAGCTGCGCCGTCGTACGAATATTCCCCGACAGAAAGAATATTCCACGACCAAACGAATATTCCCCAACAACAATGATTATTTTATAACCACTTGCTTATTTTGAAAAAAAATCATATTTCACCCATAACTTTAAACTTTTATCAATTTAACCATTTACTGAATAGTAATTATAAGAAAAATTGAATACTTTTATTTCATAAAATTCGGGGTCTTACAAATAAGGATTTAGAGCCACTGACATTAGCTTGTCAGATGACAAAAATGTTCTTGAGCAGTTTTGAAAAACTTCGATTTTTACTCACTTTGACGCTATGGATCTATGATAAATCATCATAGATCATCATAAAACATCTTTTAGCACAAATCTAAATACACAAACACAAAATTTACCTTAGCATACAAGATCAAAAGTAAGGTTTAGGTTTATACCTTTCTAGTCCAATGCTTGATCTTTGATCTCCTTAACTGATATAGGTGATCTAGAGGCTCAACTAGGGACTGATACACTTGGTAAATTCGGAGGTTGGGACAGAAAATGAGTTTGTTGAGAGTAAGATAACAAAATGACTAAGTTTAGTACACTTTCTCTTTCTTAATCTCTTACAATGTGATACAATGTATCTAGAATGGCTAGGTGTCAATGTTGGATCAGATATGGCTGAGATTTGAGTCACAAAGTCAACATTAGTTGGTCACCAACTCTTGATTTGGAAAGATTTGCAAGTTAACTAATAAAAATCCAAAAAGGGCATTTTTGTCATTGTTCTTGTAATTTTAATGGCTTTTTGTAATACCCCAATTTTTATGAATAAAGATGAATTTTCTATAAATATCATTTTTGAATATTAAGGAGTGAATGTGATATAATGTTATAGTTGTGGGTAATATTTCTAAATTTTGCAAAGTACGCAAGTTGTTATATTATATTCGATTGGTCGGGGAATATTCGTTTTAACAGGGAATATTCGTACGACGGCACAATTATTGGTGGACCCCACAGTGGAATTAATGTCAGAGTTAGAAAACGACAAAAATATCTTTTTATAAAAGTAACGGCGGAAGTTTTACCGTTAACAGTTAAATTACGCGGTGATGAAAAGTACAGTAATACGCGTGGTTGCACAGTAGCACACAGTATTGATGTAAAACCCCAACTTTTATGAATAAAGATGAATTTTCTATAAATATCATTTTTGAATATTATGGAGTGAATTTGATATAATGTTATAGTTGTGGGTAATATTTATAAATTTTACAAAGTACGCAAGTTATTATATAATATTCGATTGGTCGGGTAATATTCGTTTTAACAGGGAATATTCGTATGACAGTACAATCATTGATGGACCCCACAACAGAATCATTGTCAGATTGAGAAAATGACAAAAATATTTTTAGAAAATAACGACGAAAGTTTTAACGTTAACTGTTGGATTACCTGGTTGTTAAAATACAGTAATACGCATTGTTACACAGTAGCACACGGTATTGCACAGTATTTTTAAATTATTAATTCTTACGTAAGAAGGCACTGCTCAATAATTGTTACAGTAATTACTGTTCAATATTTTATTTTATTGATTCAATAATTGATACGTTGATATTTTATATTATTGTTGTTCAATAATTGTCACTGCACAATATTTTCCATTATCAGATCAATAATTCATATTATTTGAATAATATTATTAGATAGCATTTAAATCATTTAAATCACAAAAGATAGTAGATTTTATTCTCTACTTGACTCTTCTAATGGATTGCTTATTCCGCTGCAGTTAAACTTGATGTTTGTTATATTTTATCAGTTTAACACCGTTGAAGGCTAATGATAAATTATTTTACATTATCTTAGTCACAATATTTCTTACTGGGCTAGTTGAGCTCACCCTTTTGCTTTCATTGTTCTCTTCAAGAAATGAGAACGTAGTCGGGACTAGTCGGGGAACAGATTGACGGTCCAGATGATAGCATTAGTAGTCATCACTATTTTATAAAATAGTGTGATAATAAATGTATTGAGGACTCCATTTGAGTTTGAATACTGTCTAGAAGACAGTATTCGTATTAAAACTCTCAGTTTATGTTTTGTCATATTTTACACGACAGTTGTATTATAAAGTTGTATTTAAATTTCGTACCATGTATTTGGCGACACAAGATGGGTGATGTATACCTATTTTGGGGGCGTCACAGTTGGTATCAAAGCTTAGGGATATGATACCTGGCTAAGATGTGAGACTAGAACTAGGAGGGGAGAGACGGGGAATTCCTTCACTAGTATGACCTACCTAAATTTATTTGGTGTTTAATTGGTCGGTCAGAGTATAGGGATAATATGTTGCATGTCAATTAACCCTTGTTTTGTGGCAGTATTTAAAAATGACATCTGAGAATATTGAGAATAGCAATGGAGCATAGAAGACCGTTGTGTCACCACATATCAATACCCAGGATAATGTGCAACAGGAAGACAGTAATCCTCAGTTAAACAACAACGATCAAATGATGAACGATGGAATGTTCAGAGGCTTTATGCAATTCATGCAACATCAGGCGAGAGCGGCTCCTGTGCAAAATATAGGTGGAAACACTAGAAACTCTCGGACGGTCACCGCTAAACAGTTCAAGGAGCTGGGACCACCGGAGTTTTTTGGAGAGCCAAAACCACTTAAGGCGGAGACGTGGATAAAGCAGATCAACAAGATATTTGATGTCTTGGGATGCTCCGAGGAGCAAAATGTTCCCTTTGCCACCTTCATATGTCTTGGGAGAAGTTCCAAGAAGTATTCAACGACAAGTACTTTTCAGAAAGTATTCGTCATATGAAAGAGGTAGAGTTCATCAAGTTGGAGCAGAACAATATGATCGTGTCGCAGTACAAAGCCAAGTTTGCTGAGTTGTCCTGGTTTGCGTCCCACTTAGTTGATAACGAGGAGAGAATGACGCGGATGTTTCTAAGAGGTTTGAAACTTGAAATACGTCAATATCTTATCTCTCACAAACTGTGTTTGTATTCAGATGTTGTAGATAGGGCTCAGTTATTGGAGCGCGATAATGAGCCATCCCAACCAAGGGAGGGCAGCCGACAAATTGATAATACCAGTGACAGCAGTCATCGAAGCGGTGACAACAAACGTGGAGGGAATCAACATGCCAGAAATGGTAACCACTTCGGTGGAAATCATGGCCAAGAAACTAAGAGTGAACATTTCAAGAAGAGGAGATTCAACAATGATGGAAAGACGTCAGCACCAGCACCCGTTGTTAAGGAAGGAGAACAACCACCTATCATATGCTTCAAATGCGGAGGGGAGGGACATATCAGTCCAAACTATGTGATGCAATCCAAAACGTGTTATAATTGTGGAAGACAAGGTCACTTAGCCCGATTTTGTCGTGCACCAAAGACAAGTCCAGCTGGGATGGAGGCACTAAAGGTCGTCCCAAAAAAGTCAAAGCCGGTAGTTCAAGGGAGATCATTTGCCGTAACCTCCCAGAAAGCAAGGAACTCGAACGAGGTCATCACGGGTAAGCTTATCATAAACTCTAGCGAAGTCTATATCTTATTTGATACTGGTTTTACCGATTCTTTTATTTCTCCTACTTACGCTCAACGTTTAAATTTGACTCCGGAGAAATTAGACTTTGACTTATCTGTTGAAACTCCGTTGGAAGAAACCTTCATTACATCTACTATTTATAAGTCTTGTTTGGTTCAAATCGGTACCCTCACATTACCTGTCGATCTTATTTCATTGAAAATACTTGCATTTGAAGTGATTCTAGGGATTGATTGGGTAACTACTCATCATGCAAAAATTAATTATTTTCGTAAGGTTGTTAGCTTTCATATTCCTAACCAACCTATTATGCGAATTCAAGCAACCAAACCAGTAAAATCAATCACTGTCATCTCAAGCCATAAAGCTATTCATTTATTGAAAAACGGATTTCAAGCTTTCTTAGCTCATGTTACAGATTTAAACAAAAATACGTCAGATTTGAATGATATTTCTATTGTTAATAAATTTCCTGATGTATTCCCTGAAGAACTTCCTGGCCTACCCCCAGAGCGTGAAATTGAATTTTGTATCGACCTTGAACCCGGTACAAAATCCATTTCCAAAGCCCCATATCGAATGGCTCCTATTGAACTTCAGGAGTTAAAGACCCAACTACAGGAGTTGTTAGACATCGGTTTCATTCGTCCTAGTACGTCTCCTTGGGGTGCTCCTGTTCTATTCGTGAAGAAGAAAGATGGGAGTATGCGACTTTGTATTGATTATCGGGAGTTGAATCATGTCACCATCAAGAATAGGTACCCATTGCCACGTATTGATGACCTGTTTGACCAGTTGCAAGGCGCCAAATTCTTTTTAAAGATCGATCTTCGTTCTGGATATCATCAGTTAAAGGTTAGAACCGATGACATTCTAAAGACGACTTTTAGAACTCGGTACGAGCATTATGAATTCCTAGTCATGTATTTTAGATTGACTAATGCTCCTGCTGCCTTCATAGATATAATGAACCAAGTATTCAAGGAATATTTGGATCACTTTGTGGTCGTCTTTACTGATGACATCCTCATATATTCCAAAAGTCGTGAAGATAATGAGCAACACTTGAGGCTGATACTCCAAAAGCGTCGTGAAAATAAGCTTTATGCCAAGTTGAAGAAATAGGAGTTCTGGCTTGAGGAAGTAGCATTCCTTGGGCACGTAGTATCAAGTCATGGAATATCTGTTGACCCGGCAAAGATTGAAGCTATTCAAAGCTGGGAGAAACCTAAATCAGTGACCGAGGTACGTAGCTTTCTCGGCTTAGCTGGTTATTATCGGAGATTCGTAGAAGGGTTTTCTCGAATCGCTACTCCATTAACTCAGCTGACTTAGAAATATACAAAATTCAGTTGGAGCGTGGAATGTGAGAAGAGTTTTCAAGAACTCAAGAGGAGACTCATTTCAGCACCTGTTCTAACAATACCATCTGGCTCAGAGGGATTTGTCATCTATAGTGATGCTTCGGACAAAGGGTTAGAATGTGTTCTCATGCAACATAGGAAAGTCATAGCCTATGCCTCTCGGCAACTCAAAGAATATGAGAGGAATTATCCTACTCATAATCTAGAGTTGGCAGCTGTTGTCTTCGCACTTAAAATTTGGAGGCATTACTTGTATGGGGAGAAAGTGGAGATCTTTACGGATCATAAAAGCCTCAAATATTTTTTCACCCAAAAGGAACTCAACATGTGGCAATGACGTTGGCTTGAACTGTTGAAAGATTATGATCATACCATTCAAAACCAACCTGGTAAAGCGAACGTAGTAGTTGACGCATTGAGTAGAAGATCATATATGGGTATGAGTGCAATATTGTCAACGCAAAAGCCCATTTTATATGACTTGCAAAGGATGGAGGTAGAGTTAAAGACTCCAGGGACCAATGTGATGATGGCAAATATACGAGTTGAGCCAACTTTAATCGATAAAGTTAAAATTGCTCAAGATACAGACCTGGAGCTGATGCGTATGAAGAAAAAAGTACAAGAAGGTGCTATCCCGGAAGCAAGAATCGATGAAGAAGGAACACTTAGAGTCAACTCCAGATTTTGTGTTCCTAACGACCCTGATTTAAAGTATAAAATCGTGATGGAGGCGCACAACACACCGTTTGCAATCCATCCTGGGAGTACCAAAAGGTATCATAATCTTAGACATACATTATGGTGGAGCAATATGAAGAGAGAGATAGCGGAGTTTATCTCAAGGTGTTTAACTTGTCAACGAGTCAAGGCGGAGCATCAAGTATCAAAAGGTCCATTGCAACCACTTGAAATTTCATAATGGAAGTGGAAGCACATTACCATAGATTTCGTTACCGATCTTCCCAAGGTTTCTCAAGGAATAGATGCGATTTGGGTCATTATTGATAGATTGACCAAGTCGGCTCATTTCTTACCTATACGAGAAACTTATACACTTGAACATCTTGCTCGTATGTACATAAATGAGATTGTAAGATTGCATGGTATGCCAGTATCCATAGTTTTTTATTGAGACCAAAATTCACTTCAAAATTTTGGGTTAGTTTGCAAAAAGCTATGGGCACGAATTTACGATTTAGTTCGGCTTATCATCCTCAAACGGACGGGCAGTCAGAGAGGACTATTCAAACTCTTGAAGATTTATTAAGACTATGTGTCCTTGACTTCAAGGGAAGTTGGGACAAGTTTTTACCATTGGTGGAGTTTTCCTACAACAACAGTTATCAAGCAAGTATTTGCATGGCTCCATTAAAGGCGTTGTATGGAAGAAAGTGTCGTTCTCCAGTATGCTGTGATGAGGTGGGTGAAGCAACGTTGTTGGGACCGGAGTTGGTACGTATGACTACGGAAAAGATTCAAACAATCCGACAACGTATAAAACCTCACAAGATCGACAAAAGAGTTATGCTAATCTTCATCGAAAGGATGTAGAATTCAATATTGGAGAACATGTGTTGTTACGTGTTACTCCATGGAAAGGAGTTACAAGATTTGGAAAGAGAGGAAAGCTTAATCCTCGATTCATTGGCCCATTTTTAATCCTCGAACGAGCAGGAACTGTGGCCTATAGACTCGCCTTACCGCCAAGTATGTCTCGTGTTCATAACGTTTTTCACATATCTATGTTACGTAAATATGTGAAAGACCCGAACCATATTATTGAGTTAGAACCAGACGAAATAGCGGAAGATTTAATGTATGAAGAGGTTCCTATTAAAATATTGGATAAGAAGGAACATATTCTACGCTCCAAGGTTATACCTCAAGTCAAAGTTTTGTGGAGAAATCACGATGTTGAGGAAATGACCTGGGAGTTAGAATCTTAAATGAAATCAAGGTATCCTTACCTCTTCGACATACCAGGTACGTACCCTAATTTCGAGGGTGAAATTTTATAAGAAGGGGAGGTTGTAAGACCCCAACTTTTATGAATAAAGATGAATTTTCTGTAAATATCATTTTTGAATATTATGGAGTGAATTTGATATAATGTTATAGTTGTGGGTAATATTTATAAATTTTGCAAAGTACGCAAGTTGTTATATAATATTCAATTGGTCGAGGAATATTCGTTTTAACAGGGAATATTCGTATGACGGTACAATCATTGGTAGACCCCACAACAGAATCATTGTCGGATTGAGAAAACAATAAAAATATTTTTATAAAATAACGGCGAAAGTTTTAACATTAACTGTTGGAATACCTGGTGGTTAAAATACAGTAATACGCATTGTTGTACAGTAACACACGGTATTGCACAGTATTTTTGAATTATTAATTCTTACAAAGAAGGCACTACTCAATAATTGTTACAGTAATTGTTGTTCAATATTTTATTTTATTGGTTCAGTAATTGCTACGTTGATATTTTATATTATTGTTGCTCAATAATTGTCACTGCACAATATTTTCCATTATCAGATCAATAATTCATATTATTTAAATAATATTATTAGATAGCATTATTGGCAATGTCTAGAAAGTTATGTCAAGGAGAGGTTTGGCCACCTAATTGCGCGCCAGTAAGGAGAAATCCTTATTGAAAAGCCCCACCTTTCCTTGGAACGGCCTGGTTATCATTATTGTGATTCTATAATATTATTTGTGAATAATTATTTATTGATTTATATGATAAAGAAATATTTATTTTATGTGTACATAAATGATGGATAGGAAAATATTTATTTTATGTGGTTATAAATGAAGGAATTAATGTTGAAGTGTTTTATCAGTATTTTATCGGATTGGAGGTATTAAAATATAAAATCACTGTTCTTAAGCTCTATTGCGTGAGTTATAATTTTTAATCCGACCGTTGGATCGTTCTGATTTTTGGATATGTTATACATATATAAGTTGAGTATATGTCCACAAATTTTGAACCATTAAAAATTAGCGTATGATTTGTTATGAATTTTAAGAGGTGACTGATTCAGAAATTATGTTATAAATGATTTTTGGTAGAAAATTTTAGAATGAGTGGGCCCCACCTTTGGTTGGTGAAAAATGTGCTAGAATTTTATTTTAAAAGTGGTAGGTGGGAATAATAGCAGGTAAAGCCATCAAGTTACAGGTCAGGTCTGCTTCGGCGTGCTAGCATTTTCCTATAAATAGGGTGCTAAGTTAGAATTGAAAATCACACCAGAAACATAAGCTTTCTCTCTTTCTCTCTCTATATTATCGAGCGTATTTTGTGAGTATTTAGATACTTTGAGAGTTGCTATTCAGTACAAGTTTCATTCAGCATCATATCCGACATTTCATTCCAAAGTACTATTTTTTTGAGGTAAGGGATGTTATTTTTGTTCAATATTCGCTTGAAATAATATTTTCTTCCATACTCTATAGTATGTAAGTAATATTATTTCGTTTCAAATTTCTAATTCTATACTCGTTTTGTTAAAATTTTGGCTTCTATACTCCATGAAATTAGTAGAATATCCTTGATATTTGCGATTCATCCAGTATCTTTTCATGAAAATATTATTCTGAGCATTCTTGATACATTTTTAACTTTTTCATATCGGAGTACTATTTACGGGGTTACTATTCCTAAAGTACTATTCACCCGATTACTATTCACCCGATTACTATTCACCCGAGATACTATTCATGATAAAAATTGATTCGTTTTCGGTCTAAATTATTTTTGGTACAATATTATTCTTGAATTTTACTCCACAAAGCAGTATCATGTTGACAATTTGAACGTTATTGATTTCAGGATAAATTAATTTATAAATCTTTAAAAATTTATCCTTAGACTTGTTTTATTGAATTCTTATATCATTGTCATCATCCTCATGTTTATATTCTGTTGAAAGTCATCTATGGCCTGTAGTGCATAGATGGACTTGGTATGATTATGACCAGGGGTTATTCGGTATAATCATGACCGTAATGTTACAAATGATGTGGTAAAAGTATTCATTGGCCCGTAGTGCATTGGTAGACAGTTGTTGGCATGATCATGACCATTGATGAATACACGAATATCCTTGGCCTATAGTGCATGGATAATTTGTGGTCGTGATACTAATGAATATCATTGGCAGTAGTGCAGGGATGATGTGGATTATTTATTAAGCAGAGTCTAAGCGATAAAAGTGATGAAAAACTTTTTAAATCATAGAAGATAGTAGATTTTATTCTCTACTTGACTCTTCTAATGGATTGCTTATCCCGCTACAGTTAAACTTGATGTTTGTTATATTTTATCAGTTTAACACCGTTGAAGGCTAATGATAAATTATTCTGCATTATCTTAGTCATAATATTTCTTATTGGGCTAGTTGAGCTCACCCTTTTGCTTTCATTGTTCTCTTCAGGAAATGAGAACGTAGTCGGGACTAGTCGGGGAACAGAGTGACGGTCTAGATGATAGCATTAGTAGTTGTCACTATTCTATGAAATAGTGTGATAATAAATGTATTTAGGACTCCATTTGAGTTTGAATACTGTCTAGAAGACAATATTAGTATTAAATCTTTTAGTTTATATTTTGTCATATTTTACAGGACAGTTGTATTATAAAGTTGTATTTGAAATTCGTATCATGTATTTGGCGACTCAAGATGGGTGATGTATACCTATTTTGGGGGCGTCATAATTGATTATTGATGCTTACGTGCGAAGTCACGTTGTTTTGTTCAATTATTGCTACAGTAATTGCTGCATAGTATCTCACGTTATTTGATTCAATTATTGCCAATATTTTATATATTATTAAATCAGTAATTGAGATGATAAAGTTATTAATATTATTATTTGAAATATTAACGATGTCTAGAAGTTTTGTCAAGGAGAGGTTTGGTCACCTAATTGCGCGCCAATAGGGAGAAATTCTTATTGGAAAGCCCCCTCTTTCTTGGGAACGACCTGGTCGTTAAATATTGTGAATTATAATAATGATGATAAATGTTATTAAAAATATTGAGGTATTTTTTGTGAAGTATTTGTCGTATTTATGGACCCCCCCCCATTTACCTATTTTTCAAAATAATCGATAAAAAAATTGTTCTTTATAATAAAGGTGGGGGCCACATATGGGGCCCACGTATAGAAGAAATGGATGAAATGAAAATGGGGTGGGAGGAGGAAACGTATATTGGAGGGAATTAGTATTATAATATATATATATATATATATATATATATATATATATATATATATATATATATATATATATATTATATTTTTGTTTTATTTGGTTATTAAATATTTGTTTGAAAAACTGGCGCCGGTGTGTTGCAAAATTCAGCCCATGAATTATTTTCACTGTTGGTCCGTGAAATAAAAATTCAAATAGTATCCTTTCCATTCTCCTATAAATCGGATGCTTAGTTAAAATTTAAAATCACACCAGAATCAGAGAATTCTTCTTCTATAATATTGAGCGTATTTCTTTCGAGTTTTAGAAAGCTTTGAGCGTAGAAAACAGTGAAAGTTTTCTTCAAGAATATCCTCGCTATACTAGTTGAAATACTCTTCTTTTCAAGGTAAGGGATATTATTTTGTTCAGTATTCGTATAAAATAATATTTTCTTCCATACTCTGTAGTATGTAAGTAATATTATTTCATTTCAGATTTCGAATTCTATACTCATTTTGTTAAGTTGTGGCTTCTATACTCCATAAAATTAGTAGAATATCATTGATATTTGCGCTTCATCCAGTATCTTTTAATGAAAATATTATTCTGAGCATTTTTGATAAGTTTTAACATTTTATTCCGAAGTTACTATTCACGGGGTACTATTCACTCAGTTACTATTCACCCGAGATACTATTCATGACAAAAATTGATTCCTTTTCGGTCTAAATCATTTTTGATACAATATTATTCTTGAATTTTAATCCACAAAGCAGTATCATGTTGACAATTTGGACGTTATTGATTTCTGGATAAATTAAATTATAAATCTTTAAAAATTTATTGAACTTATTTTATTGAATTCTTATCATCCTCATGTTTATATTATGTTGAAAGTCATCTGTGGCTTGTAGTGCATAGAAGGACTTGGTATGATTATAACCAGGAATTTTTCAGTATAATCATGACCATAATATTACAAATGATGTGGTAAAAGTCCTCATTGGCTCGTAGTGCATTGATGGACAGTTGTTGGCATGATCATGACCATTGATGAATACACGAATATCCTTGGCCCGTAGTGCATGAATAATTTGTGGTCGTGATACTAAAGAATATCCTTGGCCGTAGTGCAGGGGTGATTCGATGATGTGAATTATTTATTAAGCTAAGTCTCAGCAATAAAAGTGATGAAAACCCTCTTAAATCATAGAAGATAGTAGATTTTATGCTCTACTTGACTCTTCTAATGGATTACATGTTCCGCAGCAGTTAAACTTGATGTCTATTGTATTTTATCAGTTTAACACTTTTGAAGGCTAACGATAATTTATTCTGTATTATCTTAGTCATAATATTTCTTACTGGGCTAGTTGAGCTCACCCTTTGCTTTCATTGTTCTCTTCAGGAAATGAGAATATAGCTAGGACTAGTTAGGGAACAGAGTGACGGTCCAGATGTTTGCATTAGTAGTCCTCACTATTCTGTGAAATAGTATGATAATAAATGTATTGAGGATTTATTTTGAGTTTTAATACTGTCTAGAAGACAATATTTGTATTAAAACTCACAGCTCATGTTGTATATTTAAATTTGTATTTGTATTCTATACCATGTATTTGCACTACAAGAAAACCGGCTAATTCCGACGAAATATTCCGTTGAACATAGTTATATTCTGTCGTATATAAATTATTTCCAACGAAAAATCCCGTCGAAAAATCAGTCGTAAATAATCACGTCGGAATTACGATCCATCGCAAATTCTGCCGGATATAAAGTATGTTCGACGTACTTATTTTCGACTGATATTCGTCGGATATACATTATTTTCGACAGATAATTTACGACGAAACTTTTCGTCAGATAAAAGTGGGTTTATGTCCGACGGATGTATTTTCTCGGAATTATATTATTTACGACTGAAAACTAAAATAAACCAAAAAATTATAAAAGATGCCTACTTATTAAGTTCAACGGAATGTCCGTCGGATATAGTATATTTACGACGGATGGAGTTCCGTCGAAGATGTAGTATTTACGACTGAAAGTGGAATAGTTCGACAATTATTAAAAAATGTTTTTTGTTATCTCTGAGGGACTTTCCGTCGTAACTACCTTATTCCGTCAGAAGTAACTACTTTTTTTTTAATACAGATTTTAAAAAGTTCAGTTTTCAGGTGTTTAAACCCATTAATGTTCCTGTAACCTGTCACAACCCAATACACAATAATATAAACCTGTATCTCACATTCAAATATGCAACGTAGCACTAAAACGTAATCTTCAACTCATTATCATTCACATTCGCATTCAAATATCCACCAAAACGTATTATAAACTAACCAATTACAAATATAAGGTAATGTTCCATAAATGTTGAACAATATAATTTACATTAGTTGTACAGACGCAATTAGACAATACAATATATAAAAAAGTTCTACAAGCTATACAAAAGTTCTACAAACTATATAAATGAACTACAAACTATATAAATGAACTATAAACTAGTAAAAGTGGAATCATGCATCAGGCGGAGGTGAACGATGCTGCTTTGGTGGTGTAAGGTTTTCAGCCTCGTGCTCCTGCTCGTCATTGCCAGTCTGCTCGCCATCGCCACCCTGTTTGATAGAATCAAAAGTATAAATCATTAGTCCGTATATATATATATATATATATATATATATATATATATATATATATATATATATATATATATATATATATATATATATATATGAGAATTCACAAACTAGCCTTAATTGAAAAATATAAATAATAAGAATACCTGAGTAGGTGGGGGCGGACGAAAAGCCTCCTCCAAGAGGGTAATCACCGTCCGAAGCATCTCGGCGCTCCAAGCGTCGAACTGCTCCCGTGGTAATCCCGTACTCTCTGCAGAGGCCCCTACTATAATATCCTGAGCAATCTGGTGAAGACGAGAACTGGAAGGCAACTGCTGACACCGAAAGACCGGATCGGTATGGAACCTATCCGACACGGCCCCTATCAGCCGCCGAAAGAAATCGTTATCCAAGCCAGCGCCCGTGTGAGATGGTCTGACATGTGCTCTCGGACACTGGCGCTGGCTGGAGCCTATAAATAGATACAAATTCACTAATAATAATTTATATAATGTGATAAATTCGGATAATTTCGTGAAACATAAAAAAAATATTACCTCCAGGAAGTATACATGCAGGTATCCTCGACAGACCCAACACTCGATATCTGCTGGTACTGCTTGTAGGGGGATCCTGAGACGTGACCCATAGTCTCAGCTCCTCATCCCGATCTAATACAATATCGGGAAGAGGGGTGGCGGAATCTAATGGCTCAGAACCCCTCCTAATAGTCTCTAGCTCAGCTATACGCTCGTCCCGAAGCTTCTGAAATCGGTCCTGTAATGTATTCCGTATACGTATATTAATTATATCATTTTATTTACGATTGAATATTATTAAAAGCTAAATAGTAAGATAAGTTTTGCCCGTACAGCTAAAGCTGCCTGAGACAAAGCACGCTCGTCCTTAGGCGTGTGGGCTCGATCCCAAAACTCTAGCATGGTAGGATCTCGGCCCAAGGTCCTCCCCAATGCCTAATATAAACATTCATAAATTAGGTCTTAAGTATTTATGTAAGAACTTGACACATAAATAACTAAATACAACGTACTTACCGTCTTCGCCTCCTCAAATGACTGAGAAACAGTGGTGTGTACTATTCGGAGCTGACCACGGTTCTTCTTCACCTGCTCGGACTTTTTCTTGAAGTCATCAGCCTCCCAGTGCAGACACATAGCATCCCAGGCTAAATCGGAGACTATGTGGGGCTGATGATCTCTGATGGTGGTCTCGGGCTAGTCCACAACTGCCCGGGCTGCCTTCTGTCACATCTCATACAGCCATCCAGAGTAATTCGCAGCGACGTGATGCTCAATCACAGCATCGCCAGCTGACTCAGAGATGCTCGGGTCAAAGCAAAAATAAACCTATAACAAAAGATTATTTAAAATTATGAACAATTAATTTCATCATCCCAATACAACTATGTAGTGATAATATGCTTAACTTACGTGGAACTCCCGCAAGACGGTCTGCATAAAAGTGGCATCGTACAGCGCATACTGACTGAACCGCATACACCCTCTCGAAAGATGCGTCAAACAGATCGCATGTATGGTGTGCTTAGCCACCGGGTCTAGTATACTACAGAAAAAGTATAACAATATGTGTTATATTTGAATTGTGTTTTGCAATAACTGATAGAAATTGTACGAATATATTAACACTTACTGCTGGGAAACGACATCCACCGGTACTGTAAGTGGCACTGCCGGCGGACGACCAAAGATACCGAGGTTCGTCCCTCGGTGTCGTCGACGAGATGCATCTATAATAATTGTATTTAACATAGTACTTCAATAATCATTGTAATTAATGCAGCTTGAGATATATTTAAATCCTAGTTAAGATAACTTACTCGCGCCTGAAGAAGAGCCTCCATCGTGGCTACCGTCTCCAGTACCGGATCACCGACCACCTCGGCGACCTCCACCGCTATGTCTAGCCATGAATATACTATTGTAATAACAAAATTGGTAGATTACGAATATGTAAGGTTTATATAATAATATGTGGTAAGGACTAATATTTAAGATCATTTTCAATTACGCACGTCATCAAACCCATCAGAATCAACGTGTATATCATTCTCGGATTTGGTATCTTCCTCATCCTCAGTTTCGAGATTAGTTTCGTCATCATTATCATCCTCAACGACTACATAATCATTCATGTGTACGGTGGCCTCGACATTGTCATCGTTAGGTACGTCAATGACATCAGTACTCACCATATCTTTAGCATGGAACACTACGGCCAATGGGTTGCTCACATCTTCTTGCAACGCCTCATCCATACTAAACATGTTATCAGCATTAAATGAGCGTGTTTTAGTAGTGACTACTGTGTACCAGGGGCTTCGAGTATTTACGACATTAGGAGCATAATACACTTGAGTCACTTGACTTGCTAACACGTACACATCATCAGAATTTAACACCGACTTGATATCCACGGTTGTGATTCTATTACGATAAACTTTAACCCCCTTTTTAGTATCAAACCAGCTACACTTAAATGTAACTACCTTTTTACCGCCGTGATAATTGAGCACAACTACATCTTGTAAACGACCATAGTAATTGGACTCAGAATCTTTATAGCAGCTTCCTAATGCGCCACAACCCCAGAATTGACTGATGTGAGTTCATGCAAGTCATCGACTCTAAATCTATACCCATTCACGATGCAACCAGGAAAAGAACTGACAACTTTGTAAGGTCCTTGGATGACATCTATAAAACAGTCAGAAATACTCTCCGCTTCAACCCTTTTCTTAAACCATTGTTGAAAATTAGCATTAATGAATGTTTCCAATTATGCTACAGTAAAAGTTGGGTTAGAAGCATACGCTTCCTCTTCGAATGAACTGCGATATTAGTAAAATGTCTTTAACATATATAGAGACAACTACACTTATAAATTGTACTAAATACCGTAAATAAGCTTAGACTTATGTGATGTATGATGATACTTCGGGCATATTTAGAAGCACATATATAGATACAATCTTCAACTCTTTGTCGCTTAAGTAAGTCAGAGTCTCGGGGCCAAATGGTTTAGTCGGATATGTGAATACAGCTAACTCATCATCAGCATGAGTCATTAGACCAACAACCTCATTCCTTCCTAAACGGTTGTGCTTCGTTGAGACAACATCGTCAAAATACAATGAGCAAAAGTTGACAAGCTCTTCCTCTGTATATCGTTCAGCAATAGAACCCTCTACACGAGCTTTGTTCTTAACCTTTTGTTTTAATCGGCGCATATACCTACGATATATGCAGACTTAGTGAAGTATTATTAATATGAGCAGGATAGAGAAATTATAGCAGTTTATATATTACCTCTCAAAAGGATACATCCACCGATATTGCACCGGTCCTCCAAGTTTGAGTTCATACAGCAGATGAATAGGAAGATATTCCATCGAGTCAAAAAATCCTGGAGGGAAGATCATTTCAAGCTTGCACATAGTAAGCACAATATTCTTCTCCATCTGCTCGACATCACTGTGCTTAATTATAGTTGAGCAAACATCTCGAAAGAAATTTGATTGTTCGGTCAATGCATCCATAACTTTTCTGGGTAACATCTCATGAAATGCAATTGGAATCAACTTTTGCATGAATACATGACAATCGTGACTATTGAATCCAGAAATTTTCATTTGCTCAACCTTACAACAACGTGTTATGTTCGACGCATATCCATCTGGGAGCTTCAACCCACTAACCCACTTACAAACTTCTTCAACTTGTTGTTTAGTAAGACTAAATGGAGCTTTAGGTTTCGTAGTGTTAGGGCGAAGCCACAATTCTGGCCTAATGTTCAATGCCTCCAAATCTTTTCGAGCATTGTCATTGTCTTTAGTTTTACCACTTGCATCTAACACGGTGTAAAACAAGTTCTCAAAAACATTCTTTTCAGTATGCATGACATCTATACAATGATAAACTGAAAGTGTGCCCCAATACGGCAACTCAAACCATATAGGCAAGTGTGTCCAATTATGAGTCTTCCCGTACCCGGCTGCCCTCAATTTACTGTGTTCCTTCCCCAGAAAAGGAAAATCAAGTTGATTCAACCACTCCAAGACCTCACTGCCCGACAGCCGACCAACAACCCCCTTCTTCTCTATCTTTCTGTTGAATTGTGTAGACATCTTTCTGTAATTGTGATCATGAGGTAAGAATCTACGAGCAGTGCCAGAGAAACTACATTTTTGCCCATGCTGCAACTGGTTGCCTTGCACATCCCCCATACACACTGGACAGGACAGCTTCCCGTGAGTTGACCGACCACTAACCATCCCAAGAGCTGGAAAGTCAGTGATAGTCCATAATAGGGTTGCTTTCATCATAAAGTTCTCGCATATCGATTTATCATACGTCTGAACCCCTGTCTCCCACAACATCTTTAGTTCATCCACTAACGGTCGAAGGTACACATTAAGATCTTTTGTAGGACGTTTATCCCCAGGAATGAGTAAAGTCAAAAACAAATACGGATCCCTCATGCACATTGCCGGTGGAAGATTATAAGTGACCATAATGACTGGCCAAACTGAGTACGGCTGGCTAAAATTATTAAAAGGGCAAAAGCCATCAGTAGCCATGCCAAGCCTAACATTCCTAACTTCTTCCGCAAACTCAGGATAATTTACATCAAATCTCGTCCATTCATCTCCATCCGCTGGGTGAGTCAGTTGACCAGGAACGACATCCCTTGTTCGATGCCAACTCATATGTTGAGCCGTATGAGATGACATGAATAGCCGCTGAAGTCTCGGCGCAAGTGGAAAGTATCGTAAGATTTTCCTGGGAACATGTTTCTCCTTCCTCCCATGTTTTGTAACCTTGTAGCGCGATAAGCTGCATGTATCACACTGTCCCTTATCTCTGTCCTCCCCATAGTATAACATGCAATCCTGCTGACAAGCATCGATTTTCTGATACCCCATATTTAACCCCTTGACCATCTTCTTCACTTCGTAATAATTCGCAGGAAGAGTATGATCCTTGGGTAAGAACTGTCCAATTATAGCGAGCAAATCTTTGAAACCTCTCTCACTACAGTCGTGATCATTCTTAAAGTGTAAGAGCTTTGTCACTGTAGAAAGCTTGGTGTTCATATCATTTCCCGAATACAATGCGACCCCAGATTTAAATAGCAACTTGTAAAAGGCAGCAGCTGTATCATTTGGCACTTTCTTCGCACTGCTTGAAGAAGGTTCATATTCAGCCCAGTCAATAGTAGTAGGGCCATAAGCATCAACCAACATCTCAACTGGATCATAGTTTTCGACGTATGAATCCAATGGAATTGGTTGTTCCACAATATTTTCAATCACTTTTGATTCCCCGTGATGAGTCCATACGAAGTACCCATCTACAAATCCACGAGAAAATAAGTCGAATTTAATCTCGTCGACTTTCTTCCAAATCAGATTTTTACACTTGACACATGGGCATCGCATCTTCCCTTACGGATCATCCGCATGTTCTAGTGCTTTGTTCAAGAAATCTAAAACCCCAACACGATAAGCTGAGACTAATCCCCTCCCATCACTGGGTATCCTACGGTACATCCAACTCCGGCCGACTGACATTTTTAACTACACAAAAGTACGCATTAAGTTAATTTGGATATTCATGCGTGAATTAGATTTACCTAGTATCTCTACAGGACAGGGGTAAGGCTTTTATCCCGTTATTAGATGTGTCTCGTCACTAATACAAACACGTTGAGTACGTTTCATGAGTTTCAAGAAAATTTCGGCAGCACCTCCCCATGGTCTCCAAGCACACGAAATAGACTAAGATAACTTAATCTAAGTATGCACTCGGAGAACATATAGAGATAAAAGTCGATTAATCCTCAAAATAACAAAAAATGTACCGTTTCGTATTTGTACCGGCCTAAGTGAGAGACATAACATCCAATAACAGTCCCAAACTTGGGACTGTTCGACATTCACCCCTATTGAGTGTATGTCAAATGGATTTCTAAGTTTCAAAGTATAGTACATATATAGTTTATGAGAATTTATGTGGAATCTCTACTTGAGTCGGTAACCGGCTAAAAAAAAGTGTCGTAGTTCCTGTTGTGTCCTATACTCGAATAATAAAGTTAATTCAATTACTGTAAATATTCCTCACTGTTCCATCATAACAGATGACAACATCCCGAAGGAGTTCCATTAAGCTATTGAACAAAGTTTCAGCTTAAGCAACCCTCTAGATGAACGAACGATCACTTCTCTGCTAGGAATGAAACATCTCCCCATATAGGTCCAATCCATGATATAAACAGCTTCTCACCACTCCGAATTTCTCAAATGGATAGTTCTCATTCAAGAGGTGAGACATTCTGTGAGACCTACCCATCTGAGGAATTCGGAGTGGTCAGAAGCTGTTTATATCATGGATTGGACCCACATGGGGAGATGATTCATTCTTATGGGAGAAGTGATCGTTCGCTCATTTAGAGGGTTGCTTAACCTAGAATTTTGTTCAACAACTTACTGGCACTCCTTCCGAATGTTGCCATCTGTTATGATGGAACAGTGAGGAATGTATGCAGTAATTCAATTACCTTTATTAATTATTCGAGTATAGGACACAAACAGGAACTACGACCCCTTTTTTTTTAATTGTTGTCGAGGAACCGATTGGAGTACTATTTAGCTGCAACTGCTATGTCGAAACCTGCATACAAGAAAGAGTACATATATGTAGGGAGAGTATTATTGCATTTATTATATATTGAAAATTGTGACAAACTAAGCAAATGCTACTTAGTTTATTTTGCCAATGATAATAAACTAAGTAAGTGGTACTTAGTTTATGAGAATTGTTAATTATTTAGAATCTATAGAGACTACTGTTCGACATTCACTTCTAGCTATACTTAGTTTATTTTGCCAATGATGATAAATTAAGTAAGTGGTACTTAGTTATTGAAAATTGTTATTTGGAATCTATAGAGACTATTTATATATTTTTTTTATTTTAATTTGCAGTATATTGTATAATTGGCCTATTTATTTATTAAATATAATTTATTAAATTAAATTAAATTAAATCATTTTATTTTATTTTATTTATTAAACTAAATTAAATTAAATTTTTTATTACTTTTTATTTTATTTTGTATTACATTATAAAAGTTCTAATTTATTTTAATTTAATTTGATTTCGTAACTAAAAATATCTTATTTTATTTTATTTTATATATCTTGTATTATATTAGATATATTATATAATTTTTAATGTTTTTTATTAAATTAAATTAAATTAATTAAATGTATTTTAATTTAAATTAATTAAGATTATTTAAATTAAATTAAATTTATTTTATTTTATTATTTTTATTTAATTTTATTTTTTATTAAATTATATTTTATTTATTAGATTAAATCAAAGTTTTTTTATTTTATTCAAATTAATTTAATTAATTTTTTATTTTATTTTACTTTATTTTGTATTATATTATGTTATTTAATTTATTTTTAAAATTTATTTTATTTAATAAACTATATTAAATTATATTTACTTTATTTTATTTTAGTAGTAAGAAATTAAGTAAATGGTACTTAGTTTATGATTTATTAATATTGGGAAACTAATAACTAATTAATACAATATATACATGCAAGTCTGCAATTTCATAATTCTGACAGAATTTCTGTCATAAATTCAGTCGTAAATAACAAATATATCAAGATTAAAAACAGTCCTAAAATCAGTTACATTATGATAAGGAACCCAAATTTGATATCAATATTCTGCAATTTCCAAATTCCAAATCAAACTCACAGCAACAAATTCACAGCAAAATCAAAATCAAAATTCCAATTTCAACAATTTACAATCCACATGCAAATTCACAGCAACAAATTCACAGCAACAACCTATTATCCAAATTGGGTTAATCTCATATTCAAACTCAAACTAAACCTAAAACAAATTAAGCCACAAATTTCACAATTTGCAACAAATTAACCCTAAAAATCTAATACTTGGCAGAAAACTAACCTTGAAATTGAATTAATGTGCAAACTAACCGACGGTGGTGCCTGGTGGTGGTGCCTGGTGTTGACAGTGGTGCTTGGTGTTGGTCGTGGTGGTGGTGCCTGGTGGTGCCTGATGGTGGTGACGGTGGTGCCTGGTGTTGGTGGCGTCTAGCTACTGGTGGTGGCCGGAAACACTCAACAGTGATGGTGATGGTGGCAGTACGTGGTGGTGGTAGTGGCAATACGTGGTGGTGGAATCGAAGGTGGTGGTGGTGGTAGTACGTGGTACGGTGGTGGCAGTATGGTGGTGGTGGACTGGTGGTGGACTGGTGGTGGTGTACGGTGGTGGCAGTATGGTGGTGGTGGACTGGTGGTGGTGTACGGTGGTGGCAGTATGGTGGTGGTGGACTGGTGGTGGTGACGGCGCTGGTGGTGGAGGAGATGAGAGAATTGAGACTGATCAAGAGAATACGCGTAAGGGTTTTAGATCTGAGAAAAAGAGAAACGCGTAAGAGAGAAATGAGAGAGAGAAATATTAGATCTGAAAAGTGAGAGAAACGAGGGGGCGGGAAGACGTAAGGGTTTTAGGCTTATTTTCGACGGATTGGTTTTCGTACTTACGTCTGTCGTACGTAAGTTATCTTCGACTAACGGTTCCGTCAGAATAAATAGTATTCAGTCGAAAATAAGTTTCGCGCTGGCAGGAACATTGGCGCCAATGGGATGCATATATTGTCGACGAACACCCGTCGAAATTAACGTATTTTCGACTGATTTCTCTTCGACTGAATAATCCGTCGAAATAGATATTATCGTCGAGGGAATGAGTCCGTCGAAAATAATGCCGTCGGAATTAGCCGGTTTGCTTGTAGTGTTGGCGACTCAGAATGGGTGATGTGTACCTATTTTGGGAGAGTCACACTTTCTTGACTTTTGCCCAAACCCTTAGGGTTTAATACTTAGGGTTTAACCCTAAGGTTCTAACCCTTAGGTTTTACAACCTTAGCTTCTAGGATTTTCTAAATTAGGGTTTTAAAATAGAAAAATTAAAATTTCTAAAATATAATTAGGGTTTCCTAATTATATTAAAGGTTACTACCCACATTAAAGTTTACTAATCACTTTAGGCTTACCGGTTAAGATTAGGGTTTCCTAATTAGGGTTTAGGATTCTCGAATTTAAAATTAGGGTTTATCAACATTCGATTAGGATTTTTAACGGTACATTAGGGTTTATAATCCCTTATTAGGGTTTAATAATATTGTACCCTACCCGATTCATCATTGATCAAAATTCTGTACAGTACAAACACGTACACATCAATATAATTATTTTAATTATATTTTCTATCGAATCCATATCCGGAAGCACATCTCTACTCCTATTTTCTCAGTTAATACACAAATTGACTACTTCTCGACACTCGTATTGTGACGCCTCCAAAATAGGTATACAACACCCATTTTGAGTCGTCAAAATACATGGTACAGAAATAACTACAACTTTATTAATACAACATAAAAACTGTGAGTTTAAATACAAATATTGTCATCTAGACAATATCCACACTCGAATAAGTCCTCATTACAATTATTGATATATTATTTTACAAAAATGGTGAGGACTACTAAAAAAACTTTCTAGAACCTTCATTCCATACCCCAACTAGTACTCGCTACATTCTCGCCTCCTGAGAAGAAAAATGCAACAAAAAAGAAAAGGGTGAGCTCAACTAGTCCAGTAAAGAATATTATGACTAAGATACTATAGAACAAATTATCCTTAGTCTTCAATACGGAAAAATTTAATAGAATACAATAGACAACAAGTTTTAAATCAATATTCGCATCGGAAATAATAATTCATTAGAAGAGTTAAGTAGAGAATGAAATCTACTATCTTCTATATATGAATTTAAAAGTTCATCGTCGATATTTTATCCCTGTAATATCAATCAATAAATATCTTGAATCAAATATTCATCTTTGCACTACAGGCCAAAGATATTCATCAGTTGGTCATGTTCATCTCAACACATGTTCATCTTTGCACTAAGGGCCAAAGATATTCATCAGAAATCATTCATCTTTGCACTACAGGCCAAAGATATTCAGTAATATCATCATTTAGGACTGAGGGTGATGAAAAATATTTTAAAGGAAATAAATCCAATGAAACAAAATAACAAATATTAAGGATTCGTATTTCGGTTTATCTATGTCCAAAAATACCTCATAAGTAATCATAGTGGAGTAAAATTCAAGAATGATCAAAACATGGATACAATCAAAGCTAGTATCCATAATAAATATTTTGGACGAAAAACGAAAATTTAATTTTTCTGTGAATAGTGTCGTATTCGTGAATAGTGATGTATACGTGAATAGTACCGTATATGTGAATAGTAACCCCGACACAAAAAAGTTTCAAATTTGATAAAAATTCAGATCAATATTTTGGCATAATGATATTGGAAGAAATAATATCATTTATATAAAAAAAATATCCTTTACCTCGAAAAGACAATACTTCTGACTGGAATACTGGATATAGAGTTGAAGGAAACTTGCACCATATAGCAACACTCAAAGTCTTAAAACACTCACAAGAATACGCTTGATAATATAGAGAGAGAAAGAGAGAGAAAACTTTAGTTTCTGGTGTGATTTTCAATTCTAACCTAAGCACCCTATTTATAGGAAAATGCTTAGAATACCAAAGCAGAAAATTTAATAAAATATTGATATATATTTATTAAATTCTTATGCATACACAATCTGATTCAAATCAGCCACCACACCTCACCTAAATCAAAAAAAAAACGTTTTTCTTATAAAAAATATTTAAAACTTCAAAAATCAATTATTTCGAAATTTCAATAATTCATAATAAATAGTCCTTTTGTCAGAAAAATTTGAACCACATGTCTTTTCCATAAAAAATTTCATTATCTACAACTTTGTAGAAGAAAAGTTTTCTAAATTCCAAATAGAAATTGACCGAAATCCACAAACAGGCGATTATACAGGCTATAATCAAATTTCAGTCAAGAAATGGGCCCACAGACATGTTACATGTTTTAAATAACTTTTACAACAAAAATACTCTTCCTCCTCATATACTTATATATCTTACATTCATTATAAAAATATCATCATTATTATATTATAATAATATAATAAAATATTATTTTATAAGAAAAGATAAAATATCGATTTTCAACAATTGTCTTTTAGAAAAATTTTCTTCATCTATATCCACATAAAATGAATATTTTTCCCATCATATAAATCAATAATTAATTATTCACAAATAATATTACTGAATCACAATACTGACAACTAGGTAGTTCCCAAGAAAGAGGGGGCTTTCCAGTAAGGATTTCTCCTTACTGGCGCGCAATTAGATGAACAAACATCTCCTTAGACAGAACTTTCTAGACATTGCCAATAATATTATCTAATAATATTATTCAGATAATATGAATTATTGCTTCGATAATGAAAATTACTGTGTAGTGACAATTATTGAAACAACAGTAATATAAAATATCAACGCAACAATTATTGAATTAATAAAATACTGAACAGTAATTATTGTAATAATTATTGAGTAGTGCCTTCTTACGTAAGAATCAATAATTGGTGCAATACCGTGTGCTACTGTGCAACAACGCGTATTACTGTGTTTTAACCACCGGGTATTCTAACAGTATTAACGGTAACAACTACGTCGTTATTTATAAACAACTTATACTTGTTATTTTCTTCATCCAATCTCTTTTCGTTATGGGGCCCACAAAAGACTACGCCGTCGTACGAATATTCCCCGACAGGAAGAATATTCCACGACCAAACGAATATTCCCCGACAACAATGAATATTTTATAACCACTTGCTTTTTAAAATATTTGCGCATTTTACCCATAACTAACCTCATTAATCAATTCAACCCTTACTATTTCAAAATAATAAATAGAGGAAATTAAATTTCATTTATTAATAATTTGGGGTCTTACAACCTCCCCTCCTTATAAAATTTCACCCTCGAAATTGACGTACGTACCTAGTGTTTCGAAAAGATGAGGATACATCGCTTTCATTTCTGTTTCCAACTCCCAGGTCATTTCCTCAATAGCATGGTTCCTCCACAAAACTTTAACTTGTGGTATGACCTTTGTGCGTAGGACATGCTCTTTCCTATCCAAGATCTTGACAGGTACCTCCTCGTACCTTAAGTCTTCAGCTATCTCATCCGGTTCTAACTCAATGACGTGGTTTGGGTCTTTCACATATTTACAAAGCATAGATATATGAAAAATATTATGAACACGAGACATACTTGGAGGTAACGCGAGTCTATAGGCCACATTTTCTACTCAGTCAAGAATCTGAAATGGACCAATAAATCATGGATTGAGCTTTCCTCTCTTCTCAAATCTTGTAACTCCCTTCCATGGAGCCACACGCAACAATACATGATCCCCAATACTAAATTCTACGTCCTTTCGATGAAGATCCGCATAACTCTTTTGTCGATCATGTGCCGTTTGTATACTTTATCGAATCATTTGGATCTTTTCCGTAGTCATACGTACCAACTCGGGTCCCAACAATGTTGCTTCTCCCACCACATCCCAACATATTGGAGAGCGACACTTTCGTCCATATAATGCTTCAAATGGAGCCACACCTATACTTGCCTGATAACTGTTGTTGTAAGAGAATTCCACCAATGATAGGTACTTATTCCAACTCCCTTTGAAATCTAGGACACAAAGTCTTAATAGATCTTCAAGAGTTTGAATAGTCCTCTCTGATTGCCCGTCCGTTTGAGGATGGTATGCCAAACTGAATCATAAATCCGTGCCCATAGCTTTTTACAAGCTAACCCAAAATCTTGAAGTGAATCTTGGGTTACGATCCAAAACTATGGATACTGGCATGCCATGCAATCTCACAATCTCATCTACGTACATACGAGGAAGACGTTCAAGGGAATAAGTCTCCCGTATCGGCAAGAAATGAGCAGACTTGGTTAATCTATCAATAATAACCCAAATAGCATTTATGCCTTGAGAAACCATGGGAAGACCCGTAACAAAATCTATAGTAATGTGTTCCTACTTCCATTTCGGAATCTCAAGTGGTTGCAATGGGCCTTTAGCCACTTGATGCTCCGTCTTTACACATTGACAAGTTAAACACCTCGAGATAAACTTTGCAATCTCTCTCTTCATATTGTTCCACCAAAATGTATGTCGAAGATCACGATACATTTTGGTACTTCCAGGATGGATTGCAAATGGTGTATTGTGTGCCTCCATCATGATCTTGTACTTCAAATTAGAATCATTAGGAACACAAAGTCTGGAGTGGACTCAAAGTATTCCTTCTTCATCGATTCTTACTTCTGGAATAGCACCATCTTGCACTTTCTTCTTTATACGCACAAGCTCCGGGTCTGTGGCTTGAGCAACTTTAACTTTTTCGATTAAAGTTGGTTCTATACGTATACTTGACATCATTGCATGGGTCCCCGGAGTCTTGAATTCTATCTTCATCTTTTGTAAATCACACCAAATGGGCCTTTGTGTTGACAACAATGCACTTGTTCCAGCGTATGATCTTCTACTCAATGCGTCGGCTACCACGTTCACTTTTCCAGGATGGTATTGAATGGTATGGTCATAGTCTTTCAACAGCTCGAGCCAACGTCGTTGCCGCATGTTGAGTTCTTTTTGAGTGAAGAAATATTTGAGGCTTTTATGGTCTGAATATATCTCCACTTTCTCCCCATATAGATAGTGTCTCCAGATCTTTAGCGCGAAAATGACTGCTGCCAACTCTAGATCATGAGTAGGATAATTTCTTTCATATTCTTTAAGTTGTCGTGAGGCATAGGCTATAACTTTCTCACGTTGCATGAGAACACATCCTAACCCTTTGCCTGAAGCATCGCTGTAGATAACAAATCCATCCGAACCAGATGGTATGATCAAAACAGGTGCCGAAATGAGTCTCCTCTTAAGCTCTTGGAAACTCTTCTCACATTCCTTGCTCCATACGAATTTGATATCTTTCCGAGTCATCTGAGTTAATGGAGTAGCGATTCGAGAAAATCCTTCCACGAATCTCCGATAATAACCAGCTAAGCCCAGAAAACTACGTACTTCGATCACCGACTTCGGTTGTTCCCAACTTTGTATTGCTTCAATCTTCGCCGGGTCAACAAATACTCCATGTTTTGACACCACATGCCCAAGGAATGCTACTTCCTCAAGCCAGAACTCACATTTCTTCAACTTGGCATATAACTTGTTTTCATGAAGCCTTTGGAGTACCAGCTTCAAATGGTGCTCATGATCTTCACGACTTTTGGAATATTGAGGATGTCATCAACAAAAATAACAACGAACTGATCCAAATATTCCTTGAATACTCGGTTCATCATATCCATAAAAGTCGCAGGAGCATTAGTCAATCCAAAAGACATGACTAAGAATTCATAATGCCCGTACCGAGTTCTAAAGGCAGTCTTTGGAATATCCTCAGTTCTAATCTTCAGCTGATGATATCCAGAACGAAGATCAATTTTTGAAAAGAATTGTGCTCCTTGTAACTGGTCAAACAGGTCATCAATACGAGGTAGCGGATACCTATTCTTGATAGTGACATGGTTTAATTCCCGGTAGTCGATATAAAGTTGCATACTCCCGTCTTTCTTCTTTACGAATAAAACAGGAGCACCTCAAGGAGATGTACTAGGACGAATGAAACCGATGTCCAACAACTCCTGTAATTGGACCTTTAACTCTTGAAGTTCAATAGGAGCCATTCGATATGAGGTTTTAGAAATGGGCTTTGTACCAGGTTCAAGATCTATAAAGAATTCAACTTCATGTTCTGGGGGTAGACCGGGAAGTTCTTCAGAAAATACGTCAGGAAAGTCAATAACAACAGGAAATATTATTCAAATATGACGTGTCACTATTCAAATCCATAACATTGGCTAAGAAAGCTTGACATCCATTTTTTAATAAACGAATAGCTTTATAACTTGATATAACAGTGATTAATTTTAATGGCTTAGTTGCTTGAATTCGCACAACAGGTTGCTTAGGAATATGAAAACTAACAACCTTACGAAAATAATCAATTTTGGCATGATGAGTAGTTAACCAATCAATCCCTAAAATCACGTCAAATGCAAGTATCTTTAAAGAGATAAGGTCAACAGGTAAGGTGATGGTGCCAACTTGGATCAAACAAGATTTATAAATAGTAGATGTGATGAAAGTTTCTCCTAACGGAGTCTCCACAGATAAATCAAAGTCTAATTTCTCCAAAGTCAAGTTTAAACGTTGAGCACAAGCAGGAGAAATAAATGAATGGGTAGCACCGGTATCTAGTAAGGTATAAACTTCGCATGAATTTATGATTAGCTTACCCGTGATCACCTCATTTGGATTCCTCGCATGTTGACCAGTCACGACAAACGCTCTTCCAGGAACCGTTGACTTTAACTTTTCTGGGACAGCCTTTTGAGTCACCATCCCCGCTGGACTTGGTTTCGCTATAGTACAATCTCGAGCGATATGTCCTTCCTTTCCACAGTTATAACATACCTTAAACTGTTGTGGGCAGTTTGGGCTGATATGTCCTTCTTTTCCGCACTTATAGCATATGACCGGTGGTCGTTCTCCTCCCTTGGAATCAGTTGCTACTGGTGCTGACGTCTTCGTATTGTCATTGTTGAATCTCCACTTTTTAAAATCTCCTCCCGACTCGCTTCTTCTATTTTTATGGCCATGATTACCACCAAAGTGGTTGCCGTTCTTATCCGTATTTTTCTTTCTCCGCTGGTTATCGTTGTTCTGATGACTGCTGTCACCGGTATGATCCTGGTTGTGGCCCCTCTGTTGAACGTACTCGTTATCTCGCTCTAATAATTGAGCCCTATTGACAACATCTGAATAGAGAGAAAATTTATTTGAAATGAGATATTGACGTATGCCGGGTTTCAAACCTCTCAGAAACATCCATGTCATACGTTCCTCATTCTCCACCAAATGAGGTGCAAACCTGGACAACTCCGCAAACTTCGCCTCGTACTAGGACACCGTCATGTTATTTTGTTCCAATCTAATAAACTCTACCTCCTTCATATGACGAACACGTTCAAGAAAGTATTTGTCATTGAACAGTTTCTGAAATGTCTCCCAAGACATGCTGAGCGCGGCTGGATGGGTACGCTTTACTGATTTTCACCAGTAATCTGCCTCATTACAGAACATAAAGGTGGCGAATGGAACCTTCTGTTCTTCCGTGCATCCCAAGACATCGAATATCTTGGTAATTTATTTGATCCACGTCTCCGCCTTAATCGGATCTGGCTTTCCCCAGAATTCTGGTGGTCCAAACTCCTTGAACTGCTTGGCTGTGACAAATCGTGAATTGCTATCATTTCCTCCTATATTTTGAACACGAGTCTCCCTCGTCTGATTTTGCATGAACTGTAAAAAACTTCTAAACATCCCATCGTTCATCATCCGCTCAGTGGTGTTGTTCACAGGAGGAACCTTGCCAGCCTGTCGCACGTTCTCCTCGTTGGTGAGTACAGGCGTCTCCACGGTTTTGTTTAATCCACTGTTAACATTCTCAGTTGCCATTCTTAAATACTGCCATAAAATAAGGGTTAATTAAACAAATTAACAAATCACATAATACCCCTATATTATGACTGACCAACAAATAAGCTTAGGTATGACATACTAGCGAAGGATTTACTCGTCTCTCCCCTCCTAGTATTATTCCCCGTTCTCCGTCAGAGACCATATCCCTAAGCTCTGATACCAACTGTGACGCCCCCAAAATAGGTATACAACACTCATTCTGAGTCGTCAAAATACATGGTACAGAAATAACTACAACTTTATTAATCTAACATAAAAATTGTGAGTTTAAATACAAATATTGTTATCTAGGCAATATCCACACTCAAATAAGTCCTCATTATAATTATTGATATATTATTGTACAAAAATGGTGAGGACTACTAAAACAACTTTGTAGAACCTTCATTCCATACCCCGACAGTAAAGAATATTATGACTAAGATAATATAGAACAAATTATCGTTAGTCTTCAACAGGGAAAAATTTAATAGAATACAATAGACAACAAGTTTTAAATCAATATTCGCAGCGAAAATAATAATTCATTAGAAGAGTTAAGTAGAGAATAAAATCTACTATCTTCTATATATGAATTTAAAAGTTCATCGTCGATATTTTATCCCTGTAACATCAATCAATATATATCTGGAATCAAATATTCATCTTTGCACTACAGGCCAAAGATATTCATCAGTTGGTCATGTTCATCTCAACACCTGTTCATCTTTGCACTACGGGCCAAAGATATTCATCAGAAATCATTCATCTTTGAACTACAGGCCAAAGATATTCAGTAATATCATCATTTAGGACTGAGGGTGATGAAAAATATTTTAAAGGAAACGAATCCAGTGAAACAAAATAACAAATATTAAGGATTCGTATTTCGGTTTATCCATGTCCAAAAATACCTCATAAGTAATCATAGTGGAGTAAAATTCAAGAATGATCAAAACATGGATACAATCAAAGCTAATATCCATAATAGATATTTTGGACGAAAAACGAAAATTTAATTTTTTCTGTGAATAGTGTCGTATTCGTGAATAGTGACGTATACGTGAATAGTACCGTATACGTGAATAGTAACCCCGACACAAAAGAGTTCCAAATTTGATAAAAATTCAAATCAATATTTCGGCATAATGATATTGGAAGAAATAATATCATTTATATAAAAAGAATATCCCTTACCTCGAAAAGACAGTACTTCTGACTGGAATACGGGATATAGAGCTGAAGGGAACTTGCACCGTATAGCAACACTCAAAGTTTTAAAACACTCACAAGAATACGCACGATAATATATAGAGAGAAAGAGAGAGAAAACTTTAGTTTCTGGTGTGATTTTTAATTCTAACCTATGTTACCTGTAATATATAGTATTATTTAATAATGCATATAAATATAATAATAATAAATTATGCAAAACAGAAGCAATTTGTAAAATAAAAAATATAAATCCTAGTCCTTTGAATTCACAAAGTCTCCTTAAAGCAAATGTATTCCCCACAGATGCTAAGGGTTAATTGAATAATTGTTTTCCAAGATAAAACGAATTTCAATTCTTAATTTGTAGCATTATAAAATTAAGAATTCATCGAACGCAAATTCTATGTTATGTACTCAAACTTTACTATTAATAATAATGATGCATTAAAGTGGTGCATGAATACACTTACCCAGAAAACAGGAAAAGATTTGCAGAACGAGAAAACACTGCAGAACGGTGGGAATTAAGGAACGGAATCTGCAGAAACGGGATTCTTGCAGAAACAGAACGGGAATTGCAGAAAGGAACGGGAATTCAATTGAAGTGTAGAACGGGAAAGGTTACTGCTAAACGGAACGGGAAATTTTTTCTAAACGGGAAGGGAAAATTTTCTGACAGGACGAAACAGAGAGAACGGGAAAATTATTTTTTAGAAATATGCCCCACATCGTTCATTTATAGAAAATTTCGTGTGTAACCGTCGTCAAAATGACGTAGTATTGTAATGATAAAAAATATATATCACGAACCTGCCCGTCACGTCGACGACCCGACCCGAGTCAATTTTCTCATTCAAATCCCATTTCCAACAACCTAAGTACCCTATTTATAGAAAAATGCTTAGAACATCAAAGCAGAAAATTTAATAAAATATATATATATATATATATATATATATATATATATATATTAAATTCTTACGCACACACAATCTGATTCAAATCAGCCACCACCCCTCACCTAAATCAAAAAAAATGTTTTTCTTATAAAAAATATTTAAAACTTCAAAAATCAATTATTTCTGAACTTCGGAACTTTAATAATTTATAATAAATAGCCCTTTTGTCAGAAAAAATCGAATAACATATTTTTTCCATAGAAAATTTCATTATCTACAACTTTGTAGAAGAAAGTTTTTCCAAATTCCAAACAGAAATTGACCGAAATCCACAAACGGGCGATTCTACAAGCTATAATCAAATTTCAGTCAAGAAATGGGCCCACAGACATGTTTAACATATTTTAAACAACTTTTGTAACAAAAATACTCTTCCTCCTCATATACTCATATATTCTACATTCATTGTAAAAATATCATCATTATTATATTATAATAATATAATAAAATATTATTTTATTAGAAAATATAAAATATCGATTTTCAACAATTGTCACTTTAAAAAATATTCTCCATCTATATCTACATAAAATGAATATTTTTCTCATCATATAAATTAATAATTAACTATTCACAAATAATATTACCGAATCACAATACTGACAACCATGTAGTTCTCAGGAAAGAGAGGCTTTCCAATAAGGATTTCTCCTTATTGGCGCGCAATTAGATGACCAAACCTCTCCTTAGACAGAACTTTCTAGACATTGTCAATAATGTTATCTAATAATATTATTCAAATAATATGAATTATTGTTTCGATAATAGAAAATACTGTGTAGTGACAATTATTGAAACAACAGTAATATAAAATATCAACGCAACAATTACTGAATTAATAAAATACTGAACAGTAATTATTGTAACAATTATTGAGTAGTGCCTTCTTACGTAAGAATCAATAATTGGTGCAATACCGTGTGCTACTGTGCAACAACGCGTATTACTGTGTTTTAACCACCGGATATTCCAATAGTATTAACGGTAACAACTATGCCGTTATTTATAAACAACACTACTAAAAAAATGGTCATTTGTGATGGCCAAAAGTCATCACAAAAAGTAAGAAAACCATCACGAAAGGTTTACGTGATGGCTTTAAGCATCACAATGGCTGTCTTGTATACGCCCATCATGAAAGGTTTTACGTGATGATTTTGGCAATCACGCAAACGCTTAGTGCTTTTGTGATGATTAATACAATCACATTAACACGTAATCTATTGTGATTGTCAAAGTCATCACAAAAAAAAAGACTTTAGGGATCAAATATAAGAATGTGAATATCTATTTATGTATAATTTATTTCACTATATTAATTGTATCTATATTAATTGTATCAAATGATACTTGTAGTGTAACGACCCCAAAATAGGTCCATTTCATCCAACCCATTCTGAGTCGCCAAATACATGGTACAGAAAATAACTACAACTTTATTACAACAATTGTCGTATAAAATACAACAACACATATGCTATGAGTTTGGATACAAATATATACTAAATGTGACACATGTCCCAACCGTGGACAGCACCTCACAGTGGCACGTTACATAAAGGTATAGTAAAAGACTGTTTTAGAAATTAGAATCTTTGGGAAGTGCTCAAGGAAACCTTCGTACATGGGAGGCCATGCGTCTAGGTTATGATAGATATCATATGGCCACAGAATTATCCTTGGTTGACCCAATATACCCCAAAGAAAAACGAGAAGATTACTATCATTTTCTTCCCAATGGTGAGTCTTCTCTTGACTTATCATTATCTCCACTGTCTTTAATCGTGAATTATACTTCAAACAAACACCAAGATTATATAGGTAGTGCTCGTAGATATACTCAGCAAGTGGATGAGCACAATCCTATCTTATAATGACACGAGGTTGTATGACATTAGACATCTTGTATGATAGTGACAAAACACCCTTCCAACGTTGGGTTCGCCTCACCCTATTGGATTCATCAAATATAACTACTAAATGATGATCACCGTTCTATTTCCCTGTTAGCCCTGCTCGACCCAGCTACACTCGTATTACCTGAAAGGAATTTTGAAACAGAAGGGTGAGCACAACTAGCTCAGTAAAGAATATCATGACTAAGGATAAATAAATTATCAATAGCCTTCAACAGAATTAAATCAGAGATTTAGAACATATGGTAGATGATAAAAATTTTAACCATAGTTGCAGCGGAACGAGCAATCCATTAGAAGAGTCAAATAGACTATAAAATCTATTATCTTCTCCATGTTAAAAGTCCACCAACAATGTTTTATCCCTGTAACATAAATCAAAAATTCCTGTCCACAATCACGTGTATAACTCATAATCGTAATTGTAGTTCTAAATTCCTCTTCTCATCCAGGACGAAGATAATTTTCATCACCTATCTTTACCTGAAACATCAAAGATCATGGTTACACCAAATCACATTTCATGTTCATAATCATACTAATAACTTCATCTTTTCACTACGGCCAAAGATATTCAACAACATGTCATCTTTGCACTACGGGCCAAAGATATTCATCAACAATTTATCTTTGCACTACTGGCCAAAGATATTCAACCACTGGTCATCTTTGCACTATGGGCCAAAGATATTTATCACCAATTTATCTTTGCACTACAGGCCAAAGATATTCAACAACAGTTCATATTTGTACTACAGGCCAAATATATTCATCAACAATTCATATTTGCACTACATGCCAAATATATTAATATATCAAAGAAATATATAATCATTTCAGAATTTATATAAACAATAATTATAACCATGTTGATCAATTCACCTTTGCACTTAAGCTAAAGATATTCAATTATAAATTCAATAGTCATGATCATACCAGTCAACAATTCAATTTTGCACTACTGGCCAAAGGGAACCCATAGTCATGATCATACCAAAAATTTACCCATCTTTACACTCAAGTCAAAGAGAAATATCATCATTAGGGTTATAAAAATGTTATATATGATAATAAAAATAATATGATCAACATATAGTTTTAATCTCAAGAGTAATATTCATAAATCAACTATAATTTGGTCAGAAAAAGAAATCAATTTTTGTCATGAATAGTACCCGTGAATAGTAACTCGTGAATAGTAACTCATGAATAGTAACTCGTAAATAGTAACTCGTGAATAGTACTCCGTATTCGTACATAGTACCGTATACGTAAATAATGTCATATACGTAAATAGTGTCATATACATGAATAGTGCCGTATACGTGAATAGTGTCGTATACGTGAATAGTAATCCCGACTCAAAAAGGTAAAAATTTCATAATAAAATTCATACCAATATTTCAGTATAATGATATTGAAAGAAAAATATCATTATGAAGAATATAGCATCCCTTAATATCCCTTACCTCAAAAGAGCAGCACTTCTCACTGGATATCGGATATGACGCTGAAGGAAACTTGCACTGATGAATAGCAACTCACCAAGTATCTAAATACTCACAAAATACACTCGATAATCTAGAGAGAAAAAGAGAGAACACTTATGAATTCTGGTGTGATTTTCAATTCTAACTTAGCCCTCTATTTATAGGAAAATGTTAGCACGCCGAAGCAGACTTAACCTGTAACCTGATGGCTTTACCTGCTACTATTCTCACCCACCACATTTGAATAAAAATCTCAGCACATTTCTTCACCAACCAATAGTAAGGCCCACCAATTCTAGAATTTTCCACCAAAATGATTAACTCCGAAAATTCAACAATTTCTGAACCAGACATCTCGTAAAATTCATAACAAATCATACGTTCATTTTTAACGGTTCAAAATTTGTGGACATATACTCAACTTATATATGTATAACATATCCAAAAATTACCACGATCCAACGGTCGGATTAAAAATTATAACCCTCGTAAAATATCTCAAAAACTCTAATTTGATTTTCAATACCTCCGTTCCGACAAAAATACAGATAAAACACCTCAACATTAACTCCTTCATTTTTAACCACAAAAAATATATCCCTCATTTATATCCACATAAAATAAATATTTCCTTATCATATGAATCAATAATTAATTATTCACAGATAATATTACAGAATCACATTTATGACAACCAGACCGTTTCCAAGAAAGAGGGGGCTTTCCAATAAGAATTTCTCCTTACTAGCGCGCAATTAGGTGATCAAACCTCTCCTTAGACAGAACTTTCTAGACATTGCCAATAATGTTATCTAATAATATTATTCAAATAATATGAATCATTGATCTGATAATAGGAAATACTATGCAGTGACAATTATTGAACAATAATAATATAAAATTTCAACGTAGCAATTATTGAATCAATAAAATAAAATATTGAACAGTAATTACTGTGACAATTATTGAGTAGTGCCTTCTTACGTAAGGATCAATAATTTAAAAATACTGTGTAAAACCGTGTGCTACTGTGCAAACACGAGTATTACTGTATTTTAACCACCGGGTATTTCAATAGTGTTAACGGTAACAACTACGCCGTTAATTATAAAAACTCAAATTTGTCGTTTTCTTCATCCGACAGTTATTCTGTTATGGGGCCCACAAATGGTTGCGCCGTCGTACGAATACTCTCCGACAGAAAGAATATTTAACGACCAAATGAATATTTTCCGACAACAATGAATATTTTATAACCACTTGCGTATTTTGAAAAGCTTTCACATTTCACCCATAACTTTAACTTTTTATCAATTTAACCATTTACTGAATTGTAATTATAAGAAAAATTAAATACTTTTATTTCATAAAATTCGGGGTCTTACATGTAGGATTCGAACCCTCTCCCATTTGCAAACTAAATAACGAGTATTACCACTACACCAAAGTCCAGATCATGATTATATTTTTAAAATAAAATATAAAAGGAAACATATGTGAGTTGACTTAATAAACAAAATTACTTTCAAATAAGATTTAGTAATTGCAATGGCAGTCACAAATACTCTATAATGATGGTAAAATTAGTCATCACTAAGAACCGTCATATATTTTATTATTTTGTGATGGCTTGAAAATTCCATCACAAAATACCTACTTTTTGTAATTGCAAATAAAAGTCGTCACAAAAATCTATTTTTTTAATGATTGTCACGACCGTCATAAAATATTGTTTTGATTATTTCTTACATTAAAATATTAGTGATAGCTTAAATGCAATCACGAAAAGGGTATATCTATAAGTGATGACTTAGTACGTCATAAAAAGAAAATTTATTTTACGTAAAAAAATTGGTGTGATTGACATGACCATCACAATTATAATATAGTGATGGCAAGATTAGTCATCACTAAGAGTCATCATATATACTATTATTTTGTTATTGCTTAAAAAGTTCATCACAAATTATTATCTTTTGTGATTGTTTTTAAAAGCTGTCACAAAATTCCGTCACGTATTCTTGTTTTTCTAGTAGTGAGTTATACTTGTCGTTTTCTTCATCCAATCTCGTTCCGTTATGGGGCTCACAAAAGACTGCGCCGTCGTACGAATATTCCCCGACAGGAAGAATATTCCACGACCAAACGAATATTTTCCGACAATAATGAATATTTTATAACCACTTGTTTATTTAAAATATTTACGCATTTTACCCATAACTAACCTCATTAATCAATTCAACACTTACTGTTTCAAAATAATAAATAGAGGAAATTAAATTTTATTTATTAATAATTTGGGGTCTTACACGTATCACATATACTTGTCAAAAAAAATTGATAATCAATATTAATATAATAAAAAAAAAATTATTCGTAAAATTCAGATTATTCGAAATCCCGGGTTATAACATTTTTGACCTCCCAGGGTTGACTCCGAGCTTTGAACTGAATCCCCCGGGATTATCTCCCGGGATGAAAACTGACTCTCCCGGGGTTATCTCCGGAACATGGACTGAATCTCCCGAGATTATCTCCGGATTTGGAAATTGATCTCCCGGGGTTGGAACTGAATCTCTCAAGGTTATCTCCGGGGTTGAAACTGATGTTGTGGTCCTCTAGGATTATCTCTGGAGTGTGAAAAAGACGTTTTTGTCATCCTGTATAGTTAGTAACAGGAAAACGAAATTTCGAGTGTCTATAATTTATATACCATTTATTCCAAAATTAGATCATACTTTGCCCACAAAGCCTTTAATTTCAATTGAATCGATTTTAGTACTAAAAAACTATCACAAATTAATTAAAACTATTACAAATCATTATAAATTAACTAAAACTAATTACTAATTATCATATTTGTTTCTTTCAATATTTATATAAGTTTATATAAATTTTGAATTTTATAGTTCACAAATTGATTTCATAAAATCGTATTATTTCATTAATTTTGGAACTAATAATTTTGAGAAAAAATATTACTTGAAAATTACTACGAATATAGATGGACAAATTTGATAGATAGATTGACACATACTAAAAAAACAGTGCGTATAATTTAATTTTTACATTTACTTTAAAATTATTAAGTATGATGATTTGTTTATAAAGATATTGGCCCCTCCTGATACAAAATTCTGGTGCCGCCACTGATAGTATTGAAAAAATAAAATAAAAAATAATAGTACATTAGAAAAAAGACAAATAGATTTAGACAAATTTTTAAAAAAAAAATAAGACAAGTAAATTTAGGCGGAGAGAGTATAACGTATATTTTTTGAGATGGCTCCTCAAATTAAATTTAAAAATAATGCTACTTCATCCTCTCTCTCATACTCTCCGTTCTTCTCTCTTTCGGTCTCTCCCTCTTCCTTCGATCCTAGTTTAGCCAGATTTTCCCAGATTTCTTTATCTTCCTTCTATTTTAGTTTAGTCATGCAGAAACTCTAAAATATTAAGGTTCTAATTTCTACTCAAATTCGAAAATAATTTTCCGACAAAATTTGGTGCTTTTATGGAGTTTGAATAAATTTACAATTAGCTGTCTTAAAACTCGCAGAAAGCCTAAACCCTTCTCTGCATGTGTTTTGTCGATTTCATCAACCTTAAGGGACATTTGTACATGTTCATCTCAAACATTGGTTGCTATAATAAGTCAAACCACCCACATTAGGCGTAATCATGCACTAGTTTGAATATTTTACTCCCTACACACAGACACACAATCTTTTCTATAATTATTATTATTATTACTAGATTTTAATTCGATATATAGTTCAGAAGTCATCTATAGAGGTCATGATTTGGAGGCACGTTTTCCTATTTTGATTTGTAATATTTACAATCAAATGTTGGGTTACTTGGACACAGATTTTGTAAGTCGCCAATAAATTATATGCAAAATGTAAAATTGTTTCCTATATTTGCGTCTATATGATTTGTTTTTTTTTTTATGGTTGAGTTTAATTAATTAGCGAATTCTTCTCTTAAGGTACAATTTTCAGTGGTAAATGCTATATTTGAAGGTATAATTAATAGCACAAAATTGACACAAAAGGTATTAATTATTTTGCACTACTTGTTATACGTTGAAAAAAAAAATTCACTATATAATATTCAAACTCATGAACTACGAAATGCATAAGTAGATAAATTGATGAAACAGTTTTGTATTTTAATCCATCTATATATATATATATATATATATATATATATATATATAAGCTTTCTCCAGCGAACTGGAGGAACGAACTAAGAACGAACTGACTATAGCGACAATTTTTTTTGTCACTATAGCATAGAAAACTGGCTTTCTATACCATAGCGACGGAAAAAATAGTCGCTATAGTCGATTTGTTCTTAGTTAATTCGCTCTCTTCAATTCGTTGGAGAAGCGGACTATATATATATATTTCTTTGGAGTGTGATAAGTTGATAGTTTTTTGCCCTATTAGATAGGACATTACTTGCTAAAAGTTTTTTTGTCAAATGTACTTTTTGTCATCGATTCGTTGATGAATAATTGGCTAAACTCTACCCTCAAATTATAGACTCTAGGTTGGGTCTAATTCAATGATTCCATCATGTTCTTAATGTGAATATACCCTTATTTACTTTGTTTAATACATTAATCTCTCAATCTATCTGGATCAGACGAAAGAGTTCTAGACAGTAAGACCCCACATCATTTCTTCACATCAATAAAGTGATATGGACAATGATACTTTTTCTTTTTTGAGTACTTTGTATATTTAGTGTTTTCACATGAAGCAACTAGGATCTCTCTCTCTTTCTCTCTACACATGAAGATTACATCATTAGAACATAACTAAAGAATTAATGCACGGCATGATAACCCTCTCATGATAGGAAAAAAAATCATATGTGAAAGTAGTATTATGCCTAAATGCGTGGTTGTAGTATGCCTACAAGTAAACCCTTTCATGATAGGGGGAAAACTGTTAAAGTGGAACTATGCCTACGTTTGTGATGGTCTTGCAATGGTTAACACCTATTCTTCAATTTTTCCAAATATATATTCAAATACACAAATATTACATTAGACACAATAAAATTTATTGCAATTAATTAATGACACAATAAAACACCGTAAATAAAAATGTTTCTAGTATCATTAGTAAAGCAATATTTATTTCTCTGAACGTGTATTGAGAGAAATTTGAGAATAATTATAACGGAGAGATCCAAATCCACAGTTCTCAATATGCTTAGCGATGATATAGCGACTGTAAAAAACTTTATGACCGTCACCAAATGTATCTAAGGAGAATAGTGAATTGACAAATGTGTGACGGCCATTTTAAAATCTGAGATGGCGCTCCAGTGAAAATTTTAGCGAAAGCTCTAGTGGCTGATCGTCTTTGGCAACAAGGTTTTAAAAGACAGCCTTTGACTTTCGCGAAGAATATATAGAAATATCTACCGACAGGGCTGGATTCAGCCTCTTAGTTCAGTGCGATTAAATTTTAAAAAAATTTAATAAAAAATAAAAATATAAATCAAAAAATTAATTAAATAATGCACATATATTATTTACAATTAATTAATAATATTTTTCTAGATTTCATAACTTAAAATTGTAACACGATAGTCTCATTTTCAATAACTACAAAAATATCATGTTTGTAGACACACGAAATTTTTTGCACACCTGTTACTGACATTGCAGGAGGGCAGATTTGTCTTTCAGAGATAATCCTGGAAGACAGCTCACATCCAGTCCGGATACTACCGGAAGCTCAGTTTCAACCCCGGAACACACACCAGGAGTAACAGTTCCAACCTCAACGATAACCCCGAGGCCTGCAGTTCCAATACCGGAAATTCCACCGGAGAAGACCGATTTATCCCGGAGATAACCCCGAGATATTTCGTCTCAGTCCCAACACTGGGAGTAGCATATTCCAACCTTAGAGATAACCCCAAGGAAGGCAGTAGCAGTTCCGAAGATAACCCCGAAAATGCTTGTTTCAAATGCATGCAATCAGCTTCAACCTCGGCGCTTACACCGAGGCACTCAGTACAAGACCTGGCAATAACACCAGGAAGACAGGCACACCTCAGAGATGACACTGAGGACCTTCAACACTTGCAGCAGTCCAATCTCAGAGATAACCCTGATCAACGTCTGCTTTATCAGCCCAAACTGAAGATAACCCCGGTGAGGGGCAAAGTCCTCATGTTGCCACCTTGACGCCACATCACGCCGTCTCAACATTTCAGACATACATTTCTACACAGTAATATCCCACAAGAGCCAAGGAAAATCAATCTCGAGTGACTATTACGCATGGTAACGGATAGAATTTGAAGCATGAAGACCGAAGGGCACCGTCCCATCTTCCTGACTTCGTACAACCTCTAATCTCATGTCATTGCGTAACTCTCGACAACGGCGATCTGAAATAGGTCTTACATACCTCAGTCGGATGCCCGGATTACAATTCTAAAAGTTCGAGCGGACATCACGTTGCACGCGTGCACGTACTTTGAGACGGTGGGACCTGCGAAGCCCGGGGCACCCCGGGCAGCCGCAGGTACACACCCCAAACTGAGTGCTTTCTCATTTTAAACACTTGTAAGCTCATATATAGCTACTTTTTACCGGCGGGAGCCGAGTGTTCATTCATTTCAAGTTATTGAACTCTTCTTTGGCAGCCCACTATAAGCCTTCTTACACATTTTAAAGTCTTTCTCTTCATCTTTGCACACACTATTCTTCACATTGAGAGTTATGTTGCGTGTGTATGCCCGGACTTCGGTCTGTGGTTTCATTTCAGTTTGTATATATATATATACTTATATTTATATATTTATATATATGGACTAACATTATCGAGTTATGCCTCGATTGAGCCTAGACTTATGTCTGGAGCGTTTAATGGCTTTCGTATATATATATGGGAATGCTATCCACGCCTCTCCATGAGAGCTCCACAATATGAGTTCACCTTGGCCCTTCTCAATGTGGGGAATGGACGTGATCGGGTCCATTGAGCCTAAATCCAGTAATGGGCATCGCTTTATCTTCACCATGATCGACTAATTTACCAAGTGGGTAGAAGCAGTCTCCTTCCCAGGGTTACCAAAGAAGTCATCATTGCTTTCATAAGAAATAATGTCATTTGTCGATATGGACAACCAGAGGTAATTGTATTAGACAATGCTAAGAACCTCAACAACAAAATGATGGAGGAGTTATGCATTAAATTCCACATCAAACACCTTAACTCTGTCATCTACCATCCAAAGATGAATGGTGTTGTTGAAGCGGCTAACAAAAACATCAAGAAGATCATGCAAAAGATGTCCGCCAACCACAAAGGATGGCCTGACCTATTGCCTCTTACTTTGTTAGCCTACAGAACATCAATGCGTACTTTAACTGGGGCAACCCCCTACGCATTAACTTATGGGATGGAAGCAGTACTCCCCATAGAAGTAGAAATAGAATCCCTCAGAGTGTTGATAGACGCTCAGCTGGATGAAGATCAATGGGTACAAGACAGGTATCACCAATTGTCTTTAATAGATGAAAGGCGAACCGCGGCTATCTTCCATGGTCAGTTATATCAACAAAGGATCGCCAGATCCTACAACAGAAAAGTCCGGCTACGGCAATTTAAACAACATGACTTGGTTTTGAAGAAGATCATCGACAACCAAGATCAGTCTAAGGGAAAATTCGCTCCTAACTGGGAAGGCCCGTTTATTATCAAGGAGGTATTGACAGGAGGTGCTCTCAGATTAAAGGAAATGGACGGCGATAAATTTCCACAACTCATCAACTCGGACACCGTGAAACGGTACTATGTCTGAAGTTACCATCAAGCAAACATCCTGGTGTTGGATCATCAGATTATCAGTCATTCCGGCTCTTTAACCCTTTACCACATACAACTCTTTTTCACAATTTGCCCCTCAGGGAAAAATACTCTTTAAGCCAGCAGCCTGGCTTCACTGTGCTCTTACAACTTTGGTCATCCCACTAGGGATTGAACCTCTCACGTTTACAATTTGTCCCTCCAAACATGGGATCAAACTTTTCACACCTGCAGTTTATCCTCAACCTAGGATTAAACTTTCTCTTCCCCGCAGTTTATCTTGCACATGGGATTAAACTTTCTTCCCCACAGTTTGACCTGTACATGGGATTAATCTTTCTTCCCCGCAGTTTACCCTGCACATGGGATCACGCTTTTCAACTCGTCCTAAGGGGCGAACTACGTCGAGCTGATCTCCTTAATACACGGGAGTACGAAGGCAACCATATTTTATATAGCCCGGTCGCAATAAAACAAAAACTACAAAAACACTTCTACATCCTTTTCCTTACAAAAATAAAAACAACAAAAAATATTTCTACACCCTTTCTGCCACATACAACGTTGAACCTCTTACACTAGGTTTGAACTACGCATACCTGATCTCCTCTTCAATAGGAGTACGTAGGCAGCCATTCATGGTTTGGTCTAACCCCCTACCAAAACATAAATACTTGTCAACGGTACTAGGATTAAACTTCAATCCATCACATTTCATTGGGCTTCAAATCAAAGGGATGGAATTACCTAAACTCCTCCTAAATAGGAGATTCGGCGACCACCTAAGCTGCGGTTGTTCCTTGAAGAGCAACACCAATCCATAAGAGATAGAATTAACTAGGCTCCTCCTAAATAGGAGTACTGACGACCATCTGTGGTGCGGTCAATCTCAGAGAGGAAAGCCACACTCCCCTCCATATTTCCATACAGAAATCGATATCAAGACACCAAAGATGGTAGGGATATACATAGATCCATGATCCATTCTGAACTATCAAGAGACAACTCAATGTCCATCCAGCAAGGAGGAGGTTAGAATACATCAAGATCACAAGCCATGAAGAAGTAGGCAAATATCAAGCAAGTATTCAAGCATATCTAAAAAGAAAGTGATCAAAAATATATTTCCCTGCTATATATAATATTGTTTGATATACACAATGTAAACTGTACATGACAAAATGGCTAAGCTAGTATGTGCAAGAAAATACAAGGCTATCTACAGATCGGTATGCATACGAGCTAGCAGATCTAACATAGCGTCTCTCTCAGAAGAAGGAGGTAATGTTGTGGTCTCCTGTACAAGGATATCCATACGAGCCAGCAAGTCCGAGGCTATCTGCATGGTGACACGATGCTCATCAATGTATGTACTCATCTCGACAAGCATGCCAGTGGTAAGGGACCTCACTGTAGTACTATATGTGACGGCTACGTCCCGGGAAGATATGGCGCTATCCCGCTCAACTATCACTGCATCTCTGGCTGATCTGGTCTCATCCCGCTCAGCAACAGTGGCATCTCTACGAGCTAATGCCTCGTCTCTCTCTAACAGAGCTGCGTCTCTCCCATCAAGAGCTGTCAACATCAGGGCTCTAGCCTGATCTCTCTCAAAGGTCATCAGATGAAGACTACTCAAAGTACTGTGCTGGATGCTGAATCACGACAGTGCTAGTACTGGGAGAATCTAAGAGAGTTGCGGGCAACCCAGTAAATGGCTCCTCCTCAATATGAGAATCAATGTCCTCCATGGGTTCTCCACCATCTGAAGCAATGCTCGACACTGTGGATACTACCGTAGCTGATGAAGTCTCTGTCTCCATCCACGCAGAATACTCTAGCGAATAACCCGGATGGCTAACAGAAAAAGCAGCTATCTCACGCTGATCCTAACAAGCAAACACACGGGATCGGTCCTCTGCTGATAGATGGCGAGAAACTAAGCGCTGACCTAATGCCCCATCAAAAAGATGAAAGTCCTGAAACTGGTCAAACTGTGACATCACGGCCAGTGGGTGGAAGGTAGTCATGCCCCTCAAACCAGCCAGAGGGAGATAATCCATGCCCGGAGCATGAGTAATGAAACTGTATGGCGAGCTAAGCCCTAAACACGATAAGATAGCAAACGGATCTCTGCAGGGTAAGTACTGCAAAACGTGGCCGACCTCAGTGTCTCTTCCATGATCATCGGAATAATGGTGCGACCCTCCCTGAGAGCTCTCACTGCCATAATAACACCGATGTCCAACTCATCCATGTATCGTGGCATGTACACATATGATAATACACACAGCATCAATGCATCCACTCTGGCCAAATTCTACTGGTCTTCTGGTATGGTAAAATCCCCAAAATACCGAGCATAGCTGTCCTCATAGCCAAATCTGTCAATCAGGAAAAGCTGGGATATCACATGGCCAAATGTGATCTCATCCTGTACAACTCTCCGCCTCAACCCGGTGAGAGTCATAAACTGTCGGCTCATATCACCAATGGCCAAATGCACACAAGGTCTGTCAAGTGGCAGCATCGTCAAACGTGCATACTCCTCCAAAGTCAGAGTCAACTCCTGGGTCCCAAATTGAAAAACCTGCCTCTCCAGTACCCAGCGCTCTAGCATGCCCTCCATAAATCCTGTTGGAACCTGAAACATCAAAAGGGTCATGTTATGCTGCAACAGCTGATCTACAGTCACCCTATCTGGGGGTAACATACTATCATACCAATATCTCAGACTGGATGCCACCAATAATGGCGGGGTGTGATCTATGCAGCTGACTGTCGAAGAAGACATCTGTGTGGGCCGTATCATAATACCATCCAGGGGTCAATGCTGAATATCTCTGGACATACATACATATGCATAACATAATACATGCATAATAGATAATAGATGGCAATATGATATAGGGAATGCAAAACTGTACATACATTCCTAAGTATATCATCATCTAATACATCATCTTTGTACAACTAAAAATACAGGGAAATGGGGCACAGACGCCCTACTACTAACAGAGGCCTATCAAAAGATATAGCGAGAATGGGGCACAACCACCCAACAGCTAACAAAGGCCTATCAAAAGAGATAACGAGAATACACATCAGAAGAAGATAATGGTATCAATATCTACATCATCAATTTTGTCCACCTGATGTAACTCCTCCTGAGTCACTGGATCTCTATCAACAGGGATGTCAGGCCTATACAAAGGAGGATCTGCGCTGGCAAAACCAAATGGGTTATCTGAGGGGCCAGCTCCTGCGCTGGAAGGATCAAACGAATCTACCTCTGCCGGATCTCTGCCCAAATGCCAGATAAAGAAATATGCCCGGTCCAATCGCTGGGTCAAGCTGTCAATCTGTGTCACATTAGTCGGATCTCGGACATAGGCTAGCCAATCTATCATCATCACGAATCCTAGAACCATATCCCCCATGAACTGAGTGGCGCGGGTCTGGGCTCCAATGGTACGAGGGATCCACTAATGTTGGAATACATCCTGAGTGAAAGGACCCTCTGACAATGTAAAACCGTCAACACCCAACAATGGGATATCAATGACGGGTGACTGCGACATAGGCCAATAACGCCTGGCAGTAGGTAAGATCGGTATACGAATCTCTCATGTGGTGCTCCTAATAGCATGTTCTCCTTAATAGTGCTCCCATCCTCCATATGTGAATAGAGGAACCCTACGGGTGGAAATCACGTACTCGACACCAGTCGGGTACCCATCCTCAAATCCAATGGCCAAATGCTCTCCAGAATATGGAATCCATGTGATGACATCCGCTGTCAACAACTCCAATTGTAGGCGACAATGAGTGAAACCCTCAGCTACAGGGACCTCCACCAGCATGGAATGATGCCATCGCCATCCTCGTGGGTAGGTATCCAATCCTAATCCACTCACAGGACGCAAACATGGGAGCCTCTCATAGGCCCAAAATTGCCAACACAAAGGCAAACATCTGCTGTCAGTTAACACTCTTAACCTATACATGGTAAATGACAAGAGAAATACTTACCAACAGAAATGGGTAAAATCCTAACCAAGCCCCGGTCAATCCCTGCGAGCGCATACGCATGCCCCTGAGGAAATAGGCAAAGGTGTAGGAGCCCCAATCATATTCTCCAATACGGTCCACATGTCGCATGGCGCTGATCAAAGCGAACGACACAGTAGAAGAGTTATCTGCTATGAAGCAGCCCCTAATGATCATCAGGAACAATCATCGAAGAATGCGATCCCTTACTCTAACATTAACTGGTATGGGCTAACTCAATAGCCCACTTATAGCATCTACGCTCAAAGGACCCGTACGGACAGTCCTACCCTTGAGCGCATCCGCCGGAACTCCTAGCAAGGATCTGACGGTAGTCGGGATAATATCAGTCGTGCAAGGCAATGGCGCCCCTCCAAACTCTATACATGCGATAAACCGCCAATCCATCGGCGTCATCATCACCTCACAGTCCAGTAAATGGAGAGACTAAGTCTGGTAAAACCAGTGCTCAGACAATACCCTGAGGTAACCCCAGGGACAACGGCGGGGAAGGATGGAAAAGAATGCTCCAAATCCTCAGTCATGCACAATCGCTCTATAGTCAGGATGCAAAGCCTGGTACATGGAGTAGATGCTGAACCAGTTCCCTCGAGGCTATGTAAAGCCGGGAACCTACAAAATGCAGATCGATATCAAAATCATTTGCTCCTCATCAATAGGAAAGAAGGAAGATTAAGATCTAAGCTTCATACCTCGTTGGCATGGAAATACATCGAGGGATGTCTACTCAAATCACCCAGAAGCTCTAGGTTTGCCACTTGAATACTCGGGAGGTCCCTACGGGGAACATGCGTAGTAAGAGCGGGGCCCGCAATCGAAACATCCTCCTCCTCGTCCTCGACGTCCGGAACATCAACCCGGACTGGACGTATCACCGCCTCCACCAGATGACGAGGCTGTCTAACGGAACGGAGTCGAGGCACTTCAGAAGCCCTCTTCCGTACACCAGAAGTGGTCCTGTGAGAACTACTCGGTTGATCTAAATCAATAATATCTTGACAACAAGTCTCCAAATCACCTCAGAAGGGTGTGGTATTTTCTAACCTGGAGCTTTTCAAAATGCATTTAATGACTACATGCATGCATGCATTATTTTAACATACGACTACAGTAGAGTTAAATATGCATGACTACTCAATGCCTACATTTTGAAAAATTTTGCTATAGTTTTCTCTATAAATAGGACTATCCACATGCACATAGGCATGACTAGGTGGCCATTCAGTAGCACACCTGCCTACAGTCATATAAATACTATTTGCATTAAAAAATCAAAGTCATCAATCCATAAGGGTAGCCTAATTACCAGGATTACTTTGCTTTTTCACCTTTGGTCATTTGTCCTCAAATAGGATAAAAAAAATAACAGAAAAAAATGTGCCAATTTGACTGTTTCAAAAGTTAAATTTTTTCACATCATTATGTTCAGCATGGTTTAATACTAACATTTACTATGTTGAATATTTTTTATCAAGTCATTTGAGCATACATAATCACTACTATATGTTTAGATGCATTTCATGTGATAAGTCATTTTCCAACAGATAAAAACTAGAGAAGAGTACATGCATACGTTATCAGGACAGTGTAGAACACTTGTACGATGACAGAATTTGTAGAAAGACGTCCGAAGTCAGTAGATCTGAAGAAGAGCTCTCAGATTTCCTTCGCGGCGCAACTTAAAAATGACTTATGAAAGCAACCTGCAGAATTTTAATATCCACAGTTGGCCGCAGGTCCATCTGCGACTGCAGCAGGTATACCTACGGCACCCCTACGTAGGTCCCACCTCTCCAGCGCGGTCCAATTCGAGTTGCAAAGGAGTTCTCATAAGCTGAAAATGCCAAATCAGGGATAAAAACGCTACACGATTGAGCGAAATAGCCTGAAATCCTGGTTCTTCTGGGCCCGACTATGGCTTTCATATTATTCATTGGTATTCGCCCGAGCACAAGGTATACTATACCAATGATCCAAGTCATTGCAGATCACATTCGGCAATGCCGCACAGAGGTTCAATGCCGTCAATTCAGGGTCGTCACCCTAATCCTTTCCAATAGATCCCCGGCGGGGGTTACAACGCATGGTTATCTGTCCACAAATAGATCCCCGACGGGGGTTACAACACCTGTTCTGCTCATACACACATCAGCGATGATCCAACAGATCCCCGGCGGGGGTTACAATGCATGGTCATCTTTCCCCAAACAGATCCCTGATGGGGGTTACAACGTATATTATCCGTTGACACACACATCAATGATGATCCAACAGATCCCCGGCGGGGGTTACAACGCATGTTTCGCTGATACACACATCAGCGATGATCCAACAGATCCCCGACGGGGGTTATAATGCATGGTTATCTGTCCACAAACAGATCCCCGGCGGAGGTTACAACGCCTGTTCCGCTGATACACACATCAGCGATGATCAAACAGATCCCCAGCGGGGGTTACAACACATGGTCATCTTTCCACAAATGGATCCTCGACGGGGGTTACAACATATATTATCTGTTGACACACACATCAACGATGATCCAACAGATCCCCGGCGGGGGTTACAACTCATGTTTCGCTGATACACACATTAGCGTTGATCTAAGAAATCCCCGATGGGGGCTACAATACATATTTTTCGTTGATGCACATGTCAACAAAGGTCAAGCAACCTCAACGTCAGTTCAGCCGTTGGCAAGTAAACCCAATGTCACATCGGAAACCATCCGATGAGTTCATCAGTTGATACACACATCAACAATGGTCAAGTAGCCTTGGCATTCATCTCCAATAGAGAGTTCATCCATTGATATACACGTCAGTAGAGGATCAAATGGATCCTCGACGGGGGCTACAACACGTGGTCAACCGTTGATTTACACGTCAACGAAGGTCGGGCAGCCCTGACAACACATGCTATTGGTAGTAAATCCAACAGAGCATTGATATGTCCTGGCGATACAAACCAGGGAATATCAACATCATCTAGGAGGATCGATGATGGAATATATTATACACATCCTCAAACTGACGAAGTTTTATTCCTACAGATCTCTTGCACACGAGAGGCACATCTTTGGAGTTAAGTCTGTATCCAGGATTAAGGACTTTGGTGATAGCCCCAACATCAACATCCTAATAGGTTTGGATCACACATCCAAGCTTGTCGTCATTACCATCACCGGTAGAAGCAATAGGGAGCCGGCAATCATCCCCAACATGTGGGAAAGCAATCCATATGCATCATATATTTGCATCATATTACTTCATATACCATCATGTTTATCCATTGCATTTCAAGTGTCTAGGATTCTTTATCCTATCCATGCCATTGCATTGCATGAATATGATAAAGAGGGGCATCTGTAGACACTCGAAATTTTTTGGACACCTGTTACTGACATTGCAGGAGGGCAAATTCGTCTTTCAGAGATAACCCTGGAAGACAGCTCACATCTAGTTTGGATACTACCGGAAGCTCAGTTCCAACCCCGGAACACACACCGGGAGTAACAATTCCAACCTCGGCGATAACCCCGAGGCTTGCAATTCTAATATTGGAAATTCCACCGAAGAAGACTGACCCGGAGATAACCCCGAGATATTCCGTCTCAGTCCCAACACTGGGAGTAACAGATTCCAACCTTGGAGATAACCCCATGGAAGGCAGTTGCAGTTCCGGGGATAACCCCGAAAATGCTTGTTTCAAATGCATGCAATCAGCTTCAACCTCGGTGCTTACACCGAGGCACTCAGTACAAGACCTGGCAATAACACCAGGAAGACAGGCACACCTAAGAGATGACACTGAGGACCTTCAACACTTGCAGTAGTCAAATCTCAAAGATAACCCTGAGCAACGTCTACTTTATCATCCCAAACTGGAGATTACCCCGGTGAGGGGAAAAGTCCTCATCTTGCCACCTTGACGCCACATCATGCCGTCTCAATATTTTAGAAATACATTTCTACACAGCAATGTCCCACAAGAGCCAAGGAAAACCAATTCCGAGTGACTATTACGCATGGTAATAGATAGAATTTGAAGCATGAGGAGCGGAGGGCACCGTCCCATCTTCCTGACTTCGTACAACCTCTAATCCCATGTCATTGCGTAACTCTCAACAATGGTGATTCGAAATAGGTCTTACATACCTCAGTCGGATGCCCGGATTGCAATTCTAAAAGTTCGAGCGGATATCACGTTGCATGCTTGCACGTACTTCGAGACGACTGGACTTGCGAAGCCCAGGACACCCCAGGCAGCCGCAGGTACACCTGCGGCTCCCCCCTCTATAAATAGAGGGCTTGGGGTGGCCATTTTGAAAGAGAAAAAGGCTAGGAAGTCCTGTCTAATTTGCTCTGTACACACCCCAAACTGAGTGCTTTCTCATTTTAAACACTTCTAAGCTCATATATAGCTACTTTTTACCGGCGGGAGCCGAGTGTTCATCAATTTCAAGTTATTGAAGTCTTATTTGACATCTCACTGTTAGCCTTTTTACACATTTTAAAGCCTTTCTCTTTATCTTTGCAAACACTATTCTTCACATTGAGAGTCGTGTTGCGTGTGTATGCCCATACTTCGGTCCGTGGTTTCATTTCAGTTTGTATATATACGTACTTATATTTATATATTTATATATATGGACTAACATTATCGAGTTATGCCTCGATTGAGCCTAGACTTATGTCTAGAGCGTTTAATTGCTTTCGTATATATATACTTATATATATGAACTGTGTGTCGAACTCTGTTCGATGAGCCTAGAACTTACGTCTGGTGCGTTTAATTGCTTTCGTGTATGTATATATATATATATATATGAACTATTGTCGGACTTTGTTCGATGAGCCTTAATTATGAGCCTGAATTTTATATCCGGTACGTTTATATGCTTATATATATATATATATATATATATATATATATATATATATATATATTTACATTTCGTCCCGCCTGGAGTTTACTTCGTGGCGGTTGACCATTTTTACAGCTTTCTGTACATTTTTTCCTGCATGGAGTTTCCTCCGTGGCGGTTGATTGCTTTTACAGCTTTCCTTACATTTTCGATCCCCCATGGAGGTGCTTCGTGGTAGTTGATCATGTCTGTATATATATATTTACAGCTTTTATATATATACCTGCTTACTGCGTTTATATCAATTGCAACATCATGTGAGCCTAGGAATCTTGTGATCACAGATTCAGTCCACTGAATCTAGATTCGGTTCCCGTGATGAACCTTTTCAGCTGTAAGCAGCTTGTAAATTTATTCTCGATGTTTGAATTTCCTCCGATGATTTCCATACCCATGAGGAGTTCGACACTGCTTTGTATATTATTTTCTTGAAAGATACTTCGCACCTCGAAAATAAAAACAATCAAGCCGGACATTTAATAATAAAATAGAAGTGTAAAAGGTCTCAATTACTATTGAGCATAAGGGTTTGAAAAACCTCTTTTACAAAATATCATTACTATATCTTGTTAAAACTGAATTTTTACATAAATTCAAACCCTGTGTATATAGGTGCGAACAAGGCCTCACACTACTTCCAAATAACAGCACATTGATCCACACGCACACACACACACACACATATTCAAATAACAATTTTTTAAAAAGTGACGGTCACCGTGACAACACGTATGTCGGGGGGTGCCTAACACATTCCCTCCGCATAAGCAAGTCTTCGGACCCTAATGAATCTCGGTTTCACGAACTCGTTTAGCAGTGTCACATCACTGGGTCAATGTGCAAATATTTTCTCGATTGTGTTGGTATACCCAATTATAAAATTAACTGGTGACTCTTATAGTCCAATCGTCGACATTATACATGTTGGACCCTTTTCACTTATTTTTCCAAACAAATCTCAAATAACATGAGAACACAAAAGAACAAGAATAGAAAAGGGACAAATAAAAATTTCGACGTCGACAATGTTCAATAATGTAAGTTACTAAACAATTATTCATCTTTGATTTTTTATTTTTTTTATGGGTCGACGTTGTTGCAAAAATATCATGATAGCCTCATTTTAAACAATAACAAAAATTCACAAACAATTACAAAATTTTTGAAATTATAAAAAAGAAAAATTACAATTTACTTTTTAAATTTTTTTTTATGGATTAACGTTGTGGCTAGATGATTGAAAAAGAAAAAGTAAAATGCGTACAAATTTGACATATTTATTAATTTTTTAAATAAACACTTTATATGGGAGAGAGAAATTAATCCCCTGAAAATTTAGAAGATGGATCCGCCACTGTCTACCGACAGCTTTTAACCACGACGTTATACTTTCCTGTAGTATTCAAATTAGTAACATTTACTAAAAAGATTAATTTAATGGCAGAAAGTTATTTACTTCCTCCGATATGAATGATTTTCTTTTAATAAAAAAAGAGAGTAAAATGTATTTAATTTCCCTCTAATCAGCTAGGCAGCTTTGCTTTATAAAAGTTGGATATATATATATATATATATATATATATATATATATATATATATATGTGTGTGTGTGTGTGTGTGTGTGTGTGTACTATTCGATGAGTCGAGATCATTTTCAATCCCAGAGTAAAGCACCCAAGAATTCTAAAGTTAAATCATTAGGCATAATCATGCACTACTTTTAATATTTTATTCCATCAAAAGTATAGACACAAATATATATATATATATATATATATATATATATATATATATATATATATATATATATATATATATATATATATATATATATGAGAAAAATATATGTACACAGCTGTATATTACACAATAGGCTATGACGACAGTTTTTTGAACTATAGCGACGATTTCACCCGTCGTCATAGCTATTATGGACTATGACTACAGTTTACCGTCGTCATAGCCCTACTGTATATTACACAGCTATGTATATACATATAGCCCTATATATATATAGCAAAAATCAAATGCATACCCCATATTTTACTCACCCGTGCTCACCCCCCTTTAGGCGACGGTTTCTGTCATACAACCGTCGTCTATACTTTTTGCGACGCTATATGTTGTCCGTCGCTAAAAATATAGACAACGGTTGTATGACCAAAACCGTCGCCTAAAGAGGGGTGAACACGGGTGAATAAGATAAGGAGTATGCAATTGATCCGAACCGTATATATATATATATATATATATATATATATATATATATATATATATATATGGTCATGATCAGATAAGGGATCCCTTACTTTCTTAAAATGAGGGATTTTTTTTGTTTGCTTTTTTTTCGCTTTTTTTTAAAAACAACTAAAAAAAAAGTTTAATATTTTATGGAACTGAAATTTTTTCATAATACAGTGTTTTGGGTGTGATTTTGATACGTTTAACAAAACATGTATGTACAGTCTAGGCAGTCTGTACCACAACTTTTTGGTAATGGTATTCAAAACACGCCCAAAACATTGTATTATGGAAAAATTTCAGTTCCATAAAATATTAAACTTTTTTTTTAGCTGTTTTTAAAAAAAAATAAAAAAAAAAGTCTTTCATTTTAAGAAAGTAAGGGATTCCTTACTTGATCATATATATATATATATATATATATATATATATATATACCCTCTGTCCCATAATTATTGTAACACAAGTTTTTGCACAAATTTTAATAAATTTTCATTTGATTTCCTAACTGGTCCTTGTATCTGTGAGGTTTGGAATACTCCTGATATATAAGCCACAAAACATTTAGTTTTGGTGAGCGACCCATTATTTATTTAAATTTTCGAATAACACTTTTGTCCATTCAAACTATTACTCATTTTTAAAATTATCCTTAAAATTTATTTTTTATCAGCTGAGTCCTTAAATTGATATTTTATGCCAATTCCGTTCATTTTTCTCAATTTTACTTAAACTCAACCAAATTTTGACATGGCCCGACCCATTTTGACTCTACTCATTTTAGTAAGGGTAGTTATGTCTTTATACTATTATTATATGTATTCTTAATATTACAAATTTTAAAAACAAAAACTAAAAATAGAAATTAAAATACAAAAAATAGTAAAAGATAAATAAAAAAATTAATTTAGTTTTTTGTTAAAAAGAAATTAAAAAGTTCTAAAAATAATTATTATTTTCAGGAGAAAAATTATAAATTTTTATTTTTTAAAAAAATGAGTAAAGTTTCATAAAATATAGATTTAAAAAAATTAAAGTTTAAAATTTTTATGAAAATTTACTCATTTTTTAAAAAATAAAAAATTTCTAATTTTGTTTTATGAAAACAAAAAAAAATTATTTACTCTTTTTGAATCTATATTTTATAAAACTTTACTCATTTTTTTATATAAAAAATCTATTTTTTCTGAAAATAAACTTTTATTTTTTAATTTATTTTATTTTTTGAATCTATATTTTATAAAACTTTTACTCATTTTTTAAAAAAATGAAAAAAATTCTAATTTCGGAAAAATAAAGTTTTATTTTTTAATTTATTTTATTTTTTGAATCTATATTTTATAAAATTTTTACTCATTTTTTAAAAAAATGAAAAAAATTCTAATTTCTTTTCCTAAAAATAATAAATATTGTTAAAACCTTTTAATTTCTTTTTTTTTTAAAATATTAAATTGTTTTTTTAATTTATCTTTGACTATTTTTTTTGTATTTTAATTTTTTGTTTTTAAAAGTTCTAATATTAAGAATACATATAATAATTAAGGCTGCAAAATGAGCAAACAGTTCGAGCTTGATTCGCATACTCATTCGACTAAAAGTTTGATTCAAGCTTAACTCGAAGTATAAATGATTCAAATATGAATAAATTTTAAAGTTCGATAAATTACTCGAACTCTCAAATTGCAATTTTCTATTTGATACTCATATCATATTCGTTTGAAAAGTAAAAATTGTTCAATAAATTTTGTAAACCAAATCTGAGCAGCTTAATACTCGGCTCGACTCGGTTCATTTACACCCTTGAATTAATAATGACAAAGACAGTTTTTTTTGAAAATAAAGTTTTACATAAAAAATGAAAAAAAAAATCTACTTTTTTTCTAAAAATATTTTTTTTGAATCTATATTTTATGAAACTTTGCTCATTTTAAGAAACTTTATGCAGAATTAGTGAAATTAGTGTAATTGAATTAGAGATAATAATTAATTTTAAAACTTGTTTAGTTTTTTTTAAAAAAAAATAATTAGTGAAATTGGGGTCGGGTTTAAGTGAAATTGAGAAAAAAATGGAATTGACACAAAATGTCACTTTACAGACTCAATTACAGAAAATAAACTTTAGGAACACATTTAAAAGTAGGTTGACAACTTGAAGAGACAGAAGTGTGATTCAGCCTTATTTAAATAATATCATTGATATGACCATGGGTAAATTAATAGGTCGTTTAACTTTACAAAAATTAATCAAAAGGAAAGTGTTACAATTTTTTTGGGATTTCTTGGACAAGAATGTGTAATAATTATGAGATGGAAGAAGTATATATATATATATATATATATATATATTTTTTTTTTTTTTTCTCCTTCTTGAAATATTTTTATTTGATGTCTACTCAAAATCCCGTCAGAGGAAAACACTGGAGGTAATAATTAGAATCAAATGTTGGGTTAATCGGGCACGTATAAGTTATGTTCGTGGCCAATAAATCATAAACTAATGAATTTGTTTACTTTTTGTGTTGATAGTGATTTCTACCCCATTTGATAGGACATTACTTGATTGCCAAAAGTTTTGTCAAATGTCCCTTTGCCATGGATTCATATATTGCCTCCAAATTCTAGTCTCTAGGTTGGTGTATAGCTTGGGGGTCCCATCATGATCTTTATGTGAATATCCCCTTGTTTTCTTTGTAAAATACATAAATCTCTTTAAGTTGATTATGTGAAAGAGTTGCAGACAATAAGACCCCACCTTATTTATTCACATGAATAAAGAGATACGGAAAATGTTTCTTCAGCTCTGTGTACTTTTTACGACTAGTGTTTTCACATGAAGAAATAATTAAGTAGAAGAGTTTCTCTGTCTTACAAAACATTAAGATAACATCAGTACAACATAGCTAGAGAATTGTTGTACGGATGATAGTTAATTATAAACCCCTTCAGTAACTTTAAAGAAAAAAATGATTTATTTATGTAAGCCTAAAGATTTATATTAAGTACAGCGACAGTCTTGAGATTGTCACTTATGTATTTAGGCATGACCATAGCCGAATATACCCAAGGGTGATACATCTAACGGGTGACGGCCATTTTAGAACCCGAAAGAGTTGGTGGTGAGTCCGTCGCTGGTCGTCTTTCGCAACTAGACTGGCAAATATTTTAATATGACCTTGATGTGTTTTTTTTTTGTTTTTGGGTTGTGGATTAGTAAGATTCGCTCCAAAGGATGATTTAATGGCACCAAATTTAACTTTATCACTCCAATATGATATGATATCATTATATTTATTTTTGAAAAAAAGAAAAGAAGAAAGGTTAAAGTATATTTCAAAACACCATGGACTTGTTGACCATTTAGGAGTTTCTCTCTCATCAGCTCTGCAGAACTTCATTTTATTAAATTGGAAAAACACATGGATAAATGGAAAACTATCTCATAAAGGAAATGATATTTAACTAGCAAGAAAATAAAATGGCGAATGTTGCGTGTGGAAGCATATGTAAGCTTCAACAAAAAGTTTGACACACGTCCCTTTGCTTAGGGTTCTCTGAAATTTAGTGTGCGATAGCGACGTTTGATAAAGAATCGATCGGCAAAGACCCGTTTCATGTACTGCATATTAAACTCCACACTAAGAAACCCTAATTCCATTATTCCAACATCATGTTGTTTAATTTAGGATATACTACCTCTATTCCATAATAATTAACTTTTTAGAAGAAAAAATTTATTTAAATTTATTTATGGTTTATAACTTTTTAGGAGAATAAATTATTTACTTTTCTATCACCCCTAACTTCTGTCATTATCCCAAAAAAAAAATTCTCTTGTATTAGTTGTTTTCAACTTCTCATAAACGGGTAGTGATGAAATTTCATATAAATTTTAATTTTTAAATGATAGTATTAAATAACTTTCTTAATTCATGTGTATGAAACTAAAACGACTATTATTACGGAATGGAAGTAGTACCTAATCTCTCTAAATCGCATAAGCTCTTATTGATGAACCCAAATGCTCTTTCAATTTCGATATGATTACTTTTCAATGCAAAAATAAAATCACCGGGTGAAAATATAGCAAAAAAATATCGGTTACATGCATGTGGTTTGCATGTTTGATTTATCGTCTGATTTTCTAACTGCAGAACACTATGGTGGACAGAAGCAAGTGGGAAAAAAAGAAAGAAGAAAAGTTTAGCCACTAGCTAAGTCATTTTATTTAATTAGTTTAGGGATTAAGTTATTGAAACTTCAAAACTTTATGTACCATTTCGATCGGTATTTTAGCCTTTTTATTAATTTTTATTTTGAAGTGGTATCCATTTAATTATTTTTATCAAATGTAGTATTAGACAACATTTTATTAGAATTTTGGATTAAGAACTTAGAACTACAATGCCTCAAGCACTTGTTGGTCTATTAACACTGAGGCACACAAATGCTTCGAAAACATGTTTAAGTTGGAGTTCGTAGGTGTTAAGAGTAAATCTTCCTTAATACTACTTTTGGATTAATGAAATCAAGATGAGAATGAGATTACTCATATATAAGGAATGAAAAAAGTATTATGTTTAGTCGATTAATTGGAATAGAATGAATCAATACTATTTGTGACCCAAATATAAAATTGGGTTCACATGTAACCTAAAATATTGAATGAAATACAAAAAAATTAAGTCAGAAATAAATAAACGAGACAGATAATAAATGAACTAAAGGGAGAACACCTAGGATTTTGCCCCCTAGGGTTCAGCCACCCTAGCGTCCGATTTTAAGACTCCAACTTTTAATAAATAAATTAAAACTTAATTTTTTATGTTTTTCGGAAATAGTAATGTGTTAAATTGATAAAAAGTTAAAGATGACATGTACAAATTATATATAAGAAACAAAAAGAATTTGGGTAATATTCAGTAAAGTACGACGGCGTCGAAATAACTAATTATTTGTGGACCCCGCAATAAAATAATTTTCGAATGTAGAAAACGACATAAATAACCTTTTAAAAAAAATTATCGGCAGAACTGTTATCTTTAACTGTTATAATATCTAGTGATAAAAGAAAAGTAGCACGCGGTATTCCACTATAATTTACGGTATTCTACAGGATTTCATATTATTGAACTAATAATTGTCTGTAGCAAATGCACAATATTTTATATTATTGAACCAATAATTGTCACATAAGCAAATGGACAATATTTCACATTATTGAAACAATAATTACTATAATAGCAAATGCAAATTATTTCACATTATTGAACCAATAATTGTCACCGTAGCAAGGGTAGTAATGGAACGTTACGTAATTATAAGTCACATATATTATGTAAGACCCCGAATTTTATGAAATAAAAGTATTCAATTTTCCTATTTAGTAAATAGTTAAATTGATATAAAAAAAAGTTAAAGTTAAGGGTAATATTTGAATTTTTTTTTAAAATACGCAAGTGGTTATAAAATATTCATTGTTGTCGGGGAATATTCGTTTAGTCGTGGAATATTCTTTTTGTCGAAGAATATTCGTACGACGGCACAACCATTTGTGGGCCCCATAACAGAATAACTGTCGGATGAAGAAAACGACAAATTTGAGTTTTTATAAATAACGGCGTAGTTGTTACCGTTAACACTGTTGGAATACCCGGTGGTTAAAATACAGTAATACGCGAAATTGCACAGTAGCACACGGTATTGCACAGTATTTTTGAATTATTAATTCTTACGAAGGAAGGCACTACTCAATAATTGTTACAGTAATTACTGTTCAATATTTTATTTTATTGATTCAATAATAGCTACGTTGAAATTTTATATTATTGTTGTTCAATAATTGTCGCTGCACAGTATTTTCCATTATCAGATCAATAATTCATATTATTTGAATAATATTATTAGATAACATTATTGGCAATGTCTAGAAAGTTCTGTCTAAGGAGAGGTTTGGTCACCTAATTGCGTGCCAGTAAGGAGAAATTCTTATTGGAAAGCCCCTTCTTTCCTGGGAACGGCTTGCTTGTCATAAATGTGATTCTGTAATATTATTTGTGAATAATTAATTATTGATTCATATGATAAAGAAATATTTATTTTATGTGGATATAAATGAGGGATATATTTTTGTGGTTAAAAATGAAGGAGTTAATGTTGAGGTGTTTTATCTGTATTTTTGTCGGAACGGAGGTATTGAAAATCAAATTAGGGTTTTTGAGATATTTTGCGAGAGTTATAATTTTTAATCCGACCGTTGGATCGTGGTAATATTTGGATATGTTATACATATATAAGTTGAGTATATGTCCATAAATTTTGAACCGTTAAAAATGAACGTATGATTTGTTATGAATTTTAAGAGATGACTAGTTCAGAAATTGTTGAATTTTCGGAGTTAATCATTTTGGTAGAAAATTCTAGAATTGGTGGGCCCCACTCTTGGTTGGTGAAGAAATGTGTTGAGATTTTTATTCAAATGTGGTGGGTGGGAATAGTAGCAGGTAAAGCCATCAGGTTGCAGGTTAAGTCTGCTTCGGCGTGCTAACATTTTCCTATAAATAGAGGGCTAAGTTAGAATTGAAAATCACACCAGAGTTCATAAGTTTTCTCTCTTTTTCTCTCTAGATTATCGAGTGTATTTTGTGAGTATTTAGATACTTGGTGAGTTACTATTCATCAGTGCAAGTTTCTTTCAGCGTCATATCCGATATCCAGTCAGAAGTGCTGCTCTTTTGAGGTAAGGGATAGTAAGAGATTTTAAGGGTTATTATGTTTTTCAGTTCGTAATTCTTCTGACCTTCAGAAAATTCTAGAAAAATTTGAAATGATATTTTGATGAGTTTTATTGATTGTGTCCAAAAATGGTGATTTTTGGATGTATAAATTAAGAGTTATGAATTTTACGGGAAAATACTATTTTAAAAGTAACCGCTTATAACTCCTTGTGGTTAACTCCAAAATTGTTGAAATTTTTATTGGGAGTACATCTATATAATATCAGTGTACTCTGTGAATTTTGGAATTTTTGGATAAAAGGACAATTTATGATAAATGTCTAAATATTCAACGGTTTTGGCCATATGAAAAATAGTAAATGAATTTTAAAACTTCTGAGAAAAATATATGTTCAATATGGGATTATATTCTGATAAATCCCAGAAAAGAAATATTTTTGGAACTGATTTGGTATTTTTAATGAAAATAGACTAGTTATGAATAATTGAATTAAATATGTTATGTGAAGGAAGAAAATTGAAAAATATAATTTTATGGCTTGAGAATCATATATGTGGTATAGACAGATTTTTGATGAGGGTTTTGGTGATTGGTGATGAAATCTTATGAGTTTGGTATTTTATGATGATTAAATGCATTAATTAGTAAAGTGTAAATAATTAAAATAAATTATTTATAAGTTTAAAGAAATGTTATTCGTTCAATATCATTATACCGAAATATTGGTATGAATTTTATTGTGCAATTTCTACCTTTTTATGTCGGGATTACTATTCATGAGTTACTATTCACGAGTTACTATTCACGAAAAAAAAATTAATTTCTTTTTCTGACCAAATTATTGTTGATTTATGATTGTTGCTCTTGAAAATAAATGTAGTTGTTGATAATATTGTTTTTATTATCATATATAACATTTTTATAACCCTGATGTTGAATTTCTCTTTCACTTGAGTGTAAAGATGGGTAAATTATTGGTATGATCGTGACTGAGGAATATCTTTGGCCTGTAATGTAAAGATGAATTGTTAACTGGTATGATCATGACCATTGAATTTATAATTGAATATCTTTAGCTTAAGTGTAAAGATGAGTTGATTAACATGGTTATAATTATTGTTTATATAAATTCTGAAATGATTATATATTTCTTTGAGATATTAATATATTTGGCATGTAGTGCAAATATGAACTGTTGATGAATATATTTGGTATGTAGTGCAAATATGAACTGTTGAGGAATAACTTTGACCTGTAGTGCAAAGATGAATTGTTGATGAATATCTTTGGCCTGTAGTGCAAAGATGATCTGTGGTTGAATATCTTTAGCCTGTAGTATAAAGATGACCTGTTGATGAATATCTTTGGCCTGTAGTGCAAAGATGGTCTATTGATGAATATCTTTGGCCCGTAGTACAAAGATGAAATTATTAGTATGATTATGAACATGAACTGTGATTTGGTATAACCATGATCTTTGATGTTTCAGGTAAATACAAGTGATGAAAATTATCTTTGTCCTAGATGAGAAGAGGAATTTAGAACCATAAATATGATTATGAGTTATTCACATGAATATGGACATGAACTGTTGATTTATGTTACAGGGATAAAACATTGTTGGTAGATTTTTAACATGGAGAAGATAATAGACTTTATAGTCTATTTGACTCTTCTAATGGATTGCTCGTTCCGCTGCAACTATGGTTGAAATTTTTATTATCTACCATATGTTCTAAATCTCTGATTTATTACTAATGAAGGCTATTGATAATTTAATTATCTTTAGTCATGATATTCTTTACTGAGCTAGTTGTGCTCACCCTTTTTGTAACGCCCCCAAAATAGGTCCATTCCATCCAACCCATTCTGAGTCGCCAAATACATGGTACAGAAAACAACTATAACTTTATTACAACAATTGTCGTATAAAATACAACAACATATATGCTGTGAGTTTGGATACAAATATATACCAAATGTGACTCATGTCCCAACCGTGGACAGCACCTCATAATGACAACTTACATAAAGGTATAGTCAAAACTGTTTTAGAAATTAGAATCTTTGGGAAGTGCTCAAGGAAACCTTTGTATATGGGAGGCCATGCTTCTAGGTTATGATATATATCATATGGCCACAGAATTATCCTTGGTTGACCCAATAGACCCCAAAGAAAAACGAGAAGATTACTATCATATTCTTCCAAATGGGGAGTCTTCTCTTGACATATCATTATCTCTATTGTCTCTAATTGAGAATTATACTTCAAACAAACACCAAGATTATATAGGTAGTGCTCGTAAATATACTCAGCAAGTGGATGAGCACATCCCTGTCTTATGATGACACGAGGTTGTATATCATTAGACACCTTGTATGATAGTGGCAAAACACCCTTTCAATATTGGGTAAGCCTCACCCTATTTGATTCACCAAATATAACTACTAAATGATGTATACAACACTTTTCTATACTGCTTAGGGAGAACCTCCACAGCTAGAGACCACCGTTCTATTTTTCCATTACCCTCGCTCGACCCAGCTACACTCTTATTACCTGAAAGGAATTGTGAAACAAAAGGGTGAGCACAACTAGTTCAGTAAAGAATATCATGAGTAAAGATAAATAAATTATCAATAGCCTTCAACAGTAATAAATCAGAGATTTAGAACATATGGTAGATGATAATATTTTTTAACCATAGTTGCAGCGGAACGAGAAATCCATTAGAAGAGTCAAATAGACAATAAAATCTATTATCTTCTCCATGTTAAAAATCTGCCAACAATGTTTTATCCCTGTAATATCAATCAACAGTTCCTTTCCACAATCATATGAATATCTCATAATCATAATTGTGATTCTAAATTCCTCTTCGTACCCAGGACAAAGATAATTTTCATCACATGTCTTTACTTGAAACATCAAAGATCATGGTTATATCAAATCACAGTTCCTCTTTATAATCATACTAACAATTTCATCTTTGCACTACGGGCCAAAGATATTCATCAACAGACCATCTTTTCACTACAGGCCAAAGATATTCATCAACAGGTCATCTTTGCACTACGGGCCAAAGATATTCATCAACAATTCATCTTTGCACTAAATGCCAAAGATATTCCTCAACAGTTCATATTTGCACAACAAGCCAAATATATTAATATCTCAAAGAAATATATAATCATTTCAGAATTATATAAACAATAATTATAACCATGTTGATCAATTCACCTTTGCACTTAAGCTAAAGATATTCAGTTATAAATTTAATGGTCATGATCATACTAGACAACAATTCAACTTTGCACTACTGGCCAAAAAGAACCCATAGTCATGATCATACCAACAATCTACCCATCTTTACACTCAAGTGAAAGAGAATTTCAACATCAGGGTTATAAAAATGTTATATATGATAATAAAAACAATATGATCAAAATATGAATTTAATTTCAAAAGTAATATTCTTAAATCAACTATAATTTGGTCAGAAAAAGAAACTAATTTTGTCGTGAATAGTACCCGTGAATAGTAACTCATGAATACTAATTCGTGAATAGTAACTCATTAATAGTACTCCGTATTCGTACATAGTACCATATACGTAAATAATGTCATATACGTAAATGGTGTCATATACATGAATAGTGCCGTATACGTGAATAGTACCGTATACGTGAATAGTGCCGTATACGTGAATACTAACCCCGACTCAAAAAGGTAGAAATTTCACAATAAAATTCATACCAATATTTCGGTATAATGATATTGAAAGAATAACATTTCTTAAATTTATAAACAATTTATCTTAATTGTTTACACTTTACTAAATAATGCATTTAATCATTCTAAAATGTCCAACTTATAAGATTTCATCACCAATAACCAAAACCCTCATCAAAAATTTGCATATACCTCATATAGGATTCTCAAGCCATAAAATCCTATTTTCCAATTTTCTTACTTCACATAACATATTTAATTCATTTACTCATAACTAGTCTATTTTTATGAAAAATACCAAATCAGTTCCAAAAATATTTCTTTTCTGGGATTTATCAGAATATAGTCCCATATTGAACATATATTTTTCTCATAATTTTTAAAATTCATTTACTATTTTTCATATGGCCAAAACCGCCGAATATTTAGACATTTATCATAAATTGTACTTTTATCCAAAAATTCCAAAATTCAGAGAGTACACTGATATTATATAGATATACTTCTAATAAAAATTTCATCAATTTTAGAGTTAACCACAAGGAGTTATAAGCTGTTACTTTTAAAATAGTCTTTTCTCATAAAATTCATAACTCATAATCTATACATCCAAAAATAGCCATTTTTGGACACAATCAAGAAAACTCATCAATTAATCATTTCAATTTTTTTTCAGAAATTTTGAAGTTCAGAAAAATTACAAAACTGAAAATTATAACAACCCTTAAAATCTCTTACTATCCCTTACCTCAAAAGTGCAGTATTTCTGACTGGAATGCAAAGTCGAAGGAAACTTGCACTGAATAGCAACTCTCAAATTATCTAAATACTCACAAAATATGCTTCATAATATAGAGAGAGAAAGAGAGAAAGCTTATGTTTCTGGTGTGATTTTCAATTCTAACTTAGCCCTCTATTTATAGGAAAATGTTAGCACGCCGAAGCAGACTTAACCTGCAGCCTGATGGCTTTACCTGCTACTATTTTCACCCACCACATTTGAATAAAAATCTCAGCACATTTCTTCACCAACCAAGAGTGGGACCCACCAATTCTAGAATTTTTCACCAAAATGATTAACTCCGAAAATTTAACAATTTCTGAACCAGTCATCTCGTAAAATTCATAACAAATCATACGTTCATTTTTAACAGTTCAAAATTTGTGGACATATACTCAACTTATATATGCATAACATATCCAAATATTACCACGATCCAACGGTCGGATTAAAAATTATAACCCTCGCAAAATATCTCAAAAACCCTAATTTGATTTTTAATACCTCCGTTCCGACAAAAATACAGATAAAACACCTCAACATTAACTCCTTCATTTTTAACCACAAAAATATATCCCTCATTTATATCCACATAAAATAAATATTTCTTTATCATATGAATCAATAATTAATTATTCACAAATAATATTACAGAATCACAATTATGACAACCAGGCCGTTTCCAAGAAAGAGGGGACTTTCCAATAAGAATTTCTCCTTACTGACGCGCAAATAGATGACCAAACATCTCCTTAGACAGAACTTTCTAGACATTGCCAATAATGTTATCTAATAATATTATTCAAATAATATGAATTATTGATCTGATAATGGAAAATACTATGCAGCAACAATTATTGAAACACCAATAATATAAAATATCAACGCAGTAATTATTGAATCAATAAAATAAAATATTGAACAGTAATTACTGTGACAATTATTCAGTAGTGCCTTTTTACGTAAGAATCAATAATTTCAAAAATACTGTGCAATAACATGTATTACTGTATTTTAACCACCAGGTATTCCAACAGTGTTAACAGTAACAACTACGCTGTTAATTATAAAAACTCAATTTTTGTCGTTATCTTCATCCGACCGTTTTTCGTTATGGGGCCCACAAATAGCTGCGCCGTCGTACGAATATTCTCCGACAGAAAGAATATTCCACGACCAACGAATATTCCCCGACAATAATGATTATTTTTTAACCACTTATTTATTTTGAAAAATTTTCATATTTCACCCATAACTTTAACTTTTTATCAATTTAACCATTTACTGAATTGTAATTATATAAAAAAATTGAATACTTTTATTTCATAAAATTCGGGGTCTTACAATCTCCCCTCCTTATAAAATTTCATCCCCGAAATTTACGTACCTGGTATTTCAAAGAGTTGAGAATACCTTGTTTTCATTTCAGATTCCATCTTCCCTGTCATCACGATTTCTCCATTGATCATCTCCTGTATTTCAGATATCATTCTAGAATACAGCATCAAAACAAGGGTTAATTGAACAAATTAACATATCACATAATATCCCGATATTATGACTGACCAACAAATAAGCTTAGGTAGGACACACTAGCGAAGGATTTACTCATCTCTCCCCTCCTAGTTATATTCTCCGATCTCCGCCAGAGACCATATCCCTAAGCTCTGCTACCAAAATATAACTTTGGACACCAACTTGTGTCAGCAACTTACATTGATACCTATCAGTTTGCCACCGCAGAACGGCATCCCCTACGGAGAGTCTGGCTTCGGTGCATCCCCCATCAACAAGAAGTCACCAGCGAGAGGCTCGAGGCTCTTTACTTATAGCTCTGATACCAACTTGTAACGCCCCTAAAATAGGTCCATTCCATCCAACCCATTCTGAGTCGCCAAATACATGGTACAGAAAATAACTACAACTTTATTACAACAATTGTCGTATAAAATACAACAATACATATGCTGTGAGTTTGGATACAAATATATACCAAATGTGACTCATGTCCCAACCGTGGACAGCACCTCACAATGACACCTTACATAAAGGTATAGTCAAAAATAGTTTTAGAAATTAGAATCTTTGAAAAGTGCTCAAGGAAACCTTTGTACATAGGAGGCCATGCTTCTAGGTTATAATAGATATCATATGGCCACAAAATTATCCTTGGTTGACCCAATAGACCCCAAAGAAAAATGAGAAGATTACTATCATATACTTCCCAATAGGGAGTCTTCTCTTGACATATCATTATCTCCATTGTCTCTAATTGAGAATTATACTTCAAACAGACACCAAGATTATATAGGTAGTGCTCGTAAATATACTCAGCAAGTGGATGAGCACATCTCTATCTTATGATGACACGAGGTTGTATATCATTAGACATCTTGTATGATAGTGGCAAAACACCCTTCCAACGTTGGGTTCGCCTCACCCTATTTGATTCACCAAATATAACTACTAAATGATGTATACAACACTTTTCTATACTGCTTAGGGAGAACCTCCACAGCTAGAGACCACCGTTCTATTTTCCCATTACCCTCGCTCAACCCAGCTACACTCTTATTACCTGAAAGGAATTGTGAAACAAAAGGGTGAGCACAACTAGCTCAGTAAAGAATATCATGAGTAAAGATAAATAAATTATCAATAGCCTTCAACAGTAATAAATCAGAGATTTAAAACATATGGTAGATGATAAAATTTTTCAACCATAGTTGCAGCGGAACGAGCAATCCATTAGAAGAGTCAAATAGACTATAAAGTCTATTATCTTCTCAATGTTAAAAATCCGCCAACAATGTTTTATCCTTGTAACATCAATCAACAGTTACTCTCCACAATCATATGAATATCTCATAATCATAATTGTGATTCTAAATTCCTCTTCGTACCCAGGACAAAGATAATTTTCATCACATGTCTTTACTTGAAACATCAAAAATCATGGTTATATCAAATTACAGTTCTTGTTTATAATCATACTAACAATTTCATCTTTGCACTACGGGCCAAAAATATTCATCAACAAACCATCTTTGCACTACAGGCCAAAGATATTCATCAACAGGTCATCTTTGCACTACGGGCCAAAGATATTCATCAACAATTCATCTTTGTACTACATGCCAAAGATATTCCTCAACAGTTCATATTTGCATAACAGGCAAAATATATTAATATCTCAAAGAAATATATAATCAATTCAGAATTATATAAACAATAATTATAACCATGTTGATCAATTTACCTTTGCACTTAAGCTAAAGATATTTAGTTATAAATTTAATGGTCATGATCATACCAGACAGCAATTCAACTTTGCACTACTGGCCAAAGAGAACCCATAGTCATGACCATACCAACAATCTACCCATCTTTACACTTAAGTGAAAGAGAATTTCAACATCAGGGTTATAAAAATGTTATATATGATAATAAAAAAAATATGATCAAAATATGGATTTAATTTCAAAAGTAATATTCTTAAATCAACTATAATTTGGTCAGAAAAAAAAACCAATTTTATCGTGAATAGTACCCGTGAATAGTAACTCATGAATAGTAACTCGTGAATAGTAACTCATGAATAGTACTCCGTATTCGTACATAGTACCATATACGTAAATAATATCATATACGTTAATAGTGCCATATACATGAATAGTGCCGTATACGTGAATAGTAACCCCGACTCAAAAAGGTAGAAATTTCACAATAAAATTCATACCAATATTTCGGTATAATGATATTGAAAGAATAACATTTCTTCAATTTATAAATAATTTATCTTAATTGTTTACACTTTACTAAATAATGCATTTAATCATTCTAAAATGCCCAACTCATAAGATTTCATCACCAATAACCAAAACCCTCATCAAAAATCTGCATATACCTCATATAGGATTCTCAAGCCATAAAATCCTATTTTCTAATTTTCTTACTTCACATAACATATTTAATTCATTTACTCATAACTAGTCCATTTTCATGAAAAATGCCAAATGAGTTCCAAAAATATTTCTTTTCTGGGATTTATCAGAATATAGTCCCATATTGAACATATATTTTTTTCATAATTTTTAAAATTCATTTACTATTTTTCATATGGCCAAAACCGCCGAATATTTAGACATTTATCATAAATTGTACTTTTATCCAAAAATTCCAAAATTCAGAGAGTACACTGATATTATATAGATATACTTCCAATAAAAATTTCATCAATTTTGGAGTTAACCACAAGGAGTTATAAGCTGTTACTTTTAAAATAGTCTTTTCTCATAAAATTCATAACTCATAATCTATATATCCAAAAATCGTCATTTTTGGACACAATCAAGAAAACTCATCAATTAATCATTTCAAATTTTTTCAGAATTTTTGAAGTTCAGAAAAATTACGAAACTGAAAATCATAACAACCCTTAAAATTCCTTACTATCCCTTACCTCAAAAGTGCAGTATTTCTGACTGGAATACAAAGCCGAAGGAAACTTGCACTGAATAGCAACTCTCAAAGTATCTAAATACTCACAAAATATGCTTCATAATATAGAGAGAGAAAGAGAGAAAGCTTATGTTTCTGGTGTGATTTTCAATTCTAACTTAGTCATCTATTTATAAGAAAATGTTAGCACGCCGAAGCAGACTTAACCTATAACTTGATGCCTTTACCTACTACTATTCCCACCCACCACATTTGAATAAAAATCTCAACACATTTCTTCACCAACCAAGAGTGGGGCCCACCAATTCTAGAATTTTTTACCAAAATGATTAACTCCGAAAATTCAACAATTTCTGAACCAGTCATCTCGTAAAATTCATAACAAATCATACGTTTATTTTTAACGGTTCAAAATTTGTGGACATATACTCAACTTATATATGTATAACATATCTAAATATTACCACGATCCAACAGTCGGAATAAAAATTATAACCCTCGCAAAATATCTCAAAAACCCTAATTTGATTTTTAATACCTCCGTTCCGACAAAAATACAGATAAAACACCTCAACATTAACTCCTTCATTTTTAACCACAAAAATATATCCCTCATTTATATCCACATAAAATAAATATTTCCTTATCATATGAATTAATAATTAATTATTCACAAATAATATTACAGAATCACATTTATGACAACCAGGCCGTTCCCAGGAAAGAGGGGGCTTTCTAATAAGAATTTCTCCTTACTGGTGCGTAATTAGATGACCAAACCTCTCCTTAGATAGAACTTTCTAGACATTGCCAATAATGTTATCTAATAATATTATTCAAATAATATGAATTATTGATCTGATAATGGTGCATCAACAATTATTGAAACAACAATAATATTAAATATCAACGCAGTAATTATTGAATCAATAAAATAAAATATTGAACAGTAATTACTGTGACAATTATTCAGTAGTGCCTTCTTACGTAAGAATCAATAATTTCAAAAATACTGTGCAATAACGCGTATTACTGTATTTTAACCACCGGGTATTCCAACAGTGTTAACGGTAACAACTACGCCGTTAATTATAAAAACTCAATTTTTGTCGTTATCTTCATCCGACCGTTTTTCATTATGGGGCCCACAAATAGCTGCGTCGTCGGACGAATATTCTCCGACAGAAAGAATATTCCACGACCAACGAATATTCCCCGACAACAATGATTATTTTATAACCACTTGTTTATTTTGAAAAATTTTCACATTTCACCCATAACTTTAACTTTTTATCAATTTAACCATTTACTGAATTGTAATTATAAAAAAATTGAATACTTTTATTTCATAAAATTCGGGGTCTTACAATCTCCCCTTCTTATGAAATTTCGTCCCCGAAATTTACGTACTTGGTATTTCAAAGAGTTGAGAATACCTTGCTTTCATTTCAGATTCCATCTTCCCTGTCATCACGATTTCTCCATTGATCATCTCCTGTATTACAGATATCATTCTAGAATACAACATCAAAACAAGGGTTAATTGAACAAATTAACATATCACATAATATCTTGATATTATGACTGACCAACAAATAAGCTTAGGTAGGACACACTAGCGAAGGATTTACTCATCTCTCCCCTCCTAGTTATATTCCCCGATCTCCGCCAGAGACCATATCCCTAAGCTCTGATACCAAAATATAACTTTGGACACCAACTTGTGTCAGCACCTTACATTGATACCTATCAGTTTGCCACCGCAGAACGGCATTCCCTACGGAGAGTCTGACTTCGGTGCATCCCCCATCAACAGAAAGTCACCAGCGAGAGGCTCGGGGCTCTTTACTTATAGCTCTGATACCAACTTGTAACGCCCCCAAAATAGGTCCATTCCATCCAACCCATTTTGAGTCGTCAAATACATGGTACAGAAAATAACTACAACTTTATTACAACAATTGTCGTATAAAATACAACAACACATATGCTGTGAGTTTGGATATAAATATATACCAAATGTGACTCATGTCCCAACCGTGGACAACACCTCACAATGACACCTTACAAAAAGGTATAGTCAAAAACTGTTTTAGAAATTAGAATCTTTAGGAAGTGCTCAAGGAAACCTTTGTACATGGGACGCCATGCTTCTAGGTTATGATAGATATCATATGGCCACAAAATTATCCTTGGTTGACCCAATAGACCCCAAAGAAAAACGAGAAGATTACTATCATATTCTTCCCAATGGGGGTTCTTCTCTTGACATATCATTATCTCCATTGTCTCTAATTGAGAATTATACTTCAAACAAACACCAAGATTATATAGGTAGTGCTCGTAAATATACTCAGCAAGTGGATGAGCACATCTCTATCTTATGATGACACGAGGTTGTATATCATTAGACATCTTGTATGATAGTGGCAAAACACCCTTCCAACGTTGGGTTCGCCTCACCCTTTTGATTCACCAAATATAACTACTAAATGATGTATACAACACTTTTCTATACTGCTTAGGGAGAACCTCCACAGCTAGAGACCACCGTTCTATTTTCCCATTACCCTCGTTCGACCCAGCTACACTCTTATTACCTGAAAGAATTGTGAAACAAAAGGGTGAGAACAACTATCCCAGTAAAGAATATCATGAGTAAAGATAAATAAATTATCAATAGCCTTCAACAGTAATAAATCAGAGATTTAAAACATATGGTAGATGATAATATTTTTCAACCATAGTTGCAGCGGAACGAGAAATCCATTAGAAGAGTCAAATAGACAATAAAGTCTATTATCTTCTCCATGTTAAAAATCTGCCAACAATGTTTTATCCCTGTAATATCAATCAACAGTTCCTTTCCACAATCATATGAATATCTCATAATCATAATTGTGATTCTAAATTCCTCTTCGTACCCAGGACGAAGATAATTTTCATCACATGTCTTTACTTGAAACATCAAAGATCATGGTTATATCAAATCACAGTTCCTGTTTATAATCATACTAACAATTTTACCTTTGCACTACGGGCCAAAGATATTCATCAACAAACCATCTTTGCACTAATGGCCAAAGATATTCATCAACAGGTCATCTTTGCACTACGGGCCAAAGATATTCATCAACAATTTATCTTTTGCACTACATGCCAAAGATATTTCTCAACAGTTCATATTTGCACAAAAGGCCAAATATATTAATATTTCAAAGAAATATATAATCAATTCAGAATTATATAAACAATAATTATAACCATGTTGATCAATTCACCTTTGCACTTAAGCTAAAGATATTCAGTTATAAATTCAATGGTCATGATCATACCAGACAACAATTCAACTTTGCACTACTGGTCAAAGAGAACCCATAGTCATGATCATACCAACAATCTACCCATCTTTACACTCAAGTGAAAGAGAATTTTAACATCAGGGTTATAAAAATGTTATATATGATAATAAAAATAATATGATCAAAATATGGATTTAATTTCAAAAGTAATATTCTTAAATCAACTATAATTTGGTCAGAAAAAAAAACCAATTTTGTCGTGAATATTACCCGTGAATAGTAACTCATGAATAGTAACTCATGAATAGTAACTCATGAATAGTAACTCGTGAATTGTAACTCATGAATAGTACTCCGTATTCGTACATAGTACCGTATACGTAAATAATGTCATATACGTAAATAGTGCCATATACATGAATAATGCCGTATACGTGAATAGCGCCGTATACGTGAATAGTAACTCCGACTCAAAAAGGTAGAAATTCCACAATAAAATTTATACCAATATTTCGGTATAATGATATTGAAAGAATAACATTTCTTAAATTTATAAACAATTTATCTTAATTGTTTATACTTTACTAAATAATGCATTTAATCATTCTAAAATGCCCAACTCATAAGATTTCATCACCAATAACCAAAACCCTCATAAAAAATCTGCATATACCTCATATAGGATTCTCAAGCCATAAAATCCTATTTTCCAATTTTCTTACTTCACATAACATATTTAATTCATTTACTCATAACTAGTCCATTTTCATGAAAAATGCCAAATCAGTTCCAAAAATATTTCTTTTCTGGGATTTATCAGAATATAGTCCCATATTGAACATATATTTTTTCATAATTTTTAAAATTCATTTACTATTTTTCATATGGCCAAAACCGCCGAATATTTAGACATTTATCATAAATTGTACTTTTATCCAAAAATTCCAAAATTCAGAGAGTACACTGATATTATATAGATATACTTCCAATAAAAATTTCATCAATTTTGGAGTTAACCACAAGGAGTTATAAACTGTTACTTTTAAAATAGTCTTTTCTCATAAAATTCATAACTCATAATCTATACATCCAAAAATCGCCATTTTTGGACACAATCAAGAAAACTCATCAATTAATCATTTCAAATTTTTTCAGAATTTTTGAAGTTCAGAAAAATTACGAAACTGAAAATCATAACAACCCTTAAAATTCCTTACTATCCCTTACCTCAAAAGTGCAGTATTTCTGACTGGAATACAAAGCCGAAGGAAACTTGCACTGAATAGCAACTCTCAAAGTATCTAAATACTCACAAAATATGCTTCATAATATAGAGAGAGAAAGAGAGAAAGCTTATGTTTCTGGTGTAATTTTCAATTCTAACTTAGCCCTCTATTTATAGAAAAATGTTAGCACGCCGAAGCAGACTTAATCTGTAACCTGATGGCTTTACCTGCTACTATTCCCATCCACCACATTTGAATAAAAATTTCAGCATATTTCTTCACCAACCAAGAGTGGGGCCCACCAATTCTAGAATTTTTTACCAAAATGATTAACTCCGAAAATTCAACAATTTCTGAACCAGTCATCTCGTAAAATTCATAACAAAGCATATGTTCATTTTTAACGGTTCAAAATTTGTGGACATATACTCAACTTATATATGTATAACATATCCAAATATTACCACGATCCAACGGTCGGATTAAAAATTATAACCCTCGCAAAATATCTCAAAAACCATAATTTGATTTTTAATACCTCTGTTCCGACAAAAATACAGATAAAACACCTCAACATTAACTCCTTCATTTTTAATCACACAAATATATCCCTCATTTATATCCATATAAAATAAATATTTTCTTATCATATGAATCAATAATTAATTATTCACAAATAATATTACAGAATCACATTTATGACAACCAGGCCGTTCCCAGGAAAGAGAGGGCTTTCCAATAAGAATTTCTCCTTACTGGCGTGCAATTAGATGATCAAACCTCTCCTTAGACAGAACTTTCTAGACATTGCCAATAATGTTATCTAATAATATTATTCAAATAATATGAATTATTGATCTGATAATGAGAAATACTGTGCAGCAATAATTATTGAAACAACACTAATATAAAATATCAACGCAGCAATTATTGAATCAATAAAATAAAATATTGAACAGTAATTACTGTGACAATTATTCAGTAGTGCCTTCTTACGTAAGAATCAATAATTTCAAAAATACTGTGTAATAACGCGCATTACTGTATTTTAACCACCGGGTATTCCAACAGTGTTAACGGTAACAACTACGCCGTTAATTATAAAAACTCAATTTTTGTTGTTATCTTCATCCGATCATTTTTCGTTATGGGGCCCACAAATAGCTGCGCCGTCGTACGAATATTCTCCGACAGAAAGAATATTCCACGACCAACGAATATTCCCCGACAACAATAATTATTTTATAACCATTTGTTTATTTTGAAAAAATTTTACATTTCACCCATAACTTTAACTTTTTATCAATTTAACCATTTACTAAATTGTAATTATAAGAAAAATTGAATACTTTTATTTCATAAAATTCGGGGTCTTACACTTTTGCTTCACAATTCCTTTCAGGTAATAAGAGTGTAGCTGGGTCGAGCGGGGGTAACAAGGGAATAGAACGGTGGTCTCTAGCTGTGGAGTTCTCCCTAAGCAGTATAGAAAAGTTTATTTAGTAATTATATTTGGTGAATCCAATAGGATAAGGCGTACCCAACGTTGGAAGGGTGTTTTGCCACTATCATACAAGATGTCTAATGACATACAACATTGTATCATCATAAGACAGGGATGTACTCATCCACTTGCTGAGTATATTTACGAGCACTACCTATATAATCTTGGTATTTGTTTGAAGTATAATTCTCAATTAGAGACAGTGGAGATAATGATATGTCAAGAGAAGACTCACCATTGGGAAGAATATGATAGTAAACTTCTCATTTTTCTTTGGGGTCTATTGGATCAACTAAGAATAATTCTGTGGCCATATGATATCTATCATAACCTAGAAGCATGGCCTCCCATGTACGAAGGTTTCCTTGAGCACTTCCCAAAGATTCTAATTTCTAAAACAGTCTTTGACTATATCTTTATGTAAGGTGCCACTGTGAGGTGCTGTCCACGGTTGGGACATGTGTCACATTTGGTATATATTTATATCCAAACTCACAACATATGTGTTGTTGTATTTAATACGATAATTATTGTAATAAATTTGTATTTATTTTCTGTACCATGTATTTGGCGACTCAGAATGGGTTGGATGGAATGGACCTATTTTGGGGTCGTTACATTTTGGTATCAGAGCTTAGGGATATGGTCTCTGACGGAGATCGGGGAATAGAACTAGGAGGGGAGAGATGAGTAAATCCTTCGCTAGTGTGTCCTACCTAAGCTTATTTGTTCATTTAACCCTTGTTTTGAAGCTGTATTCTAGAATGATATCTGAAATACAGGAGATGAGCAATGGATAAATCATGATGACAGGGAAGATGGAATCTGAAATGAAAGCAAGGTATTCTCAACTCTTTGAATTACCAGGTACGTAAATTTCGGGGACGAAATTTCATAAGGAGGGTAGATTGTAAGACCCCAAATTTTATGAAATAAAAGTATTCAATTTTTCTATTTAGTAAATGGTTAAATTGATAAAAAAAAAGTTAAAGTTAAGGGTAATATATGATTTTTTTTAAAATACGCAAGTGGTTATAAAATATTCATTGTTGTCGGGGAATATTCGTTTAGTCGTGGAATATTCTTTTTATCGAAGAATATTCGTACGACGGTGCAACCATTTGTGGGCCCCATAACAGAATAACTGTCGGATGAAGAAAACGACAAATTTGAGTTTTTATAAATAACGGCGTAGTTGTTACCGTTAACACTGTTGGAATACCCGGTGGTTAAAATACAGTAATACGCGAAGTTGCACAGTAGCACACGGTATTGCACAGTATTTTTGAATTATTGATTCTTACGAAGGAAGGCACTACTCAATAATTGTTACAGTAATTACTGTTTAATATTTTATTTTATTGATTCAATAATAGCTATGTTAAAATTTTATATTATTGTTGTTCAATAATTGTCGCTGCACAGTATTTTCCATTATCAGATCAATAATTCATATTATTTGAATAATATAATTAGATAACATTATTGGCAATGTCTAGAAAGTTCTGTCTAAGGAGAGGTTTGGTCACCTAATTGCGCGCCAGTAAGGAGAAATTCTTATTGGAAAGCCCCTTCTTTCCTGGGAACGGCTTGCTTGTCATAAATGTGATTCTGTAATATTATTTGTGAATAATTAATTATTGATTCATATGATAAGGAAATATTTATTTTATGTGGATATAAATAAGGGATATATTTTTGTGGTTAAAAATGAAGGAGTTAATGTTGAGGTGTTTTATCTGTATTTTTGTCGGAACGGAGGTATTGAAAATCAAATTAGGGCTTTTGAGATATTTTGCGAGGGTTATAATTTTTAATCCGACCGTTGGATCGTGGTAATATTTGGATATGTTATACATATATAAGTTGAGTATATATCCACAAATTTTGAACCGTTAAAAATGAACGTATGATTTGTTATGAATTTTAAGAGATGACTGGTTCAGAAATTGTTAAATTTTCAGAGTTAATCATTTTGGTAAAAAATTCTAGAATTGGTGGGCCCCACTCTTGGTTGGTGAAGAAATGTGCTGAGATTTTTATTCAAATGTGGTGGGTGAGAATAGTAAGTCTGCTTCGGCGTGCTAACATTTTCTTATAAATAGAGGGCTAAGTTAGAATTGAAAATCACACCTGAATTCATAAGTTTTCTCTCTTTTTCTGTCTAGATTATCGAGTGTATTTTGTGAGTATTTAAATACTTGGTGAGTTGCTATTCATCAGTGCAAGTTTCCTTCAGCGTCATATCCGATATCCAGTCAGAAGTGCTGCTCTTTTGAGGTAAGGGATAGTAAGAGATTTTAAGGGTTATTATGTTTTTCAGTTCGTAATTCTTCTGACCTTCAGAAAATTTTGGAAAAATTTGAAATGATATTTTGATGAGTTTTATTGATTGTGTCCAAAAATGGTAATTTTTGGATGTATAGATTAAGAGTTATGAATTTTATGAGAAAAGACTATTTTAAAAGTAACAGTTTATAACTCCTTGTGGTTAACTCCAAAATTGATAAAATTTTTATTGGGAGTACATCTATATAATATCAGTGTACTCTGTGAATTTTGGAATTTTTGGATAAAAGGACAATTTATGATAAATGTCTAAATATTCGGCAGTTTTGGCCATATGAAAAACAGTAAATGAATTTTAAAAATTCTTAGAAAAATATATGTTCAATATGGGACTATATTCTGATAAATCCCTGAAAAGAGATATTTTTGGAACTGATTTGGTATTTTTAATGAAAATAGACTAGTTATGAATAATTGAATTAAATATGTTATGTGAAGGAAGAAAATTGGAAAATATGATTTTATAGCTTGAGAATCATATATGTGGTATAGACATATTTTTGATGAGGGTTTTGGTGATTGGTGATGAAATCTTATGAGTTTGACATTTTATGATGATTAAATGCATTAATTAGTAAAGTGTAAACAATTAAAATAAATTGTTTATTAGTTTAAAGAAATGTTATTCTTTCAATATCATTATACCGAAATATTGGTATAAATTTTATTGTGGAATTTCTACCTTTTTGTGTTGGGATTACTATTCATGAGTTACTATTCACGAGTTACTATTTACGAAAAAAAAAATTGGTTTCTTTTTCTGACCAAATTATCGTTGATTTATGATTGTTGCTCTTGAAAATAAATGTAGTTGTTGATAATATTGTTTTTATTATCATATATAACATTTTTATAACCCTGATGTTGAATTTATCTTTCACTTGAGTGTAAAGATGGGTAAATTATTGGTATGATCGTGACTGTAGAATATCTTTGGCCTGTAGTGCAAAGATGAATTGTTAACTGGTATGATCATGACCATTAAATTTATAATTGAATATCTTTAGCTTAAGTGTAAAGATGAATTGATTAACATGGTTATAATTATTGTTTATATAAATTCTGAAATGATTATATATTTCTTTGAGATATTAATATATTTGGCATGTAGTGCAAATATGAACTGTTGATGAATATATTTGGTATGTAGTGCAAATATGAAATATTGATGAATATCTTTGGCCTGCAGTGCAAAGATGAATTGTTGATGAATATCTTTGGCCTGTAGTGCAAAGATGATCTGTGGTTGAATATCTTTAGCCTGTAGTGCAAAGATGACCTGTTGATGAATATCTTTGGCCTGTAGTGCAAAGATGGTCTGTTGATGAATATCTTTGGCTCGTAGTGCAAAGATAAAATTATTAGTATGATTATGAACAGGAACTGTGATTTGGTATAATCATGATCTTTGATGTTTCTGGTAAAGACAAGTGATGAAAATTATCTTTGTCCTGGATGAGAAGAGGAATTTAGAACCATAAATATGATTATGAGTTATTCACATGAATGTGGACAGAACTGTTGATTTATGTTACAGGGATAAAATATAGTTGGTGGATTTTTAACATGGAGAAGATAATAGACTTTATAGTCTATTTGACTCTTCTAATAGATTGCTCGTTTCGCTGCAACTATGGTTAAATTTTTTTATTATCTACCATATGTTCTAAATCTCTGATTTATTACTAATGAAGGCTATTGATAATTTAATTATCTTTAGTCATGATATTCTTTACTGAGCTAGTTGTGGTCACCCTTTTGCTTCACAATTCCTTTCAGGTAATAAGAGTGTAGCTGGGTCGAGCGGGGGTAACAAGAGAGTAGAACGGTGGTCTCTAGTTGTGGAGTTCTCCCTAAGCAGTATAGAAAAGTTTATTTAGTAGTTATATTTGGTGAATCCAATAGGGTAAGGCGTACCCAACGTTGGAAGGGTGTTTTGCCACTATCATACAAGATGTCTAATGACATACAACCTCGTATCATCATAAGACAGGGATGTGCTCATCCACTTGCTGAGTATATTTACGAGCACTACCTACATAATCTTGGTGTTTGTTTGAAGTATAATTCTCAATTAGAGACAGTGGAGATAATGATATGTCAAGAGAAGACTCACCATTGGGAAGAATATGATAGTAAACTTCTCGGAGAATTCGATATTATTTTGGGAATGAATTGGCTATTTAATTATGGAGCGATAATTGATTGCCAAAAGAAGTGTGTAAACCTTATGACTCCGTCAAAAGTAGTTTTCTATGGTAGCAAATCGCCTAGACAAATGAGATGTCTAACGGTTTTGCAGGCCAAGAAGTTATTGAGTCAAGGTTGTGTACTGTATTTAGCCTACATAGTCGATACTCAAAAGAAGAAGGAGACGGAATTGGAGGAGATACCAGTGGTTAAGGATTTTGTAGACGTGTTTCCGGAAGATTTGCCAGGACTTTCGCCTGACAGAGAAATCGAGTTTGTGATCGATTTAGCACCAGGAACTGGTCCAATATCGAAGGCCCCGTACAAAATGGCTCCGGTAGAGATGAAAGAACTAATGGTACAACTGCAAGAGCTTCTATACAAGAAATATATTCAGCCTAGTGTATCACCGTGGGGAGCGCCGATGTTATTCATAAAGAAGAAGGATGGGTCAATGAGTCTTTGCATTGATTATATGGAATTGAACAAAGTCACTATTAAAAACAAATATCTGTTACCAAGAATAGATGACTTGTTTGATCAACTAAAAGGTGCTAAATATTTCTCGAAAATAGATTTGAGAAGTGGGTATCACCAACTGAAAGTAAGGAAGGAGGATGTACCAAAGACGGCATTCCGAACTTGGCATGGACATTACGAATTTTTGGTGATGTCTTTTGGTTTGACAAACGCCCCTGCAACTTTCATGGATTTGATGAATAGGGTGTTTAAACCATTTTTAGACGAGTTTGTGGTAGTGTTCATCGATGATATTTTGGTGTACTCTAAATCTCAAGAAGAACACGTAGAACATTTACGTTTGACGTTGTAGACACTAAGAAAGGAAAAGTTGTACGCGAAATTCTCTAAGTGCGAATTTTGGCTAGATCGTGTATAATTTCTTGGGCACGAGATTGACAAAGATGGGATTTCTGTGGATCCATCAAAAGTGGAAGCTGTAATCAATTGGGAACAACCAAGAACACCGTCGGAGGAGAGGAGTTTCTTGGGACTGGCCGGTTATTATAGAAGATTTATTTAAGATTTTTCCAAGATAGCCACTTCGCTAACAAATTTGATAAGGAAAACTGTAAAATTTGTTTGGACGGAGACGTGTGAAGAGAGTTTTCAAGATTTGTAGAAGAAGTTAAGTGTGGCACCTGTGTTGTCATTACCAGATAATACGAAAAACTTTGTGGTGTATAGTGATGCCTCACACAAAGGGTTGGGTTGTGTCCTTATGCAAAACGGTAAGGTCATTGCGTATGCATCAAGGCAACTGAAAGACTACGAGAAAGGGTATCCGACTCATGATTTAGAGTTGGCGGCGGTTGTGTTTTCTCTAAAGATATGGAGACATTATCTCTACGGAGAAAAGTGTGAGATCTACACAGATTATAAGAGTCTGAAGTATATTTTCACATAGAAGGACCTAGATATGCGTCAAAGGAGATGGATGGAATTAATAAAAGATTATGATTGTGAAATCTTTTATCATCCGGACAAAGCTAATGTGGTTGCAGATGCCTTGAGTAGAAAAGGCAGAGAAAAGTTGATGTTGTTAACCAACCAAGAATAGCTTATTTCAGCGATGGCAAGGCTAAAATTGGAAATCAAATTTCCAAAAGAATCCGTTGAAAAATTATACTAAATGGAAGCTAGTACAACTTTGGTGGACAAAGTGAAGAACGCTCAACTACAGGATGAAGAATGCAGGAAAATAAAGGAAAGTGTGGTCGAGGGTAAAGAGATGAAGTATAAGTTTGATGCTGAAGGAATACTAAGATTCGAGGGATGAATTTGGGTTCCAGCAGTACCGGATATTAAAGAAGACATATTAACAGAAGCTCATAGCTCAAGATATTCGATTCATCCAGGAAGTACAAAGATGTATCAAGATTTGCGACAACATTTTTGGTGGCCAAATATGAAAAGAGACTTTGCAGAATGCGTTGCAAAGTGCTTGACATGTCAAAGAGTCAAGGCCGAGCATCAAAGACCATGCAGATTACTTCAACCATTGGAAATACTAGAATAGAAGTGGGAACATATCACGATGGATTTTGTGGTGGGTCTTCCAAATACTCAGAAAGGATGTGATGCGATATGAGTGATAGTGGATAGATTAACAAAAACTTAGTACACTTTATGCCCATAAAGATTAGATTTACTCTTGATTAGTTGGCAAAGTTGTACGTTAAAGAGATCGTTTCGAGACATGGAGTGCTAGTATCAATTGTGTCAGATAGAGATCCACGATTCACGTCAAATTTTTGGAAGAGACTACAAGAGTGCATGGGAGCGCAACTGAGGATGAGAACAACATATCACCCGCAAACCGATGGGCAAAGCGAACGAACATTCCAAACGTTAGAAGATATGCTTAGAGCGTGCATCATGTATTTTAAAGGAAACTGGGACGATCATTTATCGTCGGTAGAATTCGCCTATAATAACAGTTACCACGCTAGCATAGGCATGCCGCCTTATGAAGCATTATACGGTAGAAAATGCAGAACTCCACTATGCTGGGATGAAGTCGGTGAACATCAACTATTAGGACCAGAACAGGTTCAACAAACTGCTGAGGTTATCAAACTCATCAGAACAAGATTGATATCTGCCCAGGACAGACATAAGAAATATGCTGATCAACACAGGCAGAATCGCGAATTTGAAGCAAGAAATTTTGTTTTCCTAAAAGTTTCTCCTTGGAAGGGGAAAATTCGTTTTGGCAAGAAAGGAAAGCTCAGCTCAAGATTTATTGGACCTTTCGAGATATTGCGAAGAGTGGGAGAGGTGGCTTACGAAGTAGCTTTACCTCCAGAATTAGAACATGTGCACAACGTTTTTCATGTGTCGGTGTTGCGACCATATAAACCTGATTACAAGCATGTGATCGAGTATGAACCGTTGCAGTTCAATAAAGATTTGTCTTATAAAGAAATTCCTATCCAGATAGTCAACAGGAAAGAACAAGTGCTGTAACAACCCGATATTTTCTATATAAATAAATAAGAAATTTTTCGTATAATTTTTTTTTTATTTTAAGGATGAGGATTTGTATAAGATAATGTGTTTATGTATTTATGTGATAAATAAAAATATATTTATTACATAAATATTTACAAATAATTTTATTTTAGAAATTATTGAGTATATTCTTATAATAATAACTTTTATAGCAGAAATGTTTTTATTAATTATTTTTCATGAAAATATAATCATATATTATTTAAATAATATATGGTGTGATTTTTAGAATAATTATAGTAATTATTTTATTATATGAATTTTAGTATAAATTATTAAGTTAATTATTTTACCTTAATTATTAAGGTTAAATAAAGGAAGAATAAATCAGATATGGAATCCAAACCCTAATTTTGGATTTTTATCAAGAATGAGAATAATAATATAATATTAATTATATTTTAATTTTTCAGTGCTATAAATATGTACTGTATGTACGTATTGATGATGGTTGGTCAATTATGGTGTTTAATGTCAAAACCCTAGTTTTTACTATGGGAAACCCTAATTTAAAACTCAAATTAGAGTTCGAGATTGGTTGTAATCGTGACAAGGTGATTAATTAACAAATATTAGAATTACAATTGTTAATTTTGGAAACTCTAAAATTTTTAAACCCTAATTTGGTAATTAGAAAACCTAATTAAAATTTGGTAACCCTAATTATCGAAATTGTAAACCCTAATTATTGAATTAGTAAGGTTAATTATAATTAGTGACATTAAACCCTAATGTTCCTGTATAAATTAATTTAAAACCTAATATAATTAACGAACCCTAATTTTCAAAATTGTAGAAACTAAAATTTATTTAATTTTTATTTTTGTGCAAACCCTAAAATGGAAATCCAACAATTGATTTGTGCTAAACCTTAGGGTTAAACCCTAAGAGTTTACAAGATTACAAGAATGCCATTAAATTTGTAAGCGACATGACCAAAATACCCCGATTGTATTATTGGTTTTTGCCAAGTGTTAGAGTTGTTGGAGTTGGTGACCAACTATGTTGACAATTGAGACTTAAAAACACTGAATTCAGCCTCTAGAGATCAGCCATACATGCATCATACACTTATATAAATAGATTGAGAGAGAGAAGCTTGCATTTGTTAGCCAATTTTATGTACAACACCCAAGCCTTCTCTCACAACCCAAACCCACGAAAATTTCAAGGAATTTCAGTCACAAACAAAGCCCCACGAAATCCCATAACCAAATCAGAAGCCAGAAATCAGAAATTAATCATAGAAGGTATAAAACCCTAGCTTGATTTCTGTCCATAAATTCTGTGTTAGATGTTATGTTTGATTGTTAAAATATGTTAGTTATAGTCTATTTTGATGATCTGGGTTGTTAGTATACAGATCCATAACATCTAAGCTTTCAAATCGATGAATCTTCAAAATCTAGAAAAAAATTTCTTGAGGTCTGACAACGAATGTCAGACCTTATAAATCCTTGCTCGATTATGGTTTTTGTTGTTTTTAAGTTGTTATTGGTAGCTTGTAATATGGTCTTTAGTCTGCAAAAAGAATCAGGGTCATTTGATGTCTAGAATGAAAGTTATTAACGGTCAAATACCGTTGACCGACATTGACCGGAAGAAATCTGGGTAGCCCAGATTATGCCCAGATCGGTCTGACAGTATGTTTGAGTGACTATATCTGTCAGGTTTTGCAAGTTCTGTTGATGTTGTTGTAAGTCATGTGTAGCCTGTTTCTCTAACTATAGATCCATGACTTTAGATCGTGTAGATAATCATCTGGTAGATTGTAGCAAGTGGTCAAAGTAGGCCACTCGCACTGACTTAGCTTTTCTGGGAATTTTCAGAAACTGAAAGGGGCTTATTTCTAACAGACTTTGACCGGATCAAATATGCTTTCTTTGTTGTTGATATGGCAATTTTTTTGTAATAGATTTGTAGTATCACATGTTGTCTACAAGCTGGAACTTTTAGATTGCAAAAACAACATTTATATCACAAGTTGTGGAAGCCCAAAGTAAGTTACATGAACTGTTCTTCATTTCTGGGTAACCCAGAAATGAAGAACAGTCTCTGACAGCTTATTTAGGCCCTTAGATCTCTCTGGTTGTGCATGATTTGATGATGTTTATTGTTGGATCGTGTAGTCTTGTGCTTGTACTACATTATATGACCATCAACATGTCTATAAACAAATTGGTCAGCGTTTAATCGATGGTTAAAGTAGCACCCACGAAACTGCTTTATGAATGCTCAAGAACATGAAGAACACCTATAGCGACTGTTTTGTCACTATAGGTGGCCTTTAGCAACAAACAGTATATATTATTTTCTGGAAATTAATTAAATTAATTAAATAAATAGAAAAAAAATAGTTTTTAATTATTAAAAATACCAAATAAATTATTAAAAATTATTTTAAATTCTGAAAATTAGTTTTATTTATTTTGAGTATATTTCATAAATATTTAATATTTTTGGAATATTAAAAGTATTTAATTTATTTAATTATAATATTAAATAAATTATTTAAAATGATTTTAATATTTAAAAAATTATTTAAAATTATATTATGATATAAGAAAATATTTTAAGTTATTTTTAATGAATTTTAATATTATGTGATAATTTTCATTAATAAATTAATATTAATGATAATTAAGTTATTTACTAAATGAATTAAATAAATTAATTAAAAATGATTTTATTATATTAAAAATTATTTTAAATAATAATAAGGTATTTAAAAATATTTTAAGTTATAAAATATAACTTTCAATATTTAAAGGTAAATTTCATTAATTAATTATAATTAATGATATTAAGGTTATTTAATAAATATATTAAATAATTTAGTTTAAAAATAATTTTAATACTATAATAATCATTTTAAATGAAAATAAAGTGTTTAAAGATATTTTAAGTTATAAAATATAACTTTTAATATTTAAAGGATAATTTCATTAATAATTTAATATTAATGATTATTAACTTATTATTAAAGGTATTAAATTTATTTAATAATTATTTTAAATAAATAGTTTAAAAATAGTTTTATTAATTTAAAAATCATTTAAAAGGATATAAATGAATTAAAAATATTTTAAGTTATGAATAATAACTTTTAATATTTTGATAAATAGAACATTAATACTTTAATATTAATGGTAATTATTTAAAAATAATTTCAAATGTTTTAAAAATCATTTAAGGGTAATATTAATACTTTAAAAATATTTTGAGTTATTATAAATAACTTTAATATTTTGACAATGGTTTCATTAATAGTTTAATATTAATTAGATATTAATGATAATAAAATTGTTTAGTATTTAAATTATTTAATAATGATTTCGAGGTTTGAAAATTCATGATAAATAATAATAAATGTTTAAAAATTATTATAAGTCTTTTAAAAATAATATGACTGATACTTACAGATATTGAGTTACAGATTAGAGTCTTAGACTCGATAAATACCCGATAAAGCTGTCGGTACCCCGATATATTTCAAAAATTGATCTGGACCTATATATTTTGATTAGATATGTATTTATTTGTGATTCAATGGTTGTTGAACATGTGTGATAATGTGATTAGGTTATGTGCTGACTGCGAAATGCAGTACTATGTGTTATAGTATATTGTTCTAATCCAACGAATGATCTGATTATTGATAGGTCGTGATTTAAAAGATAAAACTAAGTTGCAAATTGTAAGCAAGGCATCAAGCAAGTATCTTACCTTTGCATTTTCTTTATGCAATGGACATGAGTAAGAATATTTATGAATTATATTATTACTGTACAAATTATTAACCTTATATTATATACGCTCATTGATTATCAACATGTTAGTATATGGTAAATTCAGATATATATTATGTTCGTTAATTTCTATAAATGGTTATACAAGTGTCCCCACTTGGATAATCATTGTATTTAATCATATTTTGATACACCTTTGTTAATTACCTATATATATATATATATATATATATATATATATATATATGTTGAATTATAGATTATTGTTGAACAAGATAAAACTTTTGATTTGGAACCCAGACAGATATGAACATCCCGATCAAGGAAAAACTTTTATGCGCCCAAGGCGGACAGAGTGAACGATACCCTCGTTCTTGTAATGTAGTATTGATCAATACAGGGTACAACGGACTGATCACCCCCGTGCCCGTAAGTTATGACAGTTTACAGATGAAGTTCTGTTTAACCTTTTCGAAAATGAAAACAATGTTCATAGCATGTCACTTAAACCCTATTTATAGTCATTACGTAGTTTCAAAAATTTAAAAGAGGGATGTTATATTATTATTATCGGTTCAGATTACTTCACAACTATTGATTTGTTGTTGAAGGGTAGTATAAAGAAAATATTTAAATCCTTTCAACTTATATATATAATTGCTATTACTTGCTGGGCACTCAAATGCTCATCCTTGCTTAATTTAAATATTTTCAGCTAAGTGTGAGCAACCAGAAGGCTCGGCTAAGAACAAAGGGAAAGGGAAGGTTGCAGAATAAGTTGGTGCTATTTTATGTAATAGTTATCCTTAGTAAGACAATGATATTATTTATCTATCATGGGTTGTAATGAATGTTTAAAGGTTACGTACTTGGGATTCAGACTCTGATAATTATGTAAATTAAGTTGATCTTTATATTATTGTTATTATTATTAGAATTATTCCGCTCATAGAAATGGTATCGTGAAGCACCGAGTTCGGGTTTCAAGTACCCGAATTTGGGGGCTTTAAAGGTTGGTATCAGAGCTTAGGGTTAAAAACCTTAGGTGGGCTAGGCCTTAGGCTATAACCTTAGAACAGGGGAAAACGTTGAAAATATAAATAACTCATATAGAGTTTAAAAAGAGATGAATTGAATAAATTCATCGTCAAACAAAATAAAAGATAACTTATATAAAGCTATTAATTGCTATGTGTATATATTATATGCTAATCAGGATAATTTATGTGTGTAGATGTCTGGTGGAAAATGCTTGTTATATGCTTATAGCATGAAGAATGATCAAATCCATACACCCAAGCTAATATCGAAGCCAATAGCTGAAGTAGAAGCTCACAATGGAAACAACTCAGACGATGTGGTTATTATAGAAAATGTAATACCAGATTTGGAGATGGTGGAGCTGACAGATAGTGATTCGGACACTAAAGTTGACGTTGATCAAGCATCAACAGAGGTGCAAGATATGAGGAACAAGGTTTCTTCTCTAGAAAGGCTGTGGGAAATAGAAAAGCTGTTAAATAGTCAATTGCGTCAAGCGTTAATAGAAACAATGGATGAACAAGATAAGCTTAAAATCCAAATTGATCATATGGGAGCCACAAACAACACATCATGTGCAGATCCAAGTAAGAAGGGAAAAAGAAAGATAGAAGACCATAACTTAGAAAAATTCGACAAGAAGAAAGGGAAAAGAATATGTTATCTTTGTGGTTATGAGGGACATACCACTCTGTATTGTCCTGACTATAAATCAGGATCATGTTTTATCTGTGGGATAGAAGGTCATCAGGCGAAAAGTTGTCCAAGAAAAAAGGCATAGCGAATAGATAGTATAAGTTCTGTGTTCTAGGTGTGTTTAATGTAATATATATGATAAGTATGTCTGTGTAAGTTGTGTTTCCAACTTTTGTATTAGTCAAGACTGTAAATCTCGACTTTTGTGGTCACAAAGGGATAGCAGATGTTTAAAGAATTATGTGCTATGCTATGTAAAATATTCGTTGAATGAATATGAATCTAAGTTTGAGTAATAAAACAAGTTTACAATATTAAATTTATGATATAAGGTTTAGAATGTAAGTTAAATTTATGGTTTTATTTAATCTGATAATGCTGCCAAGACGTCGAACTAGAAATCAAAGGGTAGAAGAATCTGTCAACAATGTTGAAGGACAACAACAAGCAGACCTGATGCAGAACTTCGTAAACATGGTAGCTCAGGCCATGCAACAGGGAATACCAGCTGCAGGGAACCCGCTAGACAATCGCTTGGCAAACTTTAAAGATTTTAAAGCTGTAGGACCGCCAAAATTCAAAGGTACAACTGACCCTGTAGAAGCCCAAACTTGGGTTAAGGAGATTGAGAAAGCGTTCGTAATAGCTAGGATAGCTGAGGGGCAAAAGATCGCTTTTGCCACCTACATGATGAAGGGTGAAGCAAATTTTTGGTGGGAAGCAAATCGGGCGAGGGCAGGAGAAGGTGTGATAACATGGGATAGATTTAAAACTTTGTTTTTCGAAAATTATTTTTCACCAAGTATGTAGGTAAGGATGGAGGTTAAATTTTTAGAATTGAAGGAGGAGAATATGACTGTTGCGGAATACGCCGCAAAATTTAATGAGTTAGCTAGGTTTGCCCCGCATCAAGTGGATACGGAGGCTAGGAAAGCGAGAAGGTTTGAGCTGGGATTAAAACCCTGGCTCTACAACAAGGTGGCAGTGCTGCAGATCCCTACATTTGCAGCACTCATGGAGAAGGTGATTATTGCTGAGGAGGGAAGTGAGGCCATGAACCTCTACAACAAGGAAAGAAAGAATAAGGGTAAGACCGAAGGAACTGGGAAGGTAGGAATTAATAGTTGGAATAGGGGTGATAGTAGCAAGAGGAAGGTGAGCAGTTTTGGAAGTGTGCAGGTGAAGCAAGAAGATATAAAGAAACAGACTGTGCCGTGTAAGACTTGTGGAAAGAACCACTCTGGAGAATGTTTGAAGGGGAAGTTCGTGTGCTACAAGTGCGGGTAGGAGGGCCATATCTCTCCCAACTGTCCCAACCCTAGGATGAATAGCGGATGTTTTCTATGTGGATCGACTGAGCACAAGGTTAAAGATTGTCCGAAGAGGAGGACTGAGGCGGGAAGTGTGAATACGGGCGCTGGCAGCGGGACTTTGGCAATCACGGGACCGACATTGTCAAATAAGCCAACAAAATCTACTGCAAGGGTCTATAACATGACAGTCCAGGATACGGCAGCAGCTGGCAATGGAACTCCAGGTATTATTCGTATAATTTTTATTTTCTTATATACATGATTTTCATATATATAGTAAATTATTTTATAAAGAAATTTTGAGGAGGAATTTGAGTTCTTTTAGAAGCTAATTTTTCCGTTTAATCAGAAAGACAAGCTTTATGTGAATAGTTAAAGATCAGTTCGATCAAAGTTGATCGAGATGTACTTACGATGATTGTGTATGTTATGTACCCATGTATGTATAGATTTTAAAACGGTGATTTCGGGGACGAAATCTTTATAAGGGAGAGTGAATGTAACAACCCGATATTTTCTATATAAATAAATAAGAAATTTTTCGTATAATTTTTTTTTATTTTAAGGATGAGGATTTGTACAAGATAATGTGTTTATGTATTTGTGTGGTAAATAAAAATATATTTATTACATAAATATTTACAAATAATTTTATTTTAGAAATTATTGAGTATATTCTTATAATAAATACTTTTATAGCAGAAATATTTTTATTAATTATTTTCCATAAAAATATAATCATATATTATTTAAATAATATATGGAGTGATTTTTAGAATAATTATAATAATTATTTTATTATATGAATTTTAGTATAGATTATTAAGTTAATTATTTTACCTTAATTATTAAGGTTAAATATAGGAAGAATAAATCAGATATAGAATCAAAACCCTAATTTTGGATTTTTATCAAGGAATGAGAATAATAATATAATATTAATTATATTTTGATTTTTCAGTGCTATATATATGTACTGTATGTACGTATTGATGATGGTTGGTCAATTATGGTGTTTAATGTCAAAACCCTAGTTTTTACTATGAGAAACCCTAATTTAAAACTCAAATTAGTGTTCGAGATTGGTTGTAATCGTGACAAGGTGATTAATTAACAAATATTAGAATTACAATTGTTAATTTTGGAAACTCTAAAATTTTCAAACCCTAATTTGGTAATTAGAAAACTTAATTAAAATTTGGTAACCCTAATTATCGAAATTGTAAACCCTAATTATTGAATTAGTAAGGTTAATTATAATTAGTGACATTAAACCATAATGTTCCTGTATAAATTAATTAAAAACCTAATATAATTAACAAACCCTAATTTTCAAAATTTTAGAAACTAAAATTTATTTAATTTTTATTTTTGTGCAAACCCTAAATTAGAAATCCAACAATTAATTTATGCTAAACCCTAAGGCTTAAACCCTAAGGGTCAAACCCTAAGAGTTTGTAAGATTACAAGAATGCCATCAAATTTGTAAGCGAAATGACCAAAATACCCCTCTTGTATTATTAGTTTTTGCCAAGTGTTAGAGTTGTTGGAGTTGGTGACCAACTATGTTGACAATTGAGACTTAAAAACACTGAATTCAGCCTCTAGAGATCAGCCATACATGTATCATACACTTATATAAATAGACTGAGAGAGAGAAGCTTGTATTTGTTAGCCAATTTTATGCACAACACCCAAGCCTTCTCTCACAACCCAAACCCACGAAAATTTCAAGGAATTTCAGTCACAAACAAAGCCCCACGAAATCCCATAACCAAATCAAAAGCCAAAAATCAGAAATTAATCATAGAAGGTATAAAACCCTAGCTTGATTTCTGTCCATAAATTTTGTGTTAGATGTTATGTTTGATTGTTAAAATATGTTAGTTATAGTCTATTTTGATGATCTGGGTTGTTAGTATACAGATCCATAACATCTAAGTCTTCAAATTGATGAATCTTCAAAATCTAGAAAAAAAATTTCTTGAGGTCTGACAACGAATGTCAGACCCTATAAATCCTTGCTCGATTATGGTTTTTGTTGTTTTTAAGTTGTTATTGGTAGCTTGTAATGTGGTCTTTAGCCTGCAAAAAGAATCAGGGTCATTTGATGTCTAGAATGGAAGTTATTAATGGTCAAATATCGTTGACCGGCATTGACCAGAAGAAATCTGGACAGCCCATATTATGCCCAGATCGGTTTGACGGTATGTTTGAGTGACTATATCTGTCAGGTTTTGCAAGTTCTTTTGATGTTGTTGTAAGTCATGTGTAGCTTGTTTCTTTAACTATAGATCCATGACTTTAGATCGTGTAGATAATCATCTGATAGATTGTAGCAAGTGGTCAAAGTAGGCCACTCGCACTGACTTAGCTTTTCTGGAAATTTCCAGAAACTGAAAGGGGCTTATTTCTGACAGACTTTGACCGGATCAAATATGCTTTCTTTGTTGTTGATATGGTAATTTTTTTGTAATGGATTTGTAGTATCACATATTGTCTACAAGCTGGAACTTTTAGATCGCAAAAACAACATTTATATCACAAGTTGTGGAAGCCCAAAGTAGATTACATGAATTGTTCTTCATTTTTGGGTAACCCAGAAATGAAGAACAACCTCTGACAGCTTATTTAGGCCCTTAGATCTCTCTAGTTGTGCATGATTTGATGATGTTTATTGTTGGATCGTGTAGTCTTGTGCTTGTACTACATTATATGACCATCAACATATCTAGAAACAAATTGATCAGCGTTTAATCGATGGTCAAAGTAGCACCCACGAAACTGCCTTATGAATGCTCAAGAACATGAAGAACACCTATAGCGACAGTTTTGTCACTATATGTGGCCTTTAGCGACAGACAGTATATATTATTTTTCAGAAATTAATTAAATAAATAGAAAAAAAAATAGTTTTTAATTATTAAAAATACCAAATAAATTATTAAAAATTATTTGAAATTCTGAAAATTAGTTTTTATTTATTTTGAGTATATTTCATAAATATTTAATATTTTTGAATTATTAAAAGTATTTAATTTATTTAATTATAATATTAAATAAATTAGTTAAAAATGATTTTAATATTTGAAAAATCATTTAAAATTATATTATGATATAAGAAAATATTTTAAGATATTTTTAATGACTTTTAATATTATGTGATAATTTTCATTAATAAATTAATATTAATGATAATTAAGTTATTTACTAAATGAATTAAATAAATTAATTAAAAATGATTTTATTATATTAAAATTTATTTTAAATAATAATAAGGTATTTAAAAATATTTTAAGTTATAAAATATAACTTTCAATATTTAAAGGTAAATTTCATTAATTAATTATAATTAATGATATTAAGGTTATTTAATAAATATATTAAATAATTTAGTTTAAAAATAATTTTAATATTATAATAATCATTTTAAATGAAAATAAAGTGTTTAAGGATATTTTAAGTTATAAAATATAACTTTTAATATTTAAAGGATAATTTCATTAATAATTTAATATTAATGATTATTAACTTATTATTAAAGGTATTAAATTTATTTAATAATTGTATTAAATAAATTGTTTAAAAATGGTTTTATTAATTTAAAAATCATTTAAAAGCATATAAATGAATTAAAAATATTTTAAGTTATGAATAATGGCTTTTAATATTTTGATAAATAGAACATTAATACTTTAATATTAATGGTAATTATTTAAAAATGATTTTAAATATTTTAAAAATCATTTAAGGGTAATATTAATACTTTAAAAATATTTTGTGTTATTATAAATAACTTTAATATTTTGGCAATGGTTTCATTAATAGTTTAATATTAATTAGATATTAATGATAATAGAATTGTTTAGTATTTAAATCATTTAATAATGATTCCGATGTAGACATTCGAAGTTTTCTGTACACCTGTCACTAACATTGCAGGAGAGTAGATTCGTCTTTTATGAGGGAACCCTGAAAGACGATCCATATCCATGCCGGATACTACCAAAAGTTCAGCATCAACCCCGGATCGCAATCTGGGAGTAATATTCTCGGAGATAACCCTGAGGCATACAAATACAATACCGGAATACACATCGGAGAAGACCGATTAATCTCGGAGATAACCCCGAGGTATCCAGTCTCAGTCCCAACCATGGGAATAGCCACCAACCTTGGTGATAACCCCAAGGAATGCAATTTCGGCGATAACCCCGAAAATACTTGTTACAAGTGCGACCAGCTTCAATCTCGACACTCACAACGAGATCCACTCTACCAGCCCGACGATAACATCGGGAAGACAAAAACACCTCAAAGATGACAATGAGGACCTTCAACTACTTGCAGCAGTCCAATCTCAGCGAAGCTAAGCAACGTCTGGTTTATTAGCCCAATCCGGCGAAAACATCGGTGAGGGGCAACATCGTCATCTGACCGACACGATGTCACGCCACGTCATCTCAACATAGCTACGCAACAATGCCCCACAAGACTAATCAATCCCGAGTGACTATTGTGCGGGGTAACGGATGAAAGTTGAAGCTTGAAGACCGAAGGGCACCGTCCCATCTTCAATGACTTCGCACAAACTCTAATCCCATGCCATCATACAACTCTCGACAACGGCGGTCCGAAATAGGTCCTGTATACCTCAAACGGATGCCCGAATTGCACTTCTAAAAGTTCGAGTGGACATTACAGTGCCTGAGTGCACGTACTTCGAGACGACCCGAGCCAAAAAACCTGGGCCCACTCGGGTTGCCTCTGGTACACCTGCGGCTCAGCCGCATGTACACCTACAGCTCCACCCTCTACAAATAGAGGGTTTGGGGTGGCCATTTTGTAAGAGAAAACGGTGAGGAAGCCCTGCCCAATTTGCTCTGCACTCATCCCAAGCAATGTACTTTCCCCTTTTAAACACTTGTGAGCTCATGTATAGCCCTTTTGTACATACAAAAGTCTGTGTTTACTCACTCTAAAGATATAAAAGTCTTCTTTGGCAGCCCACTGTAAGCCTTCTCACACACTTTAGAGTCTTTCTCTTTATTTTTGCACACACCCTTCTACACGTTGAGAGTCGTGTTGCTTGCTTTTGCCCGGACTTCGGTCCGTGGTTTCATTTCAGTCTATATATATATATATATATTATATATTTATATATATTGACTAACATTATCGAGTTATGCCACGATTGAGCCTAGACTTCGGTCTGGAGCGTTTATTTGCTTTCCTATATATATATATATATATATATATATATATATATATATATATCTATGGTTGAACTCTGTTCGATGAGCCTGAATTTTACATCCGGAGCGTTTACGTGCTTTAATATATATACTTATATATTAACTATGGTCGAACTCAGTTCGATGAGCCTAGATTTTATATCCGGTGCGTTTACATGCTTATATATATATATATATATATATATATATATATATATATATATATATATATATATATATATATATATTAACATTTCGTCCCACCTGGAGTTTACTTCGTGGTGGTTGATCGTTTTTACAGCTTTCTGCACATTTCGTCCCGCCTGGAGTTTCCTCCGTGGCGGTTGATAGCTTTTACAGCTTTATTTACATTTCTGATCCCCCATGGAGGTACTTCGTGGTTGGTGATCATGTCTGTATATATATATTTACAGTTTTTATATATATACCTATTTATTGCGTTTATATCAATTGCTGCATCATGTGAGCCTAGGAATCATGTGATCACAAATTCATCCCATTGGATCTAGATTCGGTTCCCGTGATGGACATTTTCAGCTGTAAGCAGCTTGTAAATTATTCTGTGATGTTTGGATTTCCTCAGATGGTTTACATACCCACGAGGGATTCAACACCTTTTTGTACATTATTTTCGTACAGATGCCTCGCATCTGTCAAATAAAATCAATCCAGCCGAATACAGAATAAAATGGGAGTGTAAAAGGTCTCAATTACTATTAAGCATCAGGGTTTGAAAAACCTCTTTTATAAAACATCACTGCCGTATCCTGCTAAACTTGAATTTTTACATAAATTCAAACCCTGTGTATATAGGTGCGAATGCGGCCTCGCACTACTTCCAAATAACAGCACATTGACTCACACACACACATTCAGATAATAGTTTCTTGAAAAGAGGCGGTCACCGTTGTAACACGGATGTCGGGGGATGCCTAACACCTTCCCCCCACATAATCAAGTCCCCGGACCCTAATAAATCTCGGTTTCACCGACCCGTTTAGCAGTGTCACATCACTGGGTTAATGTACAAACCTTTTCTCGGTTGTGTTTGTACAACCATTTAAAAAACCAACTGGCGACTCTTATAGTCCAATCGTCGACATTATACATGTCAGACCTTTTTCACTTATTTTTTCAAACAAATCTCACCTAAAATGAGAACACCAAAGGACAAGTAACGGAAAGGGACAATTAAAAATCCCGATGTCGACAGGTGGCGACTCCGCTGGGGACTCCAGTAAGAGGACTTAAGCCGCTATTATAATTTTTTCAAAATTGTTATCTGCTTGTGTGTGGATGTTGCATTTACATTTTGTGATGAATGTGTACGAATGCATTTCCTTAGTTAGTGCTTCGCACTATAAATTGCCTGTGATCTTAGTGCTTCACACTATAAACTGCTCATTATATTAGTGCTTCACATCATAATTGCTTGTGATATTAGTGCTTCGCATATGTCATCATGTCATACGGTGAGATACGATGTATGTGAATGTATATTGTGTGGTCCCTTCACCAGGAGGCTATCCCGCCGGTGTTTGATTACTGGACTCGTGAGAAGACTAATTCTCCGAGGCTCAGGAAAGGCACCACCCAAATTCGCTCCAGTTGAAAGACCGGATTAACTTCCCGTCAAGTAGATTGCGATGATTTAGGAACTTTCATGCCAAAAAGCCGCGAGAGTAACCTAAGATAGGTCAGCCTCTGATAAGCCCAAAACGGAGGAAAGTCTCTTCATGCTCTTATTTCAAATTACTTGTAAATCACAATTACTAGTAATTATCTTCTATATCTATCTCCATGTAATGAGAAATATGAAGAAATGTGTTCACATACATGCTATAAACAGCTGACATCCGTTTTGCAGGATAAAATTCCTAAACTGGACACATCGCATAGCATGTTATTATCCACCCTAAAGACTAAACTATGCAAGTCTTTTGCAGGGAATCAATCAGACCTATCACCCGTTCAAAGTCCAAAAAGGAAACAACCCTATAGTCAATCATGTCGTCATCCGACCAGACTGAACTTAAACCAGTTTCTCGCTAAGAATTTGACGGATTAAGCAAACAGATTACAGATTTGGCCGTTCTACTAAAAGAATTACACCAGTCTACGCATGGTCAGAAAATACCCGTACATGCTGAATCCTCCACACAAGGAGGAAGCCAGGTCATTACAATACCTGAACTACAGTTGGACCCCACCAATAAAACTCATGATGCTGCCAATCCCACTGGAGACCCAGACACTGGTGACATCAAAAAGAAAGTCCTCCAAATGGAAGAGACTCTTCGCACTATCAAAGGAATTGGAACACACGGGAGTGTTTCATATGCTGATTTATGTATTTTCCCTGGTATTCATTATCCAGAAAAGTTTAAGGCTCCTGACTTTGAAAAATATGACGGGTTAGGAGATCCTTACACACATCTAAAGGTGTTTATTGGAGAACTTAGATCTTATGCAGAGGATGAAAAACTCAGAATGCAACTATTCCAAAAAAGTCTAACGGGAGAAGCCCGTTCGTGGTACATAAGATTAGACAATTCAAAGATCCATAGTTGGGAAGAGCTAGCACACGCTTTCCTCACCTAATACAAGTTTCAATCTCAAATGGCTCCTGATCGGTATCAAATTACCAAGATCAAGAAATAATCTAATGAGTCTTTCAGAGAGTATGCTCAGAGGTGGAGACGCCTGGCTGCCCAAGTTAGTCCTTCCATGACAGAATCAGAGATGGTCATGACTTTCATAGACATACAAGAAGCACCTTTCTATGAAAGAGTTTTAGCCGGCATCGACAAACCATTTTCTGAAATGGTCAAACATGGGGAGATGGCTGAAATGGGATTGAAATCCGAAAAGATTCAAGACCTAGCTGCACTCAAAGCGGTTGCTGATCACATCCAATCTGGAAATTATGGGAACAACCCCCGGAGGGTCCATAAAAAGAAAGAAGAGGATGTTTCCTTGATACTATAGGGTCAAAAAGGCAATCAGAACATGCCTATCCAGAGGAGAAATTACACTCCCTTTCAAGCACAGTCTTCAAACCCTCCAGTACCAAAAGGTGGAGAAGTCAAACAACCTCGAGTATTCACACCCTTAGGGGACACCGTCGAGAACATTCTCAATCTTCTAACAACACAGAAGAAAATCACGCATCTTCTTCCACCAGCCAACCCTAATGGTCGGGGTTTTAATGTTGCTCGTAAATGTGCTTATCATGCCGGGGCACCTGGACATGATACTCAGGATTGTTGGGCCTTGAAACATAAAATCCAAGACCTGATAGACAACGGTGAAATCGTGGTCACCAAACCTGATCGGCCTCACGTCCAAGACAACCCTCTTCTTCAACACAAGGAAGAAGAGGTCAACATGATTAATTGGAGCAGTGGACAGAGTTCCAATTTCAGCTGTGAATCCTCCCAAACCCCTAAAGATGGTGATGACAGATGGGATTATGACAAGTTCCAATTCATAATGGAACGAAAGATGAAAGCTCTTTGTAAACAAATTGAGCAATTGGCGGAACTGGTGACTTATTAGCATCAAGTGACTCGTCAGCTAATCAGCCAGGAGCATGCCAGTCTCCTACCTATTGTCATGAATATTCCCTTTTCACTTTCAAAAAATGAAATACTGGAAGACAAAGTAACGAAGAGAGCGAATGCTAAGGCCCGTCAGGATTTTACCAACAAAAGGGAATTCACATATTTGGGCCAACCTATGGAGGAAATCCTTCATATCTTAATCAATGAAGGAAGGATTAGTTCCCTTCTACTCCAATCAATCCCCATTCGGGACGATACAACTATGAGGGAATATGTCAATATCATTCTCAATCTCGCGGTTACAGCACAGAAGAATGCTGGGCATTCCGCCACCTTATTCAAAATTTAATCGACAGTGGCGTACTGCGTCTGGCAGATAACGACACTGTGTTACGGGCAAGTGAGGATTCGTGTCCTACTAAGTGGAAGAGTGTAGTAGCAGTCATATCCATTGAAAGTGATGGGGTTAACAAATCAGTTGTCATGCCAGTAATTCAACTCAAGGGAATCAACAATCCTTTGAAAGTGGCCGCTCCTGAGCCAATCAACTTGTCATGTAGAGCACAATATCCTATTTTTAGCTTGCACACAGTTCCATGGAATTATGGAGAAGGTGAAGGATCCACCTCATATACAACTGCTGCAGTGTCGAAGGAAAATCCACTGTATCTTCCCCAACGGGTAATAAAGCCTGTCATCAAGTCTAAGGGGAAAGTACCCATTGAGAAGATTGAAAATTTCCTTCGCACTATGGGTCATAACGAGGCCAAGGTGCTTTTAAGCTTGAAAGAAGCTCCACAATAGATATCAATCTTGGACTTGGTCTTGACTTCCGAGAATCACCGGAAGGTATTATTAAAGGTTTTAGAAGAAGCCTATCTACCAACATCAGTTGATACGGAAAAGTTTCAACATCTGGTTGATCACATTTTTAACAATAATGTGATATCCTTCACTGATGATGACATACCGCCCGAAGGGACCGGTCATTGCAAACTATTGCACATTGCGGTCTTGTCCTTCGGATATATGGTGGCGGGAGTTTTAATAGATGGAGGTTCCTCTCTGAATATCTGCCCATATGCTACCTTGGTGAAGATAAATATCAATCCCAATCCAATTCGGAGTAGCCATACCATCATCAAAGCTTTTGATGGAGCCCACCGTAACTCGGTCGGAGTAGTTAAGCTACCAATTGAGATTGGTCCTCATACATTCTGCGTATCTTTCCATGTGCTCAAGATAGATTCGGGATACAACTTGCTCTTGGGACGACCATGGATTCACATGGCAGGGGCAGTCCCCTCCACTCTTCACCAACAGTTGAAATATATCATCAATAATAGCCTGATCACAGTCAACACTGAACTGGAGTTTCCTCAGCCCAGGGACATGCCGCTCATCAATGCCAATAAGGATGTTGAGCCAATTAGTTTTCATGCTCTGAAAATAACCAATACCCAATACCATGCTATTGGAACGCCATTGCCCGAACCCCAGATTTCTGCCGAGGTAATGTTGGCCACGCAAGAAATGATGTCGTTGGGTCATAAACTGGGACAAGGGTTGGGTAAAGATTACCAGGGTGTCAAATACCCTATTCGCTTAACCCAACAAATTGGGACAGCTGGACTATGCTATTTTTCCAGCTCTAGTCACAGGAGTCCTCATAAGCATCAGCAGATTCCTGCAGCTTTAAACGTGCAGGGTTTAGCTTCGCCTTCAAGATCCGAGTCCGCACAACCTCCTATAAAGGTGCCAGCCAATATAATGGCAATGTTATTTCCCAAGCTGGTACCGGTGAAGGAGAAAGAAATCTTTGTTCCAGATCCCGTAGTGGAGGAAGAGGAACGAAGAATCAAGCAAGACGTCATCAGGATGATGTCCGGCATACGCATCATCGTTCATGATGAGCATACCAACATATATACCCCAGACGATGATTGCCCAGACGTAATGGCTATCATTTGGGATAGAGAAGATGATGATAATCCCTATATCACTGTGGTTCACCCGAAATTTGCTCTTGCCAATTGGAACAACATTCCTTGCATTGGTCGTCAAGGGTAAAGCGGGCAGAAACTTTTTTTGCCCTGTAGATATAATAACTGCTTACTTTTCTGTACAATATTAGTGGTTTATTTTTCCAGTATATGCTAACACTGTGTATGATCAACACATTTCATATATACTAAGTGAAAGCATATTTTTTTTCAGGACTCTGAATTTAGATGTGCCTGTGCTTGCTGATACGGTGCCTCTTCTCCACAAGGATTGTACCTTTGATGTAGAGATGAATTCAGTCTTGGTAGATATACCGGATGACATTGAGGTGCCTACAGAAATTCAAGAATGGGTTAAAGACAAACCTAAACCCAACCTTGATCAAACAACTACTTTCAATCTCGGAACCTTAGAAAACCCTAAGTCAATCCAGATTGCTTCAGACCATACCCCAAAGCAACGGAATGACATGGTTACGCTACTAACCTAGTTCCAGGATGTATTTGCATGGTCTCATAAAGATATGGTGGGTTTGTCCACTGACATTGTCCTTCATCGCATTCCCATTAAAGAGGGATTCAAGCCAGTCAAGCAAAAGCTCAGACGATTAAAACCCGAATGGAGTTTAAAGGTGAAAGAAGAAATTGTGAAACAATTTTAAGCCGGCATCATAATGGTGTCTACATATCCTGAGTGGATATCCAACATCCTGCCCGTACCTAAACCTGGAGGAAAGGTGAGAGTTTGCGTGGACTACCGGGACTTGAACAAAGCTTGCTTAAAGGATAGCTTTCCTGTGCCATTTATCCACATTCTCATTGACAATACTGCGCAATACGACATGTACTCATTTGCAGATTGCTTTGCGGGGTATCATCAGATCATGGTTGCTGAGGAAGATCATGAAAAAATTGGTTTCATCACTCCTTGGGGAGCTTTTTGCTATAGACGGTTGTCCTTCGGCCTTATCCATGCTGGAGCTACCTATCAACGAGCTATGATGGCTCTTTTCCACGACTTAATGGATAAAGAGATAGAGATCTACATGGATGACATTATTGTCAAATCCCAGAAGGAGGATGACCATATAGACCATCTCAGGAAATTGTTCAACAGGTTGCGTAAGTACTACTTGAAGTTGAATCCAGCTAAGTGCGCCTTTGGCGTTAAATCAGGCAAGTTGCTAGGATTTCTAGTCAGCCACAAAGGGATAGAGCTAGATCCTACCAAAATCCAAGCCATCACTGAAATGCCCATTCCTCAGACAGAAAAGAAAATACGGGGATTTTTGGGAAGAATCAACTTCATTAGCAGATTTATCTCCCAACTCACAGCAACCTGTGAGCCAATCTTCAAGCTGTTAAGGAAGAACTCCTCCATGAAATGGAATGAGGAGTGCCAGAATGCCTTCCTTACAATCAAGAAACAGCTAATCAAAGCTCCCATCTTGGTACCACCCAGGGATGATGTTCTCCTATTTATGTATCTGTCCGTAAGTGACAATGCCATGGGATGCCTGCTGGGACAGAAGGACGATAGAGGCCTAGAATGAGCTATCTATTACCTTAGCAAAAGATTCAGCAGTAGTGAACACAAGTACACTCTGATCGAAAAGACGTGTTGTGCTTTAGCATGGGCTACCATGAGGTTACAACATTATCTCCATGGTCACACAACCCATCTCATATCCCACGTGGATCCTCTTAAGTACGTGTTCAGTAAACCCATACTGAATTGTCGACTGTCCAGATGGCAGTTGATCCTACAACAATTTGACATCGTATATGTGACTCAAAAGTCCATCAAAGGTCAAGGAATTGCGGATCAATTGGCCGCCGCACCATCAGGGGATTTCAAACCCTTGGAGACATATTTTCCCGATGAAGGAGTAATGCAAATTCAGCAACACCATCAGTACGGTACACGCCAAATGTGGAAGATATATTTTGATGGAGCTGTTAATATGGAAGGTTCTGGAGCTGGAGCAGTTCTAGTATCTGATACGGGGGAGCAGTATCCCGTCGCCGTCAAATTACAGTTTGTCTGCACCAACAATACGGCTGAATATGAAGGCTGTCTTATGGGGCTAAAACTTACCCATTCAATGGGCATTAGGCGGTTAACTGTCCTTGGAGATTCGGAGTTGGTAATCAAACAATCCACCAAAATTTATCAAACCAAGGAACTACATTTGCTGCCTTACCATCGACAGGTTTTAAAGATGGCTATGGGATTCAAAGAAATATCCTTTCTACACATTCCTCGTAATAGGAATGATTTCGCAGACGCATTAGAAACTTTGGCCTCCTTGATTTGCATATCAGACAAGGAACACTTGCCAAACGTCACAATTTCCCTGCACAAGGCCCCAGCCTACGGGAATTATGTTGGAGAAGTATCGGATGAGCTACCTCCTATCCAACATCCTTGGTATCAACATATCAAGGAATATCTGCGAGATGGATCTACACCCGCTGAGGCGAGCCCGACTGAACAAAGGCGGATCCACCGACTGACTATGAAATTCTACCTGAGTGGAGATGCGCTCTACAAAAGAGAAGCATGATTAGGTCTCCTCAGATGTTTAGACAAAGATCAAGCCCAAAGGCTTATGGATGAAATCCATGGCGGAGTCTGTGGCCCCCACATGAGTGGCCCCCTCCTTGTTAAGAAAGTCCTTAGGACGGGACATTATTGGCTATCTCTCAAAGCTGATTGCAATGACCATGTCAGGAGATGCTATCAATGCCAGCTTCATGGGAATGCTATACACGCCCCTCCACGGGAACTTCACAATATAAGTTCACCTTGGCCCTTCTCAATGTGGGGAATGGACGTTATCGGGCCCATTAAGCCTAAAGCCAGTAATGGTCATCGATTTATCTTCACCATGATCGACTACTTCACCAAGTGGGTAGAACCAACCTCCTTCCCCAGGGTTACTAAAGAAGTCATCATTGCTTTCATCAGAAACAATGTTATTTGTCGATATGGACAACCAGAGGTGAATGTTTCCGACAATGTCAAGAACCTCAACAACAAAATGATGGGGGAATTATGCAGTAAATTCCACATCAAACATCTCAACTCAGTCATCTATCGTCCGAAGATGAATGGTGCTATTGAAGAAGCTAACAAGAACATCAAGAAGATTATGCAAAAGATGTCCACCAATCACAAAAATTGGCTTGACCAATTGCCTCTGACTCTGTTAGCCTACAGAACCTCAATGCGCACTTCCACTAGGGCAACCCCCTACGCCTTAACCTATGGGATGGAAGCAGTGCTCCCCATAGAAGTTGAGATGGAATTCCTCAGAGTATTGATAGACGCTCAGTTGGATGAAGACCAATGGGTACAAGATAGGTATCACCAATTGTCTCTAATAGATGAAAGGCGAACCGCGGCTATCTTCCATGGTCAGTTATATCAGCAAAGGATCGCCCAATCCTACAACAAAAAAAGTTCGACTACGGCAATTCAGACAACATGACTTGGTTTTGAAGAAAATACTGGACAACCAAGATCAGTCTAAGGGAAAATTCGCTCCTAACTGGGAAGGCCTGTTTATTGTCAAGGAAGTATTGACAGGAGGCACTCTTAGATTGTAAGAAATGGACGGCGATGAATTTTTGCAACTCATCAACTCAGACGCCGTGAAACGGTACTATGTCTGAAGTTACCATCAAGTAAACATCCTGGTGGTAGACCATCAGGTCACCAGTCATTCCAGTTCTTTAAACCTTTACCACAAACAACTTTTCTACACTTTGCCCCTCAGGGAAACATACCTTTCAAGCCAGCAGTCTGGCTTTCTCCTTTGCGTTCCTATAACTTAGGTCATCCCACCGTGGATTAAACCTCTTGCGTATACAGTTTGGCTACCCATACATGGGATCAAACTTTTCACCTGCAGTTTATCCTCAACCTAGGATTAAACTCTCTCCTCCCCGCACTCTGACCTGCACATGGGATTACGCTTTTCATCTCGCCCTGAGGGGCGAACTACGTCGACCTGATCTCCTCTTCAATAGGAGTACGTAGGCAACCATTTCATATGGCCCGGCCGCAATAAAACAAAAACAACAAAACCATTCCTACACCATTCCTGCCACATACAACATTGAACCTCCAACACCAGGTTCGAACTACGCAGACCTGATCTCCTCTTCAATAGGAGTACGTAGGCAGCCATTCATGGTGCGGTCTCACCCCCTACCAAAACACAAACCCTTGTCAGTTGGTACTGGGATCATCCTTCAATCAACTACATTTTATTCGGCTTCAGACCAAAGGGATGGAATTACCTGAACTCCTCCCAAATAGGAGATTCGGCGACCATCTAAGCGGCGGTTGTACCTTGAAGAGCAACACCAATCCATAAGAGATAGAATTAAATAGGCTTCTCCTAAATAAAAGTACTGGCGACCATCTGTGGTGCGGTCAATCTCAGAGAGGAAAGCCACACTCCTCTCCTCATTTCCATACAGAAACCAGTCCCAAGACATCGAGAAATGGTAGGGATGCATACAGATCGATGATCCATTCTGAACTATCCAGAGACAACTCAATGTCCATCCACCGAGAAGGAATTCAGAATACATCATGATCACAAGCCCTGAAGTAGCAGGCAAAATATCAAGCAAGCAGCAAGGCATATCTAAAAGGGAAGTGATCAAAAATATATTTCCCTGTCATATATATAATGCTGTTTGATATACATAATGTAAACTGTACATAACAAAATGGCTATAAGCTAGTGTGTGCAGAAAAATACAAGATCACCTACAAGTCAGGGTATATGCGAGCTAACAAGCCCAACATAGCATCCCTCTTAGAAGATGGATGTAAAGCTGTGGTCTCCTGTTTGAGAATATCCATACGACTCAACAGATCTGTAGCCATCTACATGGTGACCATATGATCATCAATATATGTGCTCATCTCTGCGATCATGCCAGTGGTAAGGGAGCTCACTGCAGTACTATCTGTGACGGCCACATCTTGGGCAGATATGGCAAGATCCAGCTCAACTATCACTGCATCTCTGGCTGATATAGCCTTATCCCGCTCAACGATGGCGACATATCTATGAGCCAAGGCCTCGTCTCTCTCCAATAGAGCGGCCTCCCTCCCATCAAGAGCAGTCGACATCATAGATTGAATCTGATCTCTCTCAAAGGTCATCAGATGAAGACTCTGCTCTAAGTACCGTGCCTAGTGCTGAATCACAACAGTACTGGTACTAGGACAATTCGGAAGAGATGCTGGCAACCTAGCAGTGGGATCCTCCTCGAAGTAGATATCAATGTCCTCCATGGGCTCTACATCATCTAACTCGCTCTCCGGTACTTTGAATACTACTGCAGTCGATAAAATCTCTGTCTCCATCCACGCGAAATACTCTACGGAATAACCAGGATGACTGACAGAAAAAGCCGCTATCTCGCGCCGATCCCAGCATGTGTATACCCTAGATCGGTCCTTTGCTGAGAGATACCGAGAAGCTAAATGCTGACCTGTCGCCCCCTCAAAAGGATGAAAATCCTAGAACTGGTCGAACTGCGACATCACGGCCAATGGGTGATAAGTGGTCACTCCCCTCAAACGAGCCAGCGGGAGATAGTCAATGCCCGGAGCATGAGTAATGAAGCTGTATGGTGAGCTAAGCCCCGAACACAGCAATATGCTGAATGGATCTCTGATATCTACCAAGAATGTGGACCAGGACAGAGCATCTATACACTCTGATGGCTGAAAAGAGTATGACATAGCTACATCATGGGTGAAGCAGTACCCATGCCGTCTAAAAGTGCCAATCGGTCTCAAGTGTGACATGAACCACACATATAGCATGATTGAGCTACTTGTGAACACTCTTGTAGGATAAGTGCAACAATATGATGCCGACCGCAGGGTCTCTTCTACAATCATATGTACAATGGTACGACCCTCCCTAAGAGCTCTCACGGCCATGATAACGCCTATATCTATCTCATCCATATACCGCGGAATATACACATATGATAATACACATAGCATCAGTACGTCAACTCTGGTCAAGCGCCAATGAGCCTCCGGTGATGTGAAATCCCCGGAATGTCGTGAATAGCTATCCTCCGAGCCAAATCTGTCATATAGAAAACGCTGGGATATCACGTGGCCAGATGTCAACTCATCCTGTACCACTTTGCGCCTCAATCTTGTGAGAGTCATGAATCGTCTGCTCATGTCTCCCAAAGCCAGATGCACGTAGGGTCTGTCTAGAGGCAGCATCGTCAAACGTGCATACTCCTCCAGAGTAGGAGTCAACTCATAGGTGCCGAATTGGAATACCTGCCTATCCGGTAGCCAATGCTCTATCATCCAGTCCACAAATCCTGCGGGAACCTGAAAAGTCAAAAATGTCATGGTATGCTGCAATAAATGATCTACAATCACCCTATCTGGTGGTGACATGCTATCATACCACGATCTCATACCTAATACCACCACTGACGGTGGCGTATGATCTATGCGGCTAACTGTTAAAGAAGACATCTGTGCGGGCCGTGTCATAAGACCATCTAGGAGTCAATACCAAATATCTCTGGACATACATACATATGCATAACATGATACATACATAACAGATAATAGATGGCAATATGATATAGGGAATGAAAAAAAATAGTGCATACGTTCCTAAGTATATCATCATCTAATACATCATCTCTGTACAGCTACAAATACAGGGAAATGGGGCACAACCACCCAATATCTAACAAAGGCCTATCAAAAGATATAGCGAGAATGAGGCACAACCACCCAATATCTAACAGAGGCCTATCAAAAGATATAACGAAAATATACATCAGAAGAAGACAATGGTGTCGATGTCCACATCATCAATCTTGTCCACCTGATGTAACTCCTCCTGAGTCACTGGATCTCTATCAACAGGGATGTCAGGCCTATATAAAGGAGGATTTGCGCTGAAAAAATCGAATGGGTCACCTGAGGGGCCAGCGCCTGAGCTGGAAGGATCAAATAAAGCCGCTTCTATCGGGTCTCTACCCAAATGCCTGATAAAAATATGTGTCTGGTCCAACTGCCGGGTCAAACTATCAATCTGGGTCATATGAGTTGGATCTCGAACACAAGCTATCCAATCCGTCATCATCAAGGTTCCTGGAACCATATCCCCCATAAACTGTATGGCGCGGGACTGAGCTCTAATAGTGCGAGGGGACCACCACCGATGGAACGTCTCCTGAGTACATGGACCCTTTGATAATACCAAACCGTCAATCCCCAACAATGGGATATCAATGGCGGGTGACTGCGATACAGGCCAATAACGCCTGATAGGAGGCAAGATCGGTATACGAATCTCCCCTGTGGTGCTCCTTATAGCACGCTCTCCTAAATAGAGCTCCCAACCCCCATCTGTGAAGAGAGGAACTCTCCTGGTGGAAATCACATACTTGACTCCAGTCGGGTATCCATCCTCAAAACCCACAGTCAGGTATTCCCCAGAATAGGGAAGCCATGTGATGGTGTCGACCGTCAGCAACTCCAGCTGCATACAGCAATGAGTGAATCCCTCAGCTACAGGGACCTCTGGTGGAATCGAATGATGCCATCGTCGTCCTCGTGGATAGGTGTCTAAACCTAACACACTCATGTGACGTAAGCATGGAAGCCTCTCATAGGCCCAAAATTGCCAACACAAAGGAAAACATCTGCTGTCAGGTAACACTCTTAACCTATACATGGTAAATGACAAGAGAAATACTCACCAGCAGAAATGGGTAAAATCCTAGCCAAGCCTCGGTCAAACCCTGTGAGCGCATACGCATACCCCAGAGGAAATAGGTAAAGACTGCATGGTATGCCAGTATCCATACTTTTTGATCGAGAACCAAGATTCACTTCACGATTTTTGGTTAGTTTACAAAAAGCTATGTGCACGAATTTATAATTTAGTTTGGCATATCATCCTCAAATGGACGGGCAGTCGGAGAGGACTATTCAAACTCTTGAGGATATATTAAGACTCTGTGTCCTTAACTTCAAGGGAAGTTGGGACAAGTTCTTACCATTGGTAGAATTTTTCTACAACAACATTTATCAAGCAATCATCGACATGGCTCCATTTGAGGCGTTGTATGGACGCAAGTGTCGTTCTCCAGTATGCTGGGATGAGGTGGGTGAAGCAACGATATTGGGACTGAAATTGGTACGCATGACAATAGAAAAGATTTAAATGATCTGGCAACGTATAAAAATCTCACAAAATTGACAAAAGAGTTATGTTGATCTTCATCGGAAGGACATGGAATTCAATGTTGGAGAACATGTGTTGTTACGTGTTGGTCCATGGAAAGGAGTTACGAGATTTAGAAAGAGAGGAAAGCTTAATCCTCGATTTATTGGCCTATTTGAAATCCTTGATCGAGGAGAAAATGTGGCCTATAGACTCGCTTTACCACCAAGTATGTCTCGTGTTCATAACATTTTTCACATATCCATGTTATGTAAATATGTAGAAGACCCGAACCACATTATTGAGTTAGAACCGAACGAAATAGCGAAAGATTTAACGTATGAAGATGTACTTGTTAAAATCTTGGATAAGAAGGAACACATTCTACGCTCCAAGGTTATACCTCCAGTCAAAGTTTTGGGGAGAAACCACGATGTTGAGAAAATGACCTGGGAGTTAGAATCTGAAATGAGATCAATGTATCCTGACTTCTTCGATATACTAGGTATGTACCCTAATTTCGAGGGAAAAATTTTATAAGAAGGGGAGGTTGTAAGACCCCAACATTTATGAATAAAGACGAGTTTTCTATAAATATCATTTTTGAATATTAAGGAATGAATTTAATATTATATTATAGTTGTGGGTAATATTTATAAATTTTGCAAAGTATGCAAGTTGTTATATTATATTCAATTGGTCAGGGAATATTCGTTTTAACAGGGAATATTTGTACGACGGCACAATCATTAGTAGACCCCACATCAGAATTATTATCGAAGTTTGAAAACGACAAAAAGATTTTTTTATAAAAGTAACGGCGAAAGTTTTACCATTAACTATTGAAATATCCGGTGGTAAAAGTACAGTAATACTCGTGGTTGCATAGTAGCACACGGTAATGATTATTGATGCTTACGTAAGAAGCCACTCAGTTATACTCAATTATTGCTACAGTAATTGCTGCATAGTATCTCATATTATTGATTCAATTATTGTCACATATCATCTGCATAATATTTTATATTATTAAATCAATAATTGAGACGACAAAGTTATTCATATTATTATTTGTAATATTGACAATGTCTAGAAAGTTCTGTCGAGGAGAGGTTTGGTCACCTAATTGTGCGCCAATAGGGAGAAATCCTTATCTTAAAGCCCCCTATTTCCTGGGAATGATCTGGTCGTTAAATATTATGAGTTACAATATTAATGATGAATAATTATTGGAAGATTAAAAATGTGTTGATTAAAGATAAAATGATTAATTTGTGGTAATATTTATTCAATCTTTGATATAAATAAGAAGTCTGTTATGAAACATTTGTGGTAAGTTTGGTTTATTCTATGGGGGCCCATATGTCATCATCTAAGAGTCACCTTCACCAATAGTAATTGCCTTTACTAGACGTCAAACCACTTGCCGTTTCATATTACAGGCGTCGAATAACTTGCCGTTTCATACTACAGGCGTCGAACCACTTGTCGTTTCATATTACAGGTGTCGAACCACTTGTCGTTTCATATTATAGGAGTCGAACTACTTGTCGTTTCATATTACAAGCGTCGAACCACTTGTCGTTTCATATTACAGGCATCCAACCACTTGTCATTTCATATTACAGGCGTCGAACCACTTGTCGTTTCATATTACAAGCGTCGAACCACTTGTCGTTTCATATTACAGGCAGCAAACCACTTGTCGTTTCATATTACAGGTGTCGAACCACTTGTTATTTCACATTATAGGTGTCAAACCACTTTTCTTTTCACATCACCAGTCGTCAAGCCACTTTCCTCTTCACATTGCAAGGGCTAAGCTAGAAATCTTCTATAAATAGAAGCTTATTTCTTCTTTCATTCTCACCAATTCACTATGACTCACAAGAGAATTCTATAGAGAGAGAATCAGAGAGAAAGAAGAAGAGTATTCTGTTACTACACTTTTTTAGTTTCCAATCTCCTACTAAGATAAGGGATATTATTTCTTTCGTATTCGTAAGGGATATTATTTTTGTTCAATATTCGTATGAAATAATATTTTCTTCCATACTCTATATTATGTAAGTAATTTTATTTCGTTTCAGATTCTGAATTCTACACTCATGTTGTTAAGTATTGCTTCTATACTCCTTAAAATTAGTAGAATATCCTTGAAATTTACGCTTCATCTAGTATCGTTTCACAATGATATTTTTCTTAACATTCTTGTTAAAGTTTAATCTTTTCATGCCAAAGTACTATTCACGGGATACTATTCCCAAAGTACTATTCATGGGATACTATTCACTCGATTATTATTCACCCAGGGTACTATTCATGATAAAAATTAATTTCTTTTCGGTCTAAATCATTTCTGATACAATATTATTCTTGAATTTTACTCCACAAAGCAGTATCATGTTGACAATTTAGACATTATTGAATTCTGGATAAATTGAATTATAAATCTTTAAAATTTATCCTTCCTCTCATTTAATTGAATTCTTATATCATTGTCATCATCCTCATGCTTATATTATGATGAAAGTCATATTTGGTCGTAGTGCATGGATGGACTGTTGATTGGTATGATTATGACCAGGGATCATTCAGTATAATCATGGCCCGAAATGTTACAAATGATGTGATAAAAGTCCTCATTGGCCCATAGTGCATTGATGGACAGTTGTTGGTATGATCATGACCATTAATAAAAACATGAATATCCTTGGCCCGTAGTGCATGGATAATTCGTGGTCGTGATACTAATGAATATCCTTGGCCGTAGTGTAGGAATGATTCGATGATGTGGATTATTTATTAAGCTAAGTCTGAGTGATAAAATTGATGATAAACTTTATAAATCATAGAAAATAGTAGATATCATGATCTACTTGACTCTTCTAATGGATTTCTTGTTCCGCTGCAGTTAAACTTTATGTTTATTATATTTTATCAGTTTAACACTGTTGAAGGCTAATGATAATTTATTATGTATTATCTTAGTTATAATATTCCTTACTAGGCTAGTTGAGCTCACCCTTTTCCTTTTATCGTTCTCTTTAGGAAATGAGAATATAGCTGGGACTAGTTAGGGAACGGAGTGACGGTCCAAATGTTTGCATTAGTAATCCTCACTATTTTGTGAAATAGTGTGATAATAATTGCAATGAGGACTTATTTTGAGTTTGAATACTGTGTAGAAGAAAATATTTGTATTAAAACTCACAGCTTATATTTTGTCGTATTCTACACGACACTTAACAGTTGTATAAATTAAGTTTGTATTTGTATTCTGTAGCATGTATTTGGCGACTTAGAATGAGTGATGTATACCTATTTTGGGGGTATCACATCACTCATGGGGCCCACATGGGGTTCCCCATGGGTTTTCTCACCCGGTGACCCATCGATTTGATCTACGGGTCCGGTTCTTGATTCGGGCTTAAGTTTAATAACATTGGGCCTAACATTGGGATTGCATTATAAATCTTTGGGCCTTAACAAGTTTCCACTTAGGCTTGCCCAATTCCTACATAAATCATACAAGTCCGTTACAATAGGATTAAAATGGTTAACATATAATCCTCGTATTCTTTACGTATACTAGTTCGCATAATCATTTGTTATATACGTTATACTATCTTTCATATATACTAGTACAATACTTCGTATCATACTCGTATTCTTTGCTTTGTATAATACTTGATTATTATACGATCATCATTTATTCAATCTTTACTTTCCTTAACATTCTCGAATTTAGTACGCAGGCAAAAAATTGCATTTGTCATAACTGAATTATTATTACATAATCCATCCTCCCTTATTATTCTATCACTACGTATTTCCCGGAAGTTCAAAAATATTTCCCGAGCAGAAATTTATGAATAGTGTTTTTCAGAGAATTTCTCAGAAATCTTTTATTTTCGTCTTGAAAATTCAAACACCTTAATTCTACCACGTAGCCAGAATACTGCGATATTACGACACTTTTAGGTTATAGAACAACCTCCATCTTGATTACCCAATGTAATAACATATATTATAATTTTATTTATTATTTAATCAAATAAAATTATTTTACAATAAATCTGATTTTGTCGGTCGTTACATTCTTCCCCCCTTATAAAGATTTTATCCCCAGAATCTCGCTACAAATTAAACAAATAACTGAGGGTAATTCTTTTTCATCTTTTCTTCAAGTTCTCACGTTGCTTCTTCGACATCGTGGTTTCTCCATAACATCTTTATCGAAGGTATAACTTTATTTCTCAGAACTTGCTCTTTTCTATCAATGATTTGAATAGGTACTTCTTCATACGTCAAGTCCTTCTCAATATGAATAGGCTCATACTCTATTACATGCTTATAATCTAGCTTATAAGGACGTAACACAGATACATGAAACACACTTTGTATTCGTTCTAGTTCTGGAGGTAATGCTACCATGTAAGCTACCTTTCCTACCCTTTTTAATATCTCGAAAGGTCCTATAAACCTTGGAATTAACTTTCCCTTCTTTCCAAAGTGTATCTTTCCTTTCCAGGGAGATACCTTTAGAAATACGTACGAGCCTACTTCAAACTCTCTGTTCACTCGATGTGAATCTGCATACTTCTTTTGTCTGTCTTGAGCTGCTACCAGACGTATTTGTATCAGCTTGACTATATCGGCTATCTGTTGCACCAATTCAGGTCCAAGCATTCGATTTTCTCCCATTTCATCCCAACATAATGGTGTTCTACACTTTCGTCCGTATAAAGCTTCGCAAGGCGGCATGCCTATGCTCGCATGATAACTGTTGTTATATGCAAACTATACCAATGGTAGATGATTATCCCAACTACCTTTGAAATCTATTATGCAAGATCTCATCATATCTTCCAGCATCTGAATTGTCCTTTCGCTCTGCCCATCAGTTTATGGATGATAAGTAGTACTCAACTCTAGCTGTGTTCCCATCTATTCTTGCAGACTTCTCCAAAAGTTTGATGTGAATCGTGGATCACGATCTGACACTATCGAAACTGGTACTCCATGTCTGGAAATAACTTCCTTAATATAGAGTTTAGCTAACTGATCTAAGTTATACTTAACCCTTATTGGCAAAAAGTGAGCCGACTTCGTCAACCGGTCCACTATTACCCAAATCGTGTCATACCCCTTCTGAGTAATTGGAAGTCCCACCACAAAGTCAATCGTGATTTGCTCCCACTTCCATTTCGGAATCTCCAATGATTGTAACAAGCCACTAGGTCGTTGATGTTCAGCCTTAATTTTTTGACAAGTTAAGCACCTACTCACATATTCTGCTATCTCTCTGTTCATGTTCGATCACCAAAAACTCAGTCGAAGGTTTTGCTACATCTTAGTGCTACGAGGATGAATCGAGTACCTCGAACTATGAGCCTCTTATAACACTTCCTCCTTTAATTTCATCTCATTCGGAACCCAAATTCTTCTTTCAAATCTTAATAATCCATCATTATCAAGACTGTACTTTAACTCTATTTCATCAGCTAGTCGCTTCTTCATCTGGTTACATTCCTCATTTTTGAGTTGTACCTCCTTGACTCTCTCTACAATGGTAGATCAAATCTCCGTTGTGAACAATTTATGTCTCGATTCACTCGGTAACCTCACTTCTAACTCCATTCTAACCATCTCTGTTATTAACTCAGTTTGAGTTGTTAACATAGACAACTTCTCCCGACGCGTCTTACTCAAGGCGTCAGCCACTACATTGGCTTTTCCTGGGTGATACATGATATCACAGTCATAATCCTTTATCAACTCCAGCCATCTCCTTTGTCTCATAATTAAATCCTTTTGTGTGAAGATATATTTTAGACTCTTATGGTCTGTGTATATCTCACATTTTTTTCCATATAAATAATGCCTCCATATCTTTAAGGCAAAAACTACCGTAGCTAGTTCCAAATCATGAGTAGGATAAACTTTCTCATAATCCTTTAACTGTCATGATGCATACGCAATGACCTTGCCATGCTGCATGAGCACGCAACCAAGTTCTCTATGCAAAGCATCGCTATAAACTACAAAATTTCATGTATCATCGGGTAAAGATAATACAGGTGCTTCACTCAACCTTTTCTTCAGTTCTTAGAAACTGTCTTCACACTTCTCAGTCCATACGTACTTCATTGTCTTCCTTGTCAAGTTAGTCAACGGAGTAGCTATCTTCAAAAAATCGTGGATAAATCTTTGATAGTATCCCGCTAACCTTTAGAAACTCTGCACCTTAGTCAGCATTTTCAGCTGTTCCCAATTCATCACTGCTTCCACCTTTGCTGGGTCCACTAAAATTCCATCTCGATCAATAACATGTCCTAAAAACTATACCCTTTCTAGCCAAAATTCACACTTAGTAAATTTCGCATATAACTTCTCCTTCCTTAGTGTCTTCAATACTAACCTTAGATGTTCAGCGTGATCTTCTGGGGTCTTAGAATAGACTAGAATATCATCGATAAACACTACGACGAACTTGTCTAAATATTATTTGAACACTCTGTTCATCATATCCATAAATGCAGCTGGTGCATTCGTCAACCCAAATGACATTACCAAAACTCGTAATGGCCGTAACGAATCTTGAATACTGTCTTAGGTACATCCTCCTTTCTAACCTTCAAATGATGATACCCCGTTCGCAAAGTTGATACCCCGTTCGTAAATCTATCTTAGAAAAATATTTTGCCCCTTTCAACTGATCAAAGAGATCATCGATCCTGGGCAACGGGAATTTATTCTTTATCGTTAACTTGTTCAACTCTCGATAGTCGATACAAAGTCATAACGATCCATCCTTCTTCTTCACAAATAGTATCGGTGGTCCCCCACGACGAAACACTCAATTGAATGTACTTTCTATCCAACAGTTCTTGTAATTGAACCATCAGCTCCTTCATTTCTACTGGCGCCATACGATACGGTACCCATAAAACTGGTGCCACTACTGGCACAATATCTATTACGAATTCGATCTCCCTATCCGGTGGAAGACTTGGTAATTCGCGTGGAAATACATCCGTGAATTCTTTAACTATAGGTATTTGTTCCATCGTTGCTCCCACTCTATGGGTATCAACAACATGACATAAATAACCTACACATCCCTTCCTCAACAATTCCTCGTTTGTGTCATGGTAAGACAACACAAACGTCCCTGCGATTTATTATCGTAAAACACTACATGAGGCTGTCTCATCGTTCTAATATTTACACATTTCTTTTGACAATCTATAATTGCACCATGGTTGAAAAACCAATCCATCCCGAGAATTACATCGAACTCTCCCAACTTTATTGGTATCAAATCTACCGATAATTTATAACCCTATATTTCTACACAACAATGCCTATGAATATTTTTAATAGGAATTATCTCTTCGTTGTCTACCTTGATATTCAAAGGTGCAGGCAATCTTTCGGGAAGTAATTCTAATCATTTAGCAAAATAACATGCTGTAAAAGAACAAGTAGCACCCGAATCAAACAACACATAAGCATTTATATCGTTAATCGGGATAATACCTACAACTACATCCCCTGATGCAACTGCATCTTGGACCGTTATGTTAAAGGTGCGGGCCATCAGCTTACTCGTCTGTGTTGGACCACCAATAGCTAACTTACCGCTATTAGCGCCCTTATTCCCATCCACCACCTTCTTTGGGCAATTCTTCGCTATGTGATCAGTTGACCCACAAACGAAGAATCCATGGTTGTAACACACCGCCTTTCCCTTGAGACATACTCCTAAGTGAGTCTTCCCACAGTTCTTGCATGCCTCCATCCTCTTCTTAGGATCTCCTTGCTTTACTCCGGTATTCCAAGAGTTGAAATCCTTCCTCTTCTGCCCATTGCCACTACCACTTGCTCCTTCGATTTTCATTCCCCCTTCTACCTTATTCTTGTTCTTCTTCTCTCTGTGGTGTTGGGTTAGAGCCTCGTTACCACCATCTGCGATTATCGCCTTCTCTAGAATGGTTCTAAAGGAATTACTCTGGAACACTGATATCCGGCTATAGAGCCAGGATTTCAAGCCCTGCTCAAATCTCCTAGCCTTCCTTACCTTCGTGTCCACCTGATGTGGAGTAAACCTCGCCAGGTCATTAAACAGGATAACATATTGGGGAACTGTTATTTCCCCTTGTTTCAACTCTAGAAACCTCATCTCCATCCTCCCTTGCATACTCGTGGGAAAGTAGTTATCGAAGAAAATCTCCTTGAACCGCGTCCACGTTATAACCTCCACTTTTGCCCTAGCATGGTTCGCCTCCCACCAGAAGTTGGCCTCTCCGTTCATCATGTAGGTAGCAAAAGCAACCTTTTGCCCCTCTTCGACATTTGTAATAACAAATACCTTCTCTATTTCTTTTACCCAAGTTTGGGCTTCTATGGGGTCCGTAGTTCCTTTGAACTCCAGCGAACCTACACTTTTAAAATCCTTAAACGTAGTAGCCCGTACTACCACAGGATTTACGGGTATATTCGCCCCATTTCTATTAAAAGTAGCCGTTAATAAATTAACGAACTCTTGCATTGGATTAACCGGTCCTCCTTCCGGTTGATTCACGTTCGCTTCTTGATTTCGTTGTCATCTTCTTAGCGGTATTTTTTTGTTAAGATAAATAACACTTCATTATTTTTTTTTTTGTTAATTAGTTATTATTCATTATTTAAACAATAACTTCAAACTCATTGCACAACATATTCCATAAAAGGCTTATATTAATTTACTTCTTTGTAGTATAATACTACATCATTCGTCATTACACAGCCATAACTGATTACATTACTTTCCCGCAACTGCTTTCTAAAAATTGGTATTTACAAAAGACTACCCTTTGATATATAAAAGAGGGTTTTACGTCACAACTTAGATACCACATATTTACATATCTAACTCTACTCTAGTTACTAACTAGGTTACATTTGCCTTATAGCATTCTCATAGTACGCATTAGCAAGACTGGCTATAACATCTCGGCTGATAGTATGTCGAGTCTACCTTACCTCTACCGGATACTTACCCACTTGCCGCTGAAAATCCCCTTGTGAACTTCTATGTATATAGGACATTCTGCTTATCTTCTACTTCTTGGCCTTTAGCTCCTATCTGAGCTCAAAGACCTCATATTTTAGCTCGTGGACCTTGTCCTTCGCTAAAACTCTCTCGTCATGCTCCTCTTCCCACATTGTCTCCATGCTTTTCTTGTCCTCCAAGATATCATGGACTTCCTCCTTCAGCTCTCTTACCTCCTTCCCCAACTAGATATTTCTATCCAATATTGTCATAAATAATGCCTTCATTGACTCCCCTGAAGTCATCTCTTTTGCAGGTGCTACCGTATTAAACGACACCACCTCCACCTCCTCCTCTGACATGCCATAAAACAAGGACATGAGTTCTAAGTTTTTCGAGTCTTCTGACTCGACCACCACCACTTCTGGCACCTCAGCTACAGGGTTCGATAAGATCTCTACTTAATTCACCGACTCCTCACTAACGACATGTATATCCCAATACATTACGTTAACTCTTGACATCTACAACAAAATAAATTAATTTGATTAGTGCACATCATTAGAATAATAAAAACACATATCACATTTAATGCATTTTTAGGGTTAACTTCATCTTTTACTTCTTTAATTCTTCTTAAGGTTATAACTTAAGGTTCTTTTCCCCCCTTAGATTTTATAACTTACTGCTCTGATACCAACCTGTGACGCCCCTAAATTCGGGTATCTTCCAACCCGATAAACGGTGCTACACGGTGCTACAATTCCCTCAAAAGAGTGAATATGTCTTCAATATATTCTAAAATAATATTACCATTCTCAGGTTCTTTATAACCATTACATAGGTTCTTGGTCATAATATCAAATAATTACAACATTAATACTATAATATTACAAAGGCAACTATTTGTCTGCCTTAGCCTTTCCTTAATCTTTACTGGATCCTTCAGTCCGTTCGGTCTTAGCTGCATTCATAGGGTTTAAGCAAGAGTGAGCATAACTAGCTCAACAAGTAAGACAATTTCATTTAAATAAGAGGTTTAAATCATATGAGTCATATATCTTCTATAACTAAATCAATAGTTATGAAGTACTATAGATAATTTAAAATAGCACTTCTCTTTTCATTAAAATGTTTAACAATGAACAACATTCATTAAACATAAATTTCGGTCCAAGACCTTGAGCATTTCATTCTTTCTTTGAAAAGGAAAACCCGACACCAAGTCCGTAAGTCTGTCATATCTTATGAGCACGTCTAGGTGATCAGCCTATAGTACTCTATGTTGTACAACACTACTTCTTTAAATGTATGTACATTTAAGTTTTGGCAACCTCACATGTCTGTCGTTTGACGACAAAATATTTGTTTATTCATACTCAGTCTTTCTTTGAAATCCATACCAAAACAGTTGGCAAAAGATAACAACATTGATAATAGTTTGGTAGATTATAAGGAAATTCACAAAACACATTAGTCTAGCCGAAGGAATTGGCTTCAACTTCATTATACTTCAATTCATGCGTAGGATACATGAATCACAAAACTTATCTAGAAGAACATAGACAAGGGTTTAAAACACTTGTCTTTAGCGTCTTCTACAGTTAATATACTTTTCCTTTGAGTCTTTAAGGATTCTACAATACATGATCACATAACATACTTCATTAGGTCATAAACAATTATGTATGGTCACAAATTTATCTTACCCTTCTTCTCAATCCAATCATTCCTTAGATTGGTTAATATACGTTACGGTTTATCGCATTACTTTGTGTTTACATTCTCGTAACATTCATCAACCTTTAGTTGTTAACTTAAAGTTATGATTATCCTTAAGGATGTTACTTTGAATTAATTAAAATTCATCTTTAATCAACTTCTACATTCTTTACACTCATTTTCATTCCTTAGTGTTTCTTTCTTTGTGCTGGCGCTGCGACACCAGCTTTCCTTATAGGGCTCGCGCTGCGGCGTGAGTCAGCAATATGTGATATTCGACCTTGGCGATGCGATGCCATTCTTTCTCCTCTGTGCCGTGCTGCGACGCCACTTCCCAGTGTGTAAGGGTTGGTGTTGGCGCTGCAACGCCAACCTTAGAAGCTTGGGCGGTGCTACGGGGCCGACCTTGTGCCTCAGACAATTGTCACAGTTCATTTCTTCTGCAAATTTTCCAGGCTCATAACTTATTCATTATAAGTCAGAATTGGCCCGTTCAAAAGTCGTTAGCTCACATATTACATGTACTATGATTTCATTAGAAAATCTAACATTTTCAAATCCGTTAACACAGAATTCACCAATTAAGTTCTTTATTAAGCGTTCGTTAAACGTTCGTGAACGTTCAAAGCTCGTTTCTTCGTTGTAAGTTGGAATTTAACCATTTTCGAGTCTGCAACTCTAAAATGCAAACTTAGGCTATTCTCCATCGAAAACCAATGTTTCCGAGTTAAACGGTGACTTTCGACTTTGATTCCGAGAATTTCACGATTTCGACGATTATCGTCTAATCTCGTAAATTTCGCCATAACTTCATTACTTGAGATTTTAACACCGTTCAAAATGGATTCATTCCATATATCTATCATCCTAACCAAACATATTTCATTCAATCGTATACATGATGGTTTTCAATTTATTCATCAACAACAAAATTATAATTCTTCAATGTTCTTCATTAGTTCATAACTTCTATGATTATGATTCACTTGTAGCATGACTTATTAAGGTTTAAGTCCTCTAATAACCATCCTTGTACCTCCTAATGGTACATGCACCACCAATACTCACTTCTCTATCAAATTATAATTGAAGAGATAAAGAATAATAGTTTAAAGGTTTATTACCTTTGAAGTTCAAGCTTTATTTCTTCTTCTTCTCTTGGATTATCAAAGAATAGCTCTCCCTTTTCTCTTTATGATATTAGCTCTAAGATGTTGGTGATTTGATCAAGGCAACAAATGACCAACAACCTCTTTTATTTATAGGATTTACAAGGTGAGGGTAAAATGGTAAAGATGTCATCCCACCTCCTTACTTCCACGTCCTTACTATTCATGACTTGGGCATCACAACTCTTATCATTTGCTTGCTCACCAAGTGGCCAGCCATGAATCACTAATGGGGCCCACATGGGTTGCCCCATGGGTTTTCTCACCCGGTAACCCATCGATTCGATCCACGGGTCCGATTCTTATTTCGGGCTTAAGTTTAATAACATTGGGCTTGCATTATAAATCTTTGGGCCTTAACAAGTTTGCACTTGGGCTTGCCCAATTCCTACACAAATCCTACAAGTCCGTTGCAATAGGATTAAAGTGGTTAATGTATAATCCTTGTATTATTTATGTATACTAGTTTGTATAATCATTCGTTATATACGTCATACTATCTTTCATATATACTAGTGCAATACTTCGTATCATACTCGTATTCATTGCTTCGTATTATACTTAATTATTATACGATCATCATTTATTCAATCTTTACTTTCCTTAACATTCTCGAACTTAGTACGCATGCAAAAAACTGTGTTTGTCATAACTGAATTATTATTACATAATCCATCCACCCTTATTATTCTATTATTACGTATTTCCTAGAAGTTCAAAAATAATTTCCGAGCAAAAATTTATGAATAGTGTTTTTTAGAGAATTTCTCGGAAAGCTTTTATTTTTGTCTTGAAAATTCAAATACCTTAATTCTACCACGTAGCCAGATTACTACGATATTACGACACTTTTAGGTTATAGAACAACCTCCATCTTGCTTACCCAATGTAATAACATATATTATAATTTTATTTATTATTTAATCAAATAAAATTATTTTACAATAAATTCTATTTTCTCGGTCGTTACAAAATGAATAATATTAATTTTAACTTTAAAAATAACACAAATTAACTTTTTAAAAGTTAATATTGATTTTATGTAAATTTACAATTTCAATACATTCAATACTCACTCCATAAATTACTTAAAATTTAAAATAAAATAAAAGTTATTGTATAGTAGAATACAATTGATAAATTATACTCTCTTTTATAAATTATAAGATTATTATAAGTTTTTATAAGTCAATTTGATGCATTATCAAACTTAATAATTTTGAAAAGAATATTAAAAATAACAAATTTTATAAGTAATAGTTTTTTTTTCTAAATAAGTTACAATATGTACTGAATAAATTTATATTAATTTTAAATTTAAAAATATCACATACTTACTTAAAAAAAGATTAATAAATTAATAGCGATTTTATAATTAAAAATAATAAGTTGTAGTATATTATATCTATCATAAGCTTTAACGCATGAAGCCAATACAAAGGTCAAATAGTTGCAACGGTCAAAACATGCTTTGACTGTTGAAATTTTCAAATTTTAACTTTCAAATTTCAAATTTCATTATTTAAGGAATCAATATAAGGAATATGTTGAGTACATAGTGAGAAAATTGAATCTCTATTCTGTAGAATGACCTAATAACACTCTAAAGTAGGAATAGAGATGAGGAAACTATTGTGAATGCTCTTAGATTTGTATATAGCACGATCATGCTATCAAATTACATAAAAGGTGCATAAGTGCGATAAAACAAAATTTAAAATTTTTCATATAAACAATCACCATAATCATACTTTGTGCATAATTATTAATTAATAAAAAGAGATGGAGATCAGATTCATACCTTTGTATAAACTAGCTTCCTCAGGTATGAGTTCACCTTCAATTCTATCAATGAACAAATTAATCAACTAAAAGAACTGATGGTATACCAGCACCAAATAACTCGACAGTTGATTAGGCAGGGGCAAACAAATCTCCTCTCCATTATAACAAGGGATCAACAACGATTCCACGAGAGTGAAAATTTGGAAGAAAAACTTGCAAGGAAAGCTAGATCCCAAGCTCGTCGAGAGTATGCGGATAAAAGAAAGTTCACTCCTTTAGGTCAACCGATGGAGGAGATACTACATATGTTGATCAATAAAAGGAAAATCACAGAACTATTACCCCCAATCAATCCCTGTTCCAAGAGGTTTGATGTGACGCCCCCAAATTCAGAGCACTCACGTCTCATCACGTAATATAAATCTAATGACTAAATAACATCTCAGGCAACAGAACTAATAGAATAGATTACATTTATTTAATATAATCGTTCATGTCCCAAGGTTTCGTAACTTAAATATTTCTTACATACCTTAACATACTTAAATAAAGTTTAGACATAATTAATACATAATACAGTTTATGTTTTTACATATCATAATATTTCTAGACGAATATGAACTACTCCGTAGCTTTGCCCTTGCCCTTATCAGTGCTTGAGGGTTCGCCTTGCTCTGTCTTAACTGAAATGTTTTTAAGGAAAGCAAGAATGAGCAACAAGTTTGCTCAGCAAATAATATAGCAAAAAGGGTGCTCAATATAGTTTCAATGTCTCAAGGGTATAACAATAATGATAGTTCAAGGATAGCAAGAAGTATCAATGGATCTCAACAATAGTCACTAAGGACAAAAAGTATCAATAAGATTCAATACTTAATCATTTCGAGAATTAAAATCAATGAATGCTGAGCAGTCACTAAGGACTATGGACTTTTACAAGAATTAACAGTAATATACTAATAATCCAACAAAAACGAGTACAACAGGTGATCAGCCTAAAATAACCTACATTATGAATATTATTTAATCGTACTCAAGTGTGCACGTCGGTCTCCCGATAAATATAGTTTTCCCTTCAAAGAAGGTTGTTCATCTCAGTCAATACAAGATTTCGCACCAATCAATTGGTTTGGATTGCTTTCAAATTATGATTTAGGTCTAGACGAATCAAAGGGCATAGACCGCTCTTTAAATGTATATAAGAACAATTATAAGTTCAATACTCGAAATCAAAGTTCAAAGAGTATAAACAACTCTATTCTAACTATGAAGCATTATGTCATAATTTGACGTTCAACTTGAATCCATTAAGTTTTATTCCTTCATTTGATCAACGTTAGCCACCCAAGTGTTTGGCCTCTAGAGGTAATCCACCAAGAAAGAATAAGTGTTCAAGAAGATGAGTGTTTAGCAAAATCCTATTTCTATCTCTATAGAATACTGTGTACTCTCCCAACTCTTAGAATTATCATTCACCATCAAACAAAATAAGACTCCTCTTATTTATAGATGAAGTCAACCCTCTTAAATAATTTAGGAATATGGTTTTATTTTAATTAATTAATCTCATTTAATTAATTAGGCTCCTAATCCAATTAGAAATATTTGAGAGTACTTTTAGTAATTAATTTCCAAACTCATTTAGGAATTAAATAATAATTAATAATAATAATAATAATAATAATAATAATAATAATAATAATAAGATTTCTCTTATTAATTTATATTTAATATTTTAAAAATATTAAATAATAATTATTAAGCTGTTTAATTTATTCTATCACCGTAGATTAAATTAAATACACCTAACTTATTATTATAATTATGTCATTTGCTTCTTAAATAAATATTCTTTCTTTTATGTTGTGACTCTTTGGGTTCTCCATATTAAACATGTTGTGAATAAATTAATTAGAATAATTCTAATCTTATTTAAATAATTAAATTAATTTAAATAAATAGCATTTATTCTACAATAAGGATAAACCTTCTTAGCGATCAACGACTTTACAAATAATATAAATTTCAACATAAATCATAAAAGAACCTTTAAGTAAATAGTTACTGTACAATTCAATCCTTCTACCATACAATGCACCAATTAAATATAAGACATGAAATTATTATCAAGTTTTATTTTATTTAATTATATGTATTTTGATTCTTAAATGCATAACCGATTCTTAAATGCACAACTCCAAATAATGTAAATTAGAAACTCCTTTCTAATTTCATTCTTCATTGGCTAAGGACTACTGGGTTGTCATTTATCGAATCACATATGACATTCTCTTCTTTTACTAGAAGTGGTAGATTCTTTGTTGAACATTCATTATTTCCATGTACAAATTATTACACCTAAGTATACCATTTGATATGTTCTAAGGGTCTTAAGGGACATGTCAAAGTATAACTCATCATACACAAGATACTATAATGATCTCAAGTCTAAGGATCACTTGTACTACTTTCACTACAAGAATTCCTATTGACAGCCAAGTAAAACTCCATTAGGTATTCCTTAGTGAGCCACATTCAGTGAATTGATTCTCTAATAAGCATAAGCATACTTGCTTTAATGTCTCCACACAAATGATTATGATATCAATCATCTCCATCTAATGAGCAAGCAACGTATGTAACCATCTATCCGGATTCACTAATCCCTTTTTTTAGTAATCTAACGATTGTGAACAATTTTAGTTTGTGAGTTATCTAAGAATTTAGATCTCATTAGCATGATCATAATTATGATTCTAAAAGTATTATTCAAAACTATGAGTTTATTACATATTATAAAACAACACCATGTAGGTAAATTAGAAGCCTTTAATTAAATAATTATTTTATTAATAAATAAATATAATTGTTACAAAGTAAATGCTTTATCATGAAACATGATTAGCTTGTGTGCATACTACTTTTAATCTCCTACTTGCACTAAAGTTAATCGCCACGGTATCTCATACCTTTCTTCTCTAAGTGGCAATTATCCTTTTGTTGGATAAGCTTCAGTTAATGGATATATAATGTTGTTCTTGAGAGTTCACTATCTCTATAGTTACTTTTCCTCTTTCAATGATTCTCTAATCAAATGAAAGTGCTGCAACATATGTTTAGATCCAAGATGAGACTTAAGAATTATTTCTAGTTATGTAATGAACTTTTCATCCAAACAATCAACTTGCATCTTCATTTACAGCTATATACTTTGTCTTTGACACTAAACTAACAACTCCTAGCTATTTTGAACCTTTCTAATTCACTGCACCACCGTTCAAGGTAATGATTTACCCTAAAGTGGATTTGTTGTCGTCTTGGTCAGTTTAAAAAACTTGAGTCTGTTAAGCCCTTTAGTTTTAGTTCAGACCCACCATGAATATGATAATATCCTTAGTGTCAGTTAAGTACTTTAAGATGTTTTCACTGTCTTACAGTGATCTTCTCCAGAATTTGACCGATCAACATCAGGTCTTGTACATTTTATTGCATACATAATAATTACTCATGCGAGCTCTCTTTTTTAGAGTCTATGGGGACTATTAAGAGAGATACACTCCATGGCTCATCAACATGAGACATCTGTTGCCTCTTTTATAGTTATTATAAAAGAGCTCTAACTCATGCAAGTATACACGGGTCAACAAGTAATACAGAGTAAGTAAAGTATCGATCCCACAGAGAAAGTTGTTAATATTAGACTACTATGCATTAATTGACTCACTATATTTATATGCTAAGACTATAGACTTAAGTGTTGATTTGAAGTAACTATGATTACCAACTAAAAATAAGAATATAAATGAACTAAATAGAATGTGGAAATAATGGGATCCTAACTTCATTCAATATTTCGTTTAATCGCCATATGTTATGCAAGATGTGTTCACATATCACAAGATAATAGCCAAGAGCACAAAGAGAGTTATAACCATTTTCCAATGCACTATAACCAACTCACATATCATCTACAGATGTTAGAATCTATGTAATCACCAATACCATCACAATTACTATATTCCTATGCGCAATTGCAATCCTATTGATTTTAAGCACAACCCTTATTCTAGCTCATACGATGAAACAATATATTCCTATCTGATTCACAAAACATGCAAGACTTACCCTAGCCCCATATTCGCATGCTATCATGATTCCACTCCATATTCGTATGTTCATTTCCAATCCCATAGAATTACTAACACGAATGATTATCAGTCATTCATACATGCACACCAACCATGATAGATAATCTATATGATATAAAAAATAAATCGAACACTTAGATATACAATCGAACTACATATTGAAATCCGTTAGAATCCCATAATGGAGTTTAGTTCATGACTGAACCAAAAGCCATTATGGGATCAATGTTAAGCATGATCAATAAACAAGTAATCAAAGTAAGAAGGATAGAATGATCAAACCTAATCGCTGAATAGAAATAAAAGATTAACTATTAAATCCACAAAGAATTCCAATAAACAATAATCAATATCTACGATGGTGAAGAACTCCACGAAGAAGAAGAGAATAAGACGTTGTGGCTTCGTTCTCCGTTGGAATCTCTCCAAGGTGTAAACCCTAATTGCCACTATGAAAATTACGTAAATAAAAGTTTCCTCTCCCTCTCTGACACACGTCAGAATCGTTTTATATCCCATTACACATCATTAAGTTGAGAAATAAAAATAAAACAAATTACAACATCAGCATCGCGCGCAGCCGCGCGCATCCCTAGTGTCTCTAGCTCGCGATCGCGAGACTTACCGTAAGCTCAGACCAAACCAGGCGACCTCTCGCGTGGTCGCGCGCTCATGTCTCGCGGGCGCGTGCTGAATCTCTCGCGGGCGGGCGCTCATGCCTCGCGGGCGCTTGACTTGCGGAAGGTTCCCCATGTAAAGCCCTGCATTCGCGCGGGCGCGCGAGTCTTCACTTGTTCTGCCGCGCGGCCTGTGTTCTGCAGTTCCTGAGTCTAGTTTTTGGTCTGCTGCTGCTGCTACTTGTTTATTCTTGCTTAAACCCTCTTGCTTGCTTGATTTCCATGCTTCATTGTATCCCCATGTCGTGCACACAGTTTCCACCAAAATGACACCAATTCCTGCACTTATTCATAAAAAGGAGTTTTAAGTTTATGCAATGCAGAATAACATGAAATGCAACTAAAACACAATGAAATGTACTCGAGGTGGGCACAATTCGCCTTGATTAATATACAATAAGTGAGTAAAAATATCTCTTATCAAATACCCCCAAACTTGAACTGTTGCTTGCCCTCAAGCAATGCATATGAATGAACAGTGAAAATGTAAATACTAAACTATACACTACTCTATGATGCAAACTAGACTCACATAATCTTAGCCATAACAGAATTTTAGCCCACATTGCCTCAGTGAATTATCCCGATTCCAGAACATAGTTTCAAACCAAACCATAGACATAGCGTCATACACGCAGATAATTCATGACTGCTATAGAGATGCTGTGTATGTGTGGTGTTCACAAAAACTTGATCTAAGCAAAGATTATATATCATACACTGCTCCAAACAGAAAATTATAGTCTAAATTAAGATTCATGTATACTCATGCAACATAGACTATTTAAACATATCACCGCAAACTAAAGTTCAACAATGGGTTAATTACTTTATTGCTACCCACGAGGGCGATTTTGCACTTTCTTGTGGTATTTATTGCTATTATTTTATTTGACATGACTGTGCAATGTCTCAATCTATTAGGCACACTGCTACCTCTTAACGAGCTTTCAACCAACGACTCCCAGACCATGAAAGACCTTAGGGCGCTAGGTGTAGAGACAATCCCCTCGGGCGTAATTACTCAAGTAGTCAGGGCCCCGAATTAAGACTAGTCACTTTATTACATATATATATTTTTTATACAGCATACCCCTGTTTCTCCAAAATTTGCACTTCAATGACTCATACAATCTATAACACCTTCCTCATGTTTCTCTTTTTAACACTACATGTTCTATTGAGCAATGCATAACATACATCTTAAACTTACAAGTGAATGTGAACACAATTGTGCAAATCGAAAGCATATAAATAGCAACATGAATCGCATTGTGTAAAACATTATATCCAAGTTGTGCTATGCAACATATTCTAAAATCTTCCACAATTCACTATCCTCATTCGCTTAGGCAAAAATTTCTATTTATAAGCAAAAATTTATGTGAGACATTAAACTAGAACATACTAAGAATGAATAAAAATAAAAATTTTATCCTAAAATTTAACTAACACATATTCATGCAAAATTAAACTAAACATGCTAAAATAAAATGCAATCTAAACTACTATGCAAGTACTCCGATACCCCCAAACTTAAAATGTTCAATGTCCTCATTGAATGAAGGTAAAGGGTACGAGAAAAACTCCCCTAATGATCGGCATGACCACCCTCCTCGGGTGGTGAATCTGGTGGTGGATACAGCACGACGGTCCCGAACTGGGGCCATTCAAGCATGGTTCCTTGCTATATGAATGCTTCGGGAAAAGCCCTAGAGAGTCCCGTAGCAAATGTCCCAAGATTGTCATATAATGCGTCGACTTTGCGCTCCAACCTTCGGAGGTGTCGATCGCTAGAGATAGGCTGCGCACGGGTGAATGGACCTGCTTCATCAGGCTGTGGGGGCTGCTGGGGTGGTTCGAAAAAGGTGGGTCGGAGAATGAATCCTCGTCCTCGCGGATGTGGCTCGCCACCTGCCCAGTCCTCAAATTTGGCAATTATGGAGTGTGTGATATCTTGGCTGGGATACTGCATTTGGTCAGTGCCCCAACGAACCCCTTGCTGCACACATAATATGGCTATCACTGAAGCGTGTGGGATGCTTCCAGTGGTAGTTCCCTTCAGATACTTTACAATATTTTGATGGATCAAATACCCTACGTCAATATATTCGTCAGTGATGATGCCCCACAGAAGTATGGCTCTCTCTGCTGTGATTTCATGTTGATGCGATGATGGCAATAATTTAGCACAAATGAACAGATTCCATGCCTTGGCGTACCGGTTCAATTCGGCTGCTGGAAAAATGCAAGGTTGGGTCGTACCGACTTTGTAAGTCCATCGTGAGCCGGGAATGCACAATTCTGTGATGACCTGCTCCAAGTCTGTTTCCTGATGAGCTCCCGTGATATAATTGGCCGCCCCTGCTGGTGGTCGAGTGGGGAGCCTCAGCACGTTTCTGATGGCGGAGGGTTGGTAGTATACTTCTGTACTACGAACCATAGATGTATTGTTCTTGGTGACTTTGGCATTAGCGTAGAACTCTCGAACTATGCTCATTGGAATCGGCATGGGTGCAGCAGTCAGTCTACCCCATCCTCATTCGTGGATCATGGCACATAGTTCCCCATCCTGACCTTCTGGCCTAAATCCTCTTTCCTTGATGAATGTCTTCGCGACAATGCGATAGTACTCCTGCTGGGCCTCCAAACATGGAAATTTGCTATGGTCGACAATCTCCTCCTCATGACCGCCGGAGGAAGATGAAGAGGAAGAAGCTGCCCGTACTCTCTTTGGACCCATTGGAGATAGAGATATCAAATGAACTTACTAAAAGAGAGAATGTATTTGTGAATTGATAATTTCCACTCTTGCTTGTGCTATCCCAATGTAGAGCCCGAGCTTTATATAATGACTGAGATGTGGATGAGCATTGAATCGTGAAGGAACTCGTGGAGATTTGATGGAGACAAATACGCCTTAATCTGTAACTGATGGAGAGAAAGAGACGTGAGTTATGGGGAGTGAGAGATTCTCGCTTCTGTTGATATCGCAAATAAGAGTGCGAATGATTCCAACTTCTGTTTTAAAATATTTTTATCTAGTTGGATCCGGTGTCGCGCGCTGCCGCGCGATGTTATAATGTATTAGGTGCGCGGGCGCGAGACTTGCAGAAAGGTTCGTGAATTAACTGGCTGAACGCGCGGGCGTGTGAGTTGATACTACTTGGGTCGCGCGACTCCAATTATTACCATTCTGCTTTGATCTCACTCTTCCATCAGTGATGCTCTCTAATCATTATACCTGCATAGATATTAATTCACATGAATAAGACATACAATAATGGTTGCGCTATGCGAAATTAACGACATGCATATACGCTCGCTTATCCCATAACTTATTATCACTGAATTTGAACTACTAATTAAAATAATCAAAAGGAAATAACGACAATAAATGAATTCTTGGGTGAAGAAGTGATGGGTTGCCTCCCATTAGCGCTCGATTTATAGTCCGTTAGCTGGACTCTTTTCTTGACACCGCTATCCAATTCCTCTACGATAAGATAAGAACCCTCCATCCATTAGAACCGCTATGTGTTTTGGTAAATTTCCCATCATGCGTGTATGTGAATTCGAGCAACCTAGCGTATTTCTTGTCCATGATGTCTCTAGTTCCATTGCATAGCTAGGTGTCTCGTTCGTTGTAATTGAGAATAAATTGTTGCGTTGAGGTATGGAAAGTACAACGGACTCTTCCTCTCTTATTTTCTCTTCTTTAGCCCACCATGGTTTATACAAGGCATCTTTATCATACTATTCATTTCCTTGAATGTGACTACCTAGAGGACATGGGTGTGCAAAACTCACTGGATTTTTCAACTCTGGTCGTGAAGGCACTTGGGGTTTAATATAGGTGATATGATATTCTTCATTTTCCAAACCCCTAGTTGTATCCTCAACGTCCACTCCTTTTAATTCATCCAGTGGCATGCACACTTCTGGTTCTCCACCAGTTTCATCGTCCATGTCATATCACCAATTGCTTGGAGGGCGACTGTTCAAGGCTTCGAACATTTGATCCATCTGATTCTATAGATTTTGAATTGACCTCTCTTGCTCAATCATCTCCTCCTCAGTTGATGCTACAAATTTGAACCACAAATCCTCCCTTTTTGAATTATCTTTATCAGTTTCGAATTCCATGTATTGAGGACCATTCATTGACGAATTAATGAGTTGTTCCATCTGTCTGTTAAGATTTTATCTTGATAACTCCTGACTCATCATCATCTCTTCATGGTCTGCTATGCTGTTTGACATGACTTTCTTCAACCTTGAATTTTCTTCTTGTTGCATTGGAGGTGGATATGAGAAATTCGATGGATGTGTTGGACTTGGGGCACAGTATTGGTCTCGATAGTTATAACTTCATTCAGAATCAAGGTGATACCCCCAATCTTGAGGATAATTGGGATAAACATAGTTGTTAAGGTAATCACCCCCAAACTCTACTTGTCCAACTCTGACATTGAGTCCTTCAGTTCTTGTGTCCCTTGGTTGAATCCTATTTGCATAAGGCCCTTGATAAGAAAAGTCACCCATGGTATCTGCAACCTAAAATAAAATAAAAATAGAAATGAGAAATGAACAGAATTATCTAAGTCATACAATATAGCTTTAAACTAAGAATAATTATCTAAATTAATGCCTTTCCCCGGCAACGGCGCCAAAAACTTGTTGCCTCTTTTATAGTTCTTATAAAAGAGCTCTAACTCATGCAAGTATACACGGGTCAACAAGTAATAAAGAGTAAGTAAAGTATCGATCACACAGAGAAAGTTGTTAATATTAGACTACTATGCATTAATTGACTCACTATATTTATATGCTAAGACTATAGACTTAAGTGTTGATTTGAAGTAACTATGATTACCAACTAAAAATAAGAATATAAATGAACTAAATAGAATGTGGAAACAATGGGATCCTAACTTCATTCAATATTTTGTTTAAACGCCATATGTCATGCAAGAAGTGTTCACATATCACAAGATAATAGCCAAGAGCTCAAAGAGAGTTATAACCATTTTCCAATGCACTATAACCAACTCACATATCATCAACAGATGCTAGAATCTATGTAATCACCAATACCATCAAAATTACCATATTCCTATGCGCAATTGCAATCCTATTGATTTTAAGCACAACCCTTATTCTAGCTCATACGGTGAAACAGTATATTCCTATCTGATTCACAAAACATGCAAGACTTACTCTAGCCCAATATTCGCATGCTATCATGATTCCACTCCATATTCGTATGTTCATTTCCAATCCCATACAAATACTAACATGAATGATTATCAGTCATTCATTCATGCACACCAACCATGATAGATAATCCATATGATATACAAAACAAATCGAACACTTAGATGTACAACCGAACTACATATTGAAATCCGTTAGAATCCCATAATGGAGTTTAGTTCATGACTAAACCAAAAGCCATTATTGGATCAATGTTAAGCATGATCAATAAACAAGCAATCAAAGTAAGAAGGATAGAACGATCAAACCCAATCGCTGAATAGAAATCAAAGATTAACTATTAAATCCACAAAGAATTCCAATAAATAATATTCAATATCTACGATGGTGAAGAACTCCATGAAGAAGAAGAGAATAGGACGTTGTGGCTTCGTTCTCCATTGGAATCTCTCCAAGGTGTAAACCCTAATTGCCACTATAAAAATTACGTAAATAAAAGTCTCTTCCCCCTCTCTGACACACGTCAGAATCGTTTTATATCCCATTACACATCATTAAGTTGAGAAATAAAAATAAAACAAATTACAGCATCAGCATCGCGCGCGGCCGCGCGCATCCCTAGTGTCTCTGGCTCGCGGCCGCGAGACTTATAGTAAGCTCAGACCAAACCAGGCGACCTCTCGCGCGGTCGCGCGCTCATGTCTCGCGGAAACGTGCTGAATCTCTCGCGGGCGCGCGCTCATGCCTCGCGGGCGCTTGACTTGCAGAAGGTTCCCCATGTAAAGCCCTGCATTGGCGCGGGCGCGCGAGTCTTAACTTGTTCTGCCGCGCGGCCGCGCGGCCTGTGTTCTGCAGTTCCTGAGTATGGGTTTTGGTCTGCTGCTGCTACTTGTTTATTCTTGCTTAAACCCTCTGGCTTGCTTGATTTCCATGCTTCATTGTACCCCCAAGTCGTGCATATCCTCGCCTTGCGACTAGCCTTCATGCATCTGCTCACCGATACCTCAGTTTCCACCAAAATGACGTTGATTACTGCACTTATTCACAAAAAGGAGTTTTAAGTTTATGCAATGCAGAATAACATGAAATGCAACTAAAACACAATGAAATGTGCTCGAGCTGGGCAAAATTCGCCTGGATTAATATACAATAATTGAGTAAAAATATCACTTATCAACATCCCTTGGAGTTTTTCATGCTAAACGGCTTTAGCATCAAATGAATATACATTTCTTGGGTTAAGTCGAGCATCCTTTTAAATCTATCTATAAAAATTTGTATCCCCAATTAAGATAATCTTCCCAAATCATTTATGGATAAATGTTTAGACAACTTTATCTTTACTGATAGTAGCATTGGTATATCATTCCTTACCCGTAATATATCACCATATAGTACTAGGAATGTCACGACGCTCCCACTGAACCTTCTAAACACACAAGATATATTCTTATTTTTGATAAAATCAAACTCTTTTGATTATATCATCAAAATAAATGTTCCATTTTTGAGAAGTTTACTTTAATCCATAAAATGAATTATTGTAGCTCATATACATGATTTAATTCAACCATTGAAAAAAATCTATCTGGCTGTATCATATATATATTATCCTCTAATAATTCATATTTGAGGAAGGGCGTATCCACATCCATTTGCCAGATGTAGTAATAATAAGCTGTAATCCCAAGTAAAATCTAAATGGACTTGAGCATTACTACTGGTAATAAGGCTTTATCACAGTTAAGTCCTTAAATTTATTTAAATCCTTATTCAAATAGGTCTGGTCTTATAGGTCTCCACCTTACCATTTTCTCCAAAGATCCACATCAGATTTTATGATCATCTACCATTTCTCTGAGTGTCTACAACTTTTAGCCTCATCATATGTAACTGAATCATTATTTTCTATGATGCGTACCTCATCATCATCATCCATGATAAATCTATACCTCTTAGGTATCTTAGGTACTATTCTAGATTTATAATTCTGTTATGGTATAATAGGTCGATCTATAGGTTCTTGCTTTTTAACTTATATTGCTTTGTGGTTCTTGAACTCTTCAAGATCTATTATCCTCCCATTAGCCACTTCAAGGATAAAAACTTTTATCTTGGAATGTTGCGTGTTTCGTAACAAACACCTTTTGCTCATTAGGATTATGGAACATATATACCCTAAACTTACTTTAGGATGTCCCACAAATGTGAACTTATCAAATCTTGTCCCAAACCTATCCTTTGAAACTTTTTCACATAAGTTGGACAACCCCTTATCTTAACATACTTAAGATTAGGAATTCTCCTTGTCCATAACTCTTATGGAGTCTTGGGGCCAGATTTTAAGGTTACCTATTCTTAGATATACAACCATTTCTAGGGTATGACCCTAGAAGGATACTAGAATGTTGGTAAAATCATTATAGATCGCACCATGTCCAATAAGGTATGATTTTTTCTTTTATATACTTTAATCAATTATTGCGTATCAGGAGGTGTCCATTGTGAGAAAGCCGTTTAAGATTATCTAGAAACTTATTGCACAAGTATTTCTCCTCAATCCGATCGAAGAATTCTAATACTTTGCCAATTAGTTTCACATTTGAATTGTTTGAACCTTACAAATGATTTAGACTTCTATTTCATCAAATACAAATATTTAACTATTTGAATGATCATCTCCTTTTCTTATAGTAGTTTGTTCAATTTCTAAAGTATTTTCATGTAAGTCAAGTACATAAAGTCCATTAAGTAATATTCTAGTTCTATACAAAATATTATTATTATAAATAGAACAATAATTGTTCTTAAATATAATACCAAAAATTTTGTTGTCCAACAACAATATTGAAATATTATTTCTAACGACAACTGAAATACAATAACAACTTATTGACTAAATAGACATGCTCGTAGACAATGCTAAACAATAAGGTCCTACATTTAATGGACCAACAATTGCTCCATTCTCCACAATAGGATTACTAATCCCTTCTTTAGCTTTCTGCTTGTACTTGATCCCTTCATAAATCTATATGTATGAGAACCAAAGCCGATATCCAATACCCAAGTAGAATCTTGACTTAATTATTTTTATTTTAATCATGAACAAAGCTGTATTTTTAACCGAAGCTTCACTAAGCTTCTTCTGGTTAGCCTCTACAAGATGCTTCTCGATGTTTCTTTTCCAGTGTCTTGGCTTATTATAGTGGAAGCAAACTAATTTGCTATTCGTATTAGTTTTATTCTTATTATCCTTTATTGTCGCCTTTCCATTTACCTTCTTAGAATTGTTCTTCTTTTCTGAAGATCCTTTGGCCCCTACCAGTAATTAAGACTTGGTCTTTTTTTGGTTAGAAAGTGACTCTCAACAGTTTTCAACATGTTAAGCAAATCAACGAGGCTGTTATTTAACTTCTTGTTATGAAAAATTCACAACAATTGTGAGAAAGAGTTTGAGAGTGACTACAAGATCAAATCTTGGCTCAACTATCCAACCATGACTAAACCTATTGTCCTAATAAAAGTAATTCAAACTATATTACCCTCATCTAATATGTTATTATATGACTATATTTAGCACGTTGTTATCAATGTGTTGCATTATCTTGACACTTTCTAAAAGTAGCAATGTCTTCCTCAGAGGCATTGTTTGTAACCATTGTAGGGATAAGAGTATTAAGGATATAAGATAGTTTTTTCAGCCTTGGGAACTATTCTCAAATTTCTTAACCAATCCAAGTAATTCAGTTCGGTTAATTAGCATCTAATATGCTACACAGTGATAGTAATTTTAGACATTGAAAAATTATGTAAATGAATATGTAATTAACAATATTTTAGCATACCTTCTTTTATTAATTATTGAATTATCAAGATAAATTAGGTCTTGTTTTAAATTGGTATCTCCCACTATTTTCTGCAAACTATATTTCCCTCACTTATATAGTTCGGCATAATCTAATTGAAGATTTACTAGTGAAAATAAGGATCTCATTTCAAAAGTATATAGCCTTATGTGTGCACAACAAACTATATATAAATAAATAAGTAGACAACTCTTGTCAATTACATCAACATATAACTCCTTTTACTTTGCCTCTTAGATTATTTTGATCAAGTAGTGGTACATCCGAATCAAAATTATCCAAGTTAAGTCCAACGTAGCACTCTATATATTCAAAAGAAAAACAAAGTCATTGAGGTGACACAACAAAACAACATCATTCAATCTATTTATAAGCATCAAATGTAATAAAAATAACATCTCAAAAATTTAAGTTAAGCCTTGTGGTGACATAATAAACTTATAGTAATTTATTACTCTATTATTTTTATCATGCTAGAAGGCGACGTTCGATATTCCAAATACCTTTGAACGCTTCGGACTTAATATAATTTCTTAGAGGGCTTTGTTATTATTTTATATCATCCTGTTTAGCACGCATGAATATATATATATATATATATATATATATATATATATATAAACATACACATATAGAATACTATATTCTACATGGATTGATTATGGGCTTTAATCTAATTTGGTTCAATAGAGATACCAAGTGAACCAAAAGGTCAAACCTAGGATGCAAGAACTGAAATTTAAATATAACTATTACATTTAAACCCGGGCTCCATTACAAATGGGTCTTCAAGCGCTCCTTGCACCTTGATACCCAATTCTTCAAAATTAATTCTAACTATTCCTATTACAAAACTATTTACAATAAATAGAATTCTTGATCAGTAGTTAAGGGGAAGTATATAGGAGGGAGATGAAATTTACATTAAGAAAAATTAGAAAAGATGAGGTACGCAGGCGCCAATTAATAAAATCCAATCAATTATGCATCCAACTAAAATAAAATCCAATCACATTGGTCAGTAGTCCATAATCAATCTTATTTATTATCATACACATTATCATATGCATCAATAAATAACATTCATCTCATGAATAATAAATCTATTACATATATGCATCGATATCAATTTATTAGGCAATTAAAAGTTTACTAGAAATTCAATTTTGAAACAAAATAAACTCCTTTATTTTAATCAAAATTTAAATCTTAATAAACTTCTTTATTTTATTTTAATCAATTTTGAATAAAAATAAACTTCTTTATTTTTAATCAAATTCTAAATCAAAATTATAACGCCTCGAAATCATGTCTGTCTTTACACCCGGATTCCGTACGCCACGAGTACATCATTCATCCAACATACATCATTATATACTGAAATATAACAACATACACTCTCAAATCCCAGATTCTGGAAACCTTATAACCTCTTTCATTACAAATAATAATAATTACATTATTCATTTCATCTTACAAGAGTGATTTTTTTCCGCCACCAAGGATACATAACAGTTCATTAAACTAGTTTATAATTTAATTTCATCTTTCTACATTACAAGTCTTCACTTGATCTTCTCGCTCATTCACATTCTGAATGGTACTTCATCTGGATACAGTCAGCTTGATCTTTACGGGATCCTTAAGTTCTTCTAACATCGTTCGCTGAAAATGTTTTTCATTTAAAGCAAGTGTGAGCATTCAATTGCCCAGCAAGTCATAAAAGTTGAACAAACAACTTCAAGAGTTTAAACATTTCTTTAGAACTTCGATAACCGAACAAAGGTTATGAAGCAGCTTGAATAATAGGAATAGTCTCGATTCCTATCATTTTAAAATATCAGTCACTTTCATTTTTAAATACTTTCATTTATCTACCTTTTTCATACACATCCTGTCTGACTAGAATCATTAGCATAGACTTAACAATAACGGTTCATGTATAAACTGAACATACTTGTATTGAACAACTCAATCACAAAACAGTTCATATCATAGAAACACAGAAGTGTTCAAATTATTGCTCAAGGCCTCATACATGCTACCACCTTGTCAAATATCACACATTCGCACATAGACAGAACTTTTCAAGTTCAACATCTAAGAAGTTTAAGAGACTAGCAATCATTTAGAGTATGAATGAAGTTAGGAAACTTGCCTTACACACAGCTACAGCTTACGCTGAACTGCTCATTCCAATTCCTATATAACACATAAAGAGAAAACATAAACACCAATTAGTCATATATTGGAATTACGCATTGATTTACTTTACTTTACTTCTTAGGGTTTGCGTTCTTGAAATTTAAGCTTACGTGACTAACTTCCTCAACCAGTTTATGGCTTCATAACATACGGAGATGTCTTACTCAGAACGTTCATCATCTTGGATGATTTATATTCTTATATTCTTCTTATAACTTCTCTAGGACTCAGCACACATCACTTCTCTGCTTGTAGTTCATATGGTACTCTGAGTGGTTTCCCACAAACAACCAACAAATAAGTTCCCGTCTCATCTACACTGCCATCACAGTGAGTTAGATCGGTTGCCAGTTTTGTATATACCTTCGCTCTCTGAAGGAATTGTTTAGCCCAACTCCCATATGTCAACCATCAAAGGTTACGATTGTACCACAACCTAAACTTATCTTAACTTATTCGAACCATTAAACTTAATGTTCGTTAAATCAATTTCTTATTCTTTACGGCTTTCTGGCAACTAAATGCCATACCTCAGGATTCATTCCTTATCCGACTCACATTCGACTTTCATTAATCTTATTACCGTTCACTACGGCTTTCTTGATAATTCATATCTTATTTATACTTTCGTTATCCATTATATGAACCCCCTGTTCATTACTCATTCTTAGTGTCAAAGTCATACTGATCGTTGTATGCTAAGACCAATCGTTCATCGTAACAGCGTTGCGTTCACAGCGTCTATACGCTTTACACTTATCTCTCACTATCATGACATAACATCAAAATGTTATTCATTACCCTCGTCGCTCAACGTCTAAGGAATCACAACCATAGCAATCCCTCACGTTCATTCATCGCGACTACGGTCCCCGAATATCGGTTACGTAACCCGCGTTTATATTCTTTGTCTTTTAATCTTGTTTAATCTTTCCGTTCAACCTTTACTACAGGTTTAATTCACTAGATTAAGTGTTACATTAGTTGAACATTATGTTCTTTATCTTCCCTTACGTTTCCCCAAGAGTTGAGCAATTAAAAGCTCTTCTCTGCTTTTCCTTCACACCGGTGCTGCGGCGCCACTCTCTCCTTTAACTCTCATGCCGTGACGCGAGTTAACCGTACCTGGCTCCCCGGTCTGGGGCTACAGTGCCACATAACAAGGCATGGCTGGCGCCACGGTGCCAACTAACAGTACCTCCTCCCCCGATCTTGTGCTGTGGCGCCACCCTTCAAGGCATGACTGGCGTTGCGGCGCCAAGCCCTAAACTTAGAAAATTTTTCTAAGTGTTTTACAAGCTTGAATCACTTACTTTGAAACTTCACAACTTATTCGTTAAAACTCGGAACGAGGTCGTTCTAAAGCCATTCTCTTCCTTAGCTTATGTACTTTAATACCCCTCAGACAGAATTTCATTCTGAATCCGTTAACATGCCATTTGATTGGCTTAATCTTCACCCCTCGTTCGTTTTATATTTTTAACGTTCTTCGTTCACTCGTCCGTAATTCGGTCATCCGAACTCGGAACTTGTTCGCTCTTTAGTCCACAACTCATGTTTTCTACATTCTCTTACATTCTTATGAAACTCTACACGTTAGAGTTCATTTAGTAACTTTCTAATTCTCATTCGTCTTTTACGAAATTTTCACCATAACTTCATTATAGCTAAGTTTTAATCCATTCTTCATGAACGTTTCTACCATTCCTAACCAAGCAATAATCATCTAACTTATACGCGATGGTTTTAAACTTGTCCATCAACAACAATTATCCTACGATGATTTTAAATTTGTCTATCAACAATGTTCTTCGTGTTCTTCGCGTGTTCTTCGTGTTCTTCGTTCGTTCTTCATTTTAATTGATATTTTGGATTACAATTTCACTTTTTCTTGAAATTTGATGTTATAGAATATCATTTCTTACTTATTTCACCTACTTATTCATATAATCCACTCGGATCGTTCTAATTCATTACGAATCTTATACTTCCTTAAGAAATTTATTTACTAAACTTTTATTTCTTATTTCTTCATTTTCTTATGATTTCAACCATATGAAATCATCCCAATCTTCTTTTACTTCATATTCCCATTAATGTTATTAACATGTAGGACTTAAAGAGAAATTAAATTTGACTAGGTTTTAGGTTACCTCTCTTCTGTATTTTTCTTTCGCTAGACAAAGCTGGCGATTCGCAAGCTTTTCTATTTCACGATCACTTTTGTTCCGATCATTCATGCTCATGCTCCTCCTTCTCCCTCTTCCTCCGAGCTCTCTCTCTCTCTCTCTAAGATGTAGGATTTTCAAAATCCTAAAATAATGAAATGAACTTCGTATTTATAGAAAACCAAAGCTAGGGCAATTTGGTAATTTCACTCCCTTAACCTCCTTACTATTCCAAACTTAGCCACCAAGTTTTCTGAGCCTCCACACTTACTTAACCATTAAGTCTTCTTAGCCCTTAAGTTTGTTTAACTATTACTTATAAGCACTTTACTTAGCCCTTAAGCATAAGAACTTTACTTAGCTATTAAGTTTACTATTTCCACCTCCTTAGTTAACCTCCTTACTATTCATGAAACTTAGCCTGTAAGTTTCGTGGTTTCGTCTTTCGGGTTTCGTCCGAGAGTTTCAAAAGCTAAAATTCTCGGAATTCAAATATTTTTAGATATTTCGTCTTTCTTTTACCGATTAACTTTTAAGTATTCTTCGGATTTTCGAAAAACTGAAAAACACTTTTTGACATTAAGTATTTTCCTTCACATTTTACCCTAACATAGCTAAACGAGTGAAAAGTACATAGCAGTACTTTTCGTCGTTTTTATTTCGTCCAATTTCTGCACGTTTTTCGAGAAAAACTTTTATCAGGTTACTTAATTTTTCATGACATATTATCATCAAATCATTCGACGGAATGTCATTTCGACATACCGAACTCTCAGAAAGGCTTAGGTTATTCAAAACCTAACCCTTAGGGTTTTGTCGGGTGAATAGTGCATATTTCGTCTTTTTTCTCGAAAATATTTTTGTTCCCGAAAATTTTTTATTTTTGTGTTGAAAATTCTTACTCATTCAATCTAGCTCGTAGCCAGAATACTCCCGACTTATAATCATCCTAGGTTCTAGAACGATTAATAAAAACATAGCACATAATAGTATTAATAAAAATTCCTTTTACTAATGACTAATTCTTTAAACTTAAATTTTGAACAACCCTAATTTTCGGGTTGTTACACTCTTCCCCCTTATAAAAATTTTATCCTCGAAATTTCTTAAAACCACACCCTTACCCGGGTCATCACATTCACCCCTTCTTCACAGAAATTTCGTCCTCGAAATTTTATCTTACTCTACTTCTCAACTTCTCTTCAAAGGAGTACTAATATTTCAAACATCTCCCCTCCCCCACCATCATAACTTATTATGAATATAGAGTAGAAGGAATCACGAGGAATATAAAATTTCCTCTTAAAACGTTTCATACTTTTGCTGAGGGGTCAAATCGACCATGACCTCTTACTAGGTTAAACAACATTTTGCTATAAACCATTCTTTAACGATCAGTTTACAATCACAAAGAAAGTAAACTACCTCTTCCATGTTCTCCTCATACTTAATCATTAAATTTCACACCAAAATAATTTGGTTTGGCACAACTTCTTCAAAGAAAGCTCGATTTTCTTTTAAACATGACATACCATTAGTCTTAGCCAGAACAATTAGCTTAGACCATACCAATAAATTGGACATCAACTTGAAACATTTGTCTAGTCAACTCAATTGACATCGACTACTTCTTTAAATTCTTTTTGCAATAAATCAAATCATTTTATGACGTCATGATACCGTACTTTTCACAGTACGTTGAGGACTTTGTCATTATACATCATACCATAGCGGGTTGTTGATCCTAAGATCACATCCAACACCAGGTTCAATTGCATTAATAACTCCATCCTTTTACCATCCTTGAATCAAATGCACGGATGATATAAAATTCATTTATATATTTTAAATCAATTTCTGTCTAGCCGAAACAATTAGCATAGAGAATAGCTCTTTTAAAAATCCGTTGGTTCCAAAAGTTGAACCAATTTTTTCCTTTTTAAAATGTACATATCAGCACGAGTTCAATAAACTTTGAAATCTAACATAGCTAGATTACTTGGAATATCCTTATTCTCCATCTTCCTTCATTGTCTTACTACGACAATACTTAATCTTCTCTAGCACCTTTAATATTAAGCCTTCTGAAAACAACGTATTTTCAGTCTAAACATCCCTATACCTTAGTACAGTTCATCAACTTACCACACATTATGAGTTCAGGAACTTTTCACAATAATATGATTTTAAGAACTATCCAGTCAGACCATAGGCGTCCATTCGCTGAGACGTTCGAAAACATACCACATTTTTATGAGTCACGGATTTACCATAAGTATGAGTTTCAAGAACTCACACCTATTTTATCGTTCTCTACCTACCAAGTATATACATGAGAAAAGATTCACCTTCTCGTCATATACATCTTGATAGCACGACATACTATTCCAATGATTATCACTACCAGAAGCTAAGTGATTGTAAAACAAAACACAATTCCCAGCCCATACAGAGAATTGGTCAACTCAGCTACTAATCGATATAGGAAGCTAAGCGGTTGTTATACCAAGGACAATTCTCAGCCGATACAAAGAATTGTTCAACTTAACAACTATATCAAATAAGAAGCTAAGTGGTTCTAAAACCACGTACAAATTCCCCGCCTATACAAGGAATTATACAACTCAGCTGCTGATATGAGTCCTTAATTGAAATCCTAAAACTTCTAACTTTCTCTTTACTTAATACAAATTTTCTTTAATTCGTATACTATCCTTCATAACTCAATCTGAGTTCTTCTTTTCCCGTACTACTTTGTAGTACCCTTCATTCATAGCATTTGCTATAAATCATTCATAGTTTAACAGATCATCTATTACTACGATTCACTATAATCATGTGGTGATCTTCTTATCATTCTCTCTACGATTATAGTCTTAGGTACTCTTACCTAAGGTTTATAACCTATCAGCTCTGATACCAACTTGTAACGCCCCGAAATCCAGTCTATCTTCACACTCGGATTCCGTACGCCACGAGTACATTATTTATCCAGCATACATCATTATATACTAAAATATAACAACATACACTCTCAAATCCCAGGTTCTGGAAACCTTATATCCTCTTTCATTATAAATAATAATAATTACATTATTCATTTCATCTTACAAGAGTGACTTTTATCTGCCACCAAGGATACATAACAATTCATTAAACTAGTCTATAATTTAATTTCATCTTTCTACATTACAAGTCTTCACTTGATCTTCTCGCTCATTCACATTCTAAATGGTACTTCATCTGGATACCGTCAGCTTGATTTTTACGGGATCCTTAAGTTCTTCTAACATCGTTCGCTGAAAATATTTTTCATTTAAAGCAAGTGTGAGCATTCAATTGTCCAGCAAGTCATAACAGTTGAACAAACAACTTCAAGAGTTTAAACATTTCTTTAGAACTTCGATAACCGAACAAAGGTTATGAAGCAGCTTGAATACTAGGAATAGTCTCCATTCCTATCATTTTAAAACATCGGTCACTTTCATTTTTAAATACTTTCATTTCTCTACCTTTTTTATACGCATCATGTTTGGCTAGAATCATTAGCACCGACTTAACAATAACAGTTCATGTATAAACAGAACATACTTGTATTGAACAGCTCAATCACAAAATAATTCATATCATAGAAACACCGAAGTGTTCAAATTGTGGCTCAAGGCCTCATACATGCTACCACCTTGTACAAATATCACACATTCGCACATAGACAGAACTTTTCAAGTTCAACATCAAAGAAGTTTAAGAGACTAGCAATCATTTAGAGTATGAATGAAGTTAAGAAACTTGCCTTACGCACAGCTACAGCTTACGCTGAACTGCTCATTCCAATTCTTATATAACATATAAAGAGAAAACATAAACACCAATTAGTCATATATTGGACTTACGCATTGGTTTACTTAACTTTACTTCTTAGGGTTCACGTTCTTGAAATTTAAGCTTACGTGACTAACTTCCTTTACCAGTTTACGGCTTCATGACATACAGAGATATTTTACTCAGAACATTCATCATCTTGGATGATTTATATTCCTATCTTCTTCTTATAACTTCTATTGGACTCAGCACACATCGCTTCTCTGCTAGTAGTCCATATGGTACTCTGAGTGGTTTCCCACAAACAACTAACAAATAAGTTCCCATCTCATCTACACTGCCATCACATTGAGTTAGATCGGATGTCAATTTTGTATATACCTTCGCTCTCTGAAGGAATTATTTAGCCCAGCTCCTATATGTCAACCATCAAAGGTTACGATTGTACCACAACCTAAACTTATCTTAACTTATTCGAACCATTAAACTTAATGTTCGTTAAATCAATTTCTTATTCTTTACGACTTTCTGGCAACTAAATGCCATACCTCAGGATTCATTCCTTATCCGATTCACATTCGGCTTTCATTAATCTTATTACCGTTCACTATGGCTTTCTTGATAATTCATATCTTATTTATACTTTCGTTATCCATTATATGAACCCCATGTTCATTACTCGTTCTTAGTGTCGAAGCCATACTGATCGTTGTATGCTAAGACCGGTCGTTCATCGTAACAGCATTGCGTTCACAGTATGTATACGCTTTACACTTATCTCTCACTATCATGACATAACATCAAAATGTTATTCATTACCCTCGTCGCTCAACGTTTAAGGAATCACAACTATAGCAGTCCATCACGTTCGTTCATCGCGACTATGGTCCCTGGACATCGGTTACGTAACCCGTGTTTATATTCTTTATCTTTTAATCTTGTTTAATCTTTCTGTTCAACCTTTATTATAGGTTTAATTCACTAGATTAAGTGTTACATTAGTTGAACATTATGTTCTTTATCTTCCCTTACGTTTCCCTAAGAGTTGAACAATTAAAAGCACTTCTTTGCCTTTTCCTTCACACCGGCGCTGCGGCGCCACTCTCTCCTTTAACTCTCGTGCCGTGGCGCGAGTTAGCAGTACCTGGCTCCCTATAATAGCCAAGATTTCTAAGTCACTTTGTAAATAGATATATTAATGATATCAAAAACTTGGTAACCCTAAGTCACTATGTGTTTAGTGATATGAAAGAAAGAAATTTAAAAAGGAAAGGTTTCATAACCTAATTATACATTAGGTATGGAAATTTAAATAACCTAAGGGTTATAGTGTGGGAGATTAATATTTAAAATTATGCTAATGTAAGAGATATACTTTACTATCTCAATTTATTAATTTTATAACTTAATTTGAGCAAGTCTAATTGGGTTATAAAATTTAAGGTACAAGAGTAATGAATTAAATTCCAAAAGTGTGGAATGGAAACCCTAATTAAATAATTAGGGTATGATAAAATGGAAAGGCATTGGAATATGTTAATTTTCTATAGCCCAAATAAGTTAATTGAAAGCCCAAAAGATGAAAATAATAGCCCAAATTAAAGTCCAATTGAGGAGGGGCTCTTTAGACATTTAGTATACTAGATAATACATTAAAGGAAAACCAAATTTGGAGGATTTAATGGCCACATAGCCGGCCATGTAAGTGGAGAAAAAAGGTGGGAGCATGTCATCATTTAAGCCACATTTTTCTAAAGATATCTCACCAACTTAGCTAGGTGTCATTCTTGTTATGAAGCCACCACTTTTATTTAATCTAGTAGGTAAAAGGGTTATGATTAATGAGAGAGAAAGGGATAAGAAGATGAAAAATATCTTTACATACATATCTTGTATCTATACATTTTTTTCCCACAACAAAAATTTAGTTTCTATTTCTTTTATTTCTTTCTACTAACCAAGCAAAGTTAAAGAGAGAAATAGAGACAGAAAAGAGAGAGATAGATTTCGGTGGGGAGGAAGAGAGAAAGAGGGAGGAGATCCACCATTTATGCTCCATAAGTTCATCTTCTACTTTGGAAGAGAAAGAAAGTGTGCCCAAAAATCAAGGTGAAAACTAATCTAACTTATTCTTTTTATTTTGCTTGATTTTGGGAGATCTAAAGTTTATGATCTAGAGGTTTAAAACCCTCTATCTAAATGTTTTATATAGTTTCATGTATGGATCTAACATATTTGAGTGTTAGAAAGTAAATCAAAAAGATTATAAAAGAAACTAGTTTTGTTTTATTAGAAAACTCTAGTTTTTTTCACTTCCTTTGATCGACTACCGTTTTTGATCAACACCTTCTTTTTGTGATCCGTCAAAGAGGGGTGCTAGATATGTAAGTTAACTACTAAAATCAAGTGGTATCATTCAAAAATGATGAATACACAAGTGGTAGCAACTGTTTTAGCAAAAATAGTTTTGTCTTTTGAAAGAAAAATAAACTATTTTTGGACAGTCAATGCAAGGGGTATTTTTGTCATTTTTCTGGCATTTAAAAATTCTGGAAAAATTTGGGAGAGTAATATGATGAGTTATCTTTCAAACCCAAGTGGAATCACCGAAAAAGGAGTTGTGGATTTCCGTATGGACTGATTTTAGAAAAGTAGGTAAAAGCTAAAAATCTCAAAACGGAGTCTGCCCAAAATTTTGAAAGGGCAGTTTTGGTCAATTAAATTATGGAATAAATTACGGCCTTTTGGTACATGAAAATATATGACATAAAGTAGCTCCTGTCCAAAAATGAGCTCATTCCGACTTAAAATGACCATGTTATGACCATTTCAATATTTAGATTTTTCGGACGAAAATCGCCATAACCGGAGTTCTATAACTCCGATGGCCACAAAATTTAAACTGGAGGGTTACATTAACGTGTATGAGATTATACCAAGAGATGGGAATTTCTGGAGTTGAGCATGATGGGGCTAATTTCTTAAGTCACGCACTAAAAATGATTTTTGAAAAATAGTAAAAGAAATTGAAAAATTACGAAAAAATACTTTTTATGTATAAAATACATGTATATAAGTATGGCCAAAGGATAGAAAAATAATAAGTTTATTTGGTATTTTCTTAAAGGAGATATGGATTCCAGCTTGCTGGATTGGAAAAAATGTTGAATCCAGTTTGCAGGATTGAAAGATTTAGAATCCAGGCTTGCTGGATTGCAGGATTTGGAATCCAGACTTGCTGGATTAGAAGTTTGTTGAATCCAGTTTGCTGGATTAGCCAATCCAGGTGGCTGGATTGCATGCTTGAATAATCTAGGCTATGATGTTAGTATTCAGCTTACTAGATTATAAGGAAGAGCTAATAAAAGGAAAAGATTAAGAGTTAAATCACAAGGAATATGATAAAGTAAATAATATATTATCAAAGAATGATAATAATAAAAATGTTTTCAGGTAATTGATTATTTGGATAAGTAAATTGCTGATAGAGTAATTGTATTCTGATATAAAGTATGTTATGCTGATTGTAAGATCAATCTTAACAATGATAGGTCTTTACAATAAAGAGATTAAAATAAATTGTGTAGCAGTAGATCACAGTCAAGGCAAGTTCTCTAACTCAAACTTGAGTTATTCTTTTCAAAGCATGTTAGTGAATAATTATTGTTTATTATTCACATCCATGTTGATTATTGATGCTCGCACTTAGTGCAATTAAATTCATGTTCTATTATTATTGAACTGTGAATTGGTTAATGTTCTTTTATTCATGAACTATTTAAGATATGGATTTATGCTCATTGTATCAGCTAGATCAAGTATGTTTAAATTTGTTTAATCAAATATGTTGTTAAAAGCTTTTCTTCACCAATTGATTTGGTAAGGACTCAAGACTGAGAAAAATAACAATTTGAGTAAAGTATTATTGAAAACCAATTATTGCTCGTACATTAAGTGTTTATGCATAATACACCGGGTATGAAAGGCTGATCCCCTTGATTACCAAAACTTATTAAAAGGACCAGTTTAAATACTGACAATCTTAGCATATGTTCATGGTCATTATGACCACTCAGTATCTGTTATTCAATTGTTCAAATATTCAGTTGCCAAGGCTTAATTCATGTTCTTTCGCAATAAATTTCTATTGTTGAACATTGATCAATAAATTTCTTGCTAATCATGATATATCTTCTTTTACTTAAACTTGCTAAGCAAATTAGTTGCTTACCCTTGCTATATTATGATATTTATTTCAGCTAAGCTAGAGAGTTCAAGTAAGAAGGACAAGGGCAAGGGAAAGGTTCAAGAATAGTTATTATAAATGTTTAAGTATCATGAAATACTATGTTTGATGTTTATGTAAACCTTTTGTGTTACTTTATGTAACTTAAGTAAGGTATGTTTATGTTAAGGTAATAGACCTTGGGGTATTGTATAAGACTTTATTATAATGAACAACGTATGTTTATTATTTCGCAATAGTACATATAATGCTTATGTTGATGATGGATAGTGTGCACCAAACCCGGGGTTGAGAACTCGGATTTGGGGGCGTCACAGGTTGGTATCAGAGCTGTAGGTTATAAACTTTAGGATGTGAAACTTAGGTTATAACCTTAGAAGAAAACTCGTATAGAGTATGCTAAGAGGTGGATTGTGGAGATTCATCTAGTATACAGTGTGCATAATAAAATATTGTTTCATTTTATCAATGAATATATTTTATTGTGGCACTGATGTTGTTTATTGTTTGTGATCATAGGATGTCTGAGGAGAGACATGAGAGTCATTCAGTGGAGCAGGATCAGATGGTCCCTGTTCAGAGCCTGTAGAGGATGAGGACTATGATGAGGATGTGATGGAGGTTTTGTTTGAAAACAACATGGCGCTGGAGAATAGAGTGACAGAGTTAGAGCAGGAGAATGCCACTCATCAGTTTACTGAAACTCAATACAAGGAACTGACATATCAAGCTCAGAACGAGCTTGCTGAGATGAAGATACAGTTGCAGGAGCAGACGACATTGACTACTCATATGGTTGCCAAGAATGCTGAGCTGAGAGAGATATTAGAACAAGAGCATAATAAGTTTGCGATATTGAGTATTGAGCATCAGGCGTTACACCTGAGGTTTGACTTAGAGATCGCTGACAGGGTCCGAGTTGAGGATGCCTGGTTCCGAGCAGCGAGAAGAGTGGATCAGTTAGAGGTTGAGGCAGAGGCTGGACGGGTTAGGATGGAGTCCTTGGGACGGGCTTTAGATGCAGCATATACTGGTCCCCAAGTAGGAGTGAGGAGATCCTTTGAGATAGGCGAGTCGAGTCGAGCTGTTCGACGTCGACTTATGGATGGACTCTTTCCACCAGAGCAGGAGCATTCAGGCGCACCCTCTCCAGACGCGCAGTGATAGTTTAATAGCTTTCTATTGTATATAGATACAGTAGAACCCCTTTTGTTTATTAGGATTTTATGTTTGATGTAAACCTCAGTAGGTGTGAGGTAGTATGTAAATATGATGTATCCCCATCTTAGGTGTGTAGGGGAGTATGTCTTTTGGTAAATCCCATCTTTTGATGTTTAAAAGTGGGATAGTTAGCGTTTATAAAAATATGCCAAGTATGTAAGTATATGACGTTAAAATTTGGTATATGAATATAAATGCCCTGCTATAATTACTTGTTTGATCAAATAGAAAAGTATTAAGAATTAAAATGAGAATCTATCTATTTGAAAAGTCTGTAAATCAAATATGTTAATTCAGCAAGCTGAATGTATTATTCAGCAAGCTGGATATGTTAGTTCAGCAAGCTGAATGTATTATTCAGCAAGCTGGATATGTTAACTCAGCAAGCTGAATGTGTTATTCAGCAAGCTAGATATGTTAATTTAGCAAGCTAAATGTGTAATTCAGTAAGCTGAATATGTAAATTTAGTAAGACAAATACGTTAATTCAGCAAGCTAAATTAGTCAATTCAGCAAGCTGAATTAGTTGAATTCGCTAATGCAACATTATGATGATATGATTGTTAGAGTTTAAATGACATGTTATATTTTAAACACCTAGAAGATATACCATATAATTAAACTCGATGTAATAACTTAAGGTTTTATTTAATCAGATAATGTCGCCAAGGCGTCAAACTCGTAACCAGAGGGAGGAACGTTCTGTGAACAATGAAAGGAATCAAGATGACCCAATGCAGAACTTTGCTGATATGATAGCTCAAGATATGCGAACTGGTACACCTGCAGCAAGGGCAAGCGAATAATGAATTGGCAAATTTTAAAGATTTTAAAGCTGTAGGACCACCAGAATTCAGCGGAACTACGAACCCTATAGCGGCTCAAACATGGGTGAAAGAGATGGAAAAGGCCTTTATCATTGCTAGGGTAGATGAAGAGCAAAATACGGCTTTTGCTACCTACTTGATGAAAGGTGAGGCTAATTACTGATGGGAGACGAACCAAGCTAGAGCCGGAACGGAGGTAGTGACATGGACCAGGTTTAAGGAGTTATTCTTGGAAAGTTATTTCTCGGAGGCCATGCAAGCCAGAATGGAAGTGCAGTTTCTTGAATTAAAGCAAGAAAACATGTCAGTTGCCGAATATGCAGCAAAATTTAATGAGCTAGCCAGATTCACACCTCATCAGGTGGATACAGAACTACGAAAGGCGTGTAGGTTTGAAAATGGACTGAAGCCATGGATTCACAGCAAAGTTGTAGTGTTGCAAATTGCTACATTCTCAACACTGTTAAAAAAAGCCATCATTGCAGAAGGTAGCAGTGAGGCAGTTTCTAGATTCAACCGAGAGAAGAATAAGAAGAAGATTGAAGGTGGTCATCAGGGTGTGAGCAGTGGTGGCAGTAACAGCAAGAAACGTAAGTGGAACAACAGTGGCAATGAATCAGGAGTGGAACAAGGGAATACTCAGCAGAAGAAGGCAGTGTGTTCAAAGTGTGGAAAGAATCACTCTGGAGAGTGTATAAAAGGAAAAAACGTATGTTATAATTGCGGTCAAGAAGGACATATTTCACCAAATTGTCCTAAGCCGAAGAAAGGTTGTTGTTTTTCTTGTGGAGGAATGGGGTACTGAATTAAGGATTGTCCGTTGAAGAAGAATACAGATGGAGGAAGTGGAAACAAGAGCAGTTCAACAAAGTTAACTATTGGAGGGCCAACGCAGCAGAACAAGACGACAAGCCGAACGTTCAACATGACTGTGCAAGACGCAGTTGCATCAAAGGAGGTGGTGTCAGGTATTATTCCGATCAATAATATAAATGCCTACGTTTTATTTGATTTGGGAGCTACCTGTTCTTTTGTGTCTGCTGAATTTGCAAGAAGATTAAACTTACCATTTGAAAAGTTAAAGAACCCAATGAAATATAGAAGTTGCAAATAAAGAAGTGATCTCGGTAGAGTTTATCCATAACAACTGTGGTGTGGATATAAGGGGACATAAGTTAAGCGTGAATTTAATCCCGATACGCTTAGGAGAATTTGATGTTATATTAGGGATGGATTGGTTGTTTAACCATGAGGCAGTTATAGATTGCCAGAAAAAGAGTATACAGCTTAAGACACTAGATAAGTCTAAGGTTATATTTTATGGTAACAAGTCGCCAAGGCAAACTAGTTGTCTGACGATGATGCAGGCCAGGAGAATGTTACAAAAAGGCTGTGAAGGTTATTTGGCTCATATAGTGGATACACGGGTTGTGAATTCGGACATGGGGCAGATACCTATAGTTAATGAGTTTGGGGATGTCTTTCCAGAAGAACTTCCTGGACTTCCTCCTGACAGGGAAGTAGAGTTTGTAATTGATTTAGTACCGGGGAGAGTGCCAATATCGAAAACACCTTATAGAATGGCTCCGATAGAAATGAAAGAGTTGATGATCCAGCTACAAGAGTTGTTGGATAAGAAGTACATCCAACCTAGTGTATCTCCGTGGAGAGCACCGGTGTTGTTTGTAAAGAAAAAGGATGGTTCGATGAGGTTGTGTATGGATTATAGAGAGTTGAATAAGGTAACAATCAAGAACAAATATCCGTTACCGAGAATAGACGATCTGTTTGATCAACTTAAAGGAGCGATATGTTTTTCGAAGATTGACCTGAGAACTGGTTATCATCAGTTGAAGGTAAGAACATAAGATGTACCAAAGATAGCATTTAGAACTCGTTACGGTCATTATGAGTTCTTAGTGATGTCATTTGGACTGACGAATGCGCCATCAGCTTTTATGGACTTGATGAACAGAGTATTTAAACCGTATTTGGATAAATTTGTGGTGGTGTTCATTGATGACATTTTGGTTTATTCGAAGATCGAAGAGGAGCATGCCGAACATCTACGAATTGTGTTGGAAACTTTAAGGAAAGAGAAGTTATATGCTAAATTTTCAAAGTGTGAGTTCTGGTTGAAGAGAGTTTAATTTTTGGGGCATGTCATCGATAACGAGGGAATTTCTGTTGATCCAGCAAAAGTAGAAGCGGTGAAAAATTGGGGACAACCAAAAACACCGACAAAGATTAGAAGTTTCTTGGGATTGGCAGGATATTACCGAAGGTTTATTCAGGATTTCTCGAAGATAACCATGCCATTAACTAATCTGACAAGGAAGACTGTTAAGTATGTATGGACGAAAAAGTGTGAACAAAGTTTTCAGGAATTGAAGAAGCGACTAAGTGAAGCACCTGTATTATCTTTACCAGATAGTACGAGAGGTTTTACAGTGTATAGTGACGCATCACACAAAGGACTAGGTTGCGTATTAATACAGAATGGTAAAGTCATTGCGTACGCGTCACGACAGTTAAAAGACTATGAGAAGGGATACCCTACCCATGACCTTGAGTTGGCTGCGGTAGTATTTGCCCTTAAGATTTGGAGACATTATCTCTACGGAGAAAAGTGTGAGATATACACAGATCACAAGAGTCTGAAGTGCATCTTTACACAAAAGGAGCTAAACATGAGGCAGAGGAGATGGTTAGAATTAATCAAGGACTATGATTGTGATATTCTATATCATCCAGGCAAGGCTAATGTAGTGGCAGATGCTTTAAGCAGAAAGAGCCAAGAAAAATTGTTTGTATTAACAGACCAGGAAGAGTTAGTAAGAGAAATGGAGAAAATGGAGTTGGAGGTTAAAAATTTGAAGGATTCAGATAAAGTAATAGAAATGGAAGCAAGTCCGACTTTATTAGACAAGGTGAAAGATTCACAGGAAAATGATGAAGAATGTGGTAACAAAAAGAAGCGGTTGGGTGAAGGCGAAGAGCTGAAGTATAAGATCGACGACATTTGATTGCTGAGATTTGAAGGAAGAAATTGGGTGCCTGCAGTACCAGAGTTATGAGAAGAGATTCTTCAAGAAGCGCACAATACGAGATACTCAATACACCCAGGAAGCACGAAGATGTATCAAGATTTGCGTCAACATTATTGGTGGCCAAACATGAAGAGAGAGGTTGCTGAATGCGTCAGCCGCTGTTTAACTTGTCAAAGAGTCAAGGCAGAGCATCAACGACCAAGTGGATTATTACAGCCGTTGGAAATTTCGGAATGGAAATGGGAGCACGTCACGATGGATTTTGTGGTAGGACTTCCAGCGACACCAAAGGGTTATGATGATATATGGGTAATTATCGACCGTCTTATAAAGTCAGCACACTTTTTGCCGATCAAGATTAGGTATAATTTGGATCAGCTAGCAAAATTGTATATCAAGGAAATTATTTTGAGACATAGAGTGCCAGTATCAATCGTGTCTAATAGAGATCTGCACTTCACATCAAACTTTTGGAGGAGTCTTCAAGAAAGAATGGGGACACAATTAAGGTTGGGTACTGCGTATCATCCACAGACAGATGGACAAAGCGAGAGAACGATTCAAACCTTAGAAGATATGCTCAGAGCCTGTGTGATGGATTTCAAGGGAAGCTGGGAAGATCATCTTCCGTTGGTGGAGTTTGCGTATAACAATAGTTATCATGCAAGCATTGGTATGCCACCGTATGAAGCCTTGTATGGGAGAAAGTGCAGAATGCCCTTATGTTGGGACGAGGTAGGTGAAAGAAGATTGTTGGGGCCAGAATTGGTTCAGCAGACTGTGGAAATCATTAAAGTGATAAGAGCGCGACTGGTAGCAGCTCAGGATCGACAAAAGAAGTACGCAGATATTCATCGCAAGAAAAGAGATTTCGAAGTAGGAAGCTACGCATTTCTAAAGGTATCTCCTTGGAAGGGGAAGATAAGATTTGGGAAGAAAGGTAAACTAAGTCCAAGGTTTATTGGACCGTTCAAAATACTAAAGAAGATAGGGGAAGGGGCGTATGAAGTAACTCTACCTCCTGAACTGGAACATATTCACAATGTGTTTCGTGTGTCAGTGTGGCATCCGTACAAGCCGGATTACAAGCATGTGATATCGTATGAGCCGATTCAAGTCGAAAGGGACTTATCATACGAAGAAATCCCTGTAGAAATTTTGGATCGGAAGGAGCAGAGATTAAGAAATAAGGTTATATATTCTGTCAAAGTGCTCTGGACGAACCACAACGCTGAGGAAGCTACGTGGGAACTTGAGGAAAAGATGAGGAAAGAGTTTCCAAATCTTTTTGAGTAACCTTAGATGAAATTCCTGGGACGAAATTCGTATAAGGAGGGGAGAATGTAATAGCCAAGATTTCTAAGTCACTTTGTAAGTAGATACATTAATCATATCGAAAACTTGGTAATAAGTATGGGATGATTAGGAAGCAATATAATTATGTGGTTTGTAATTGTGAATATGTGTTTAGTGATATGAAAGAAAGAAATTTAAAAAGGAAATGTTTCATAACCTAATTATACATTAGGTATGGAAATTTAAATAACCTAAGGGTTATGGTGTGAGAGTATAATATTTAAAATTATGCTAATGTAAGAGATATATTTTACTATCTCAATTTATTAATTTTATAACTTAATTTGAGCAAGTCTAATTGGGTTATAAAATTTAAGGTACAAGAGTAATGAATTAAATTCTAAAGGTGTGGAATGGAAACCCTAATTAAATAATTAGGGTATGATAAAATGGAAAGGCATTGGAATATGTTAATTTTCTATAGCCCAAATAAGTTAATTGAAAGCCCAAAAGATGAAAATAATAGCCCAAATTAAAGTCCAATTGAGGAGGGGCTCTTTAGACATTTAATATACTAGATAATACATTAAAGAAAAACCAAATTTGGAGGATTTAATGGCCACATAGCCGGCCATGTAAGTGGAGAAAAAAGGTGGGAGCATGTCATCATTTAAGCCACATTTTTCTAAAGATATCTCACCAACTTAGCTAGGTGTCATTCTTGTTATGAAGCCACCACTTTCATTTAATCTAGTAGGTAAAAGGGTTATGATTAATGAGAGAGAAAGAGATAAGAAGATGAAAAATATCTTTACATACATATCTTGTATCTATACATTTTTTTACCACAACAAAAATTTAGTTTCTATTTCTTTTATTTCTTTCTACTAACCAAGCAAAGTTAGAGAGAGAAATAGAGAGAGAAAAGAGAGAGATAGATTTCGGTGGGGAGGAAGAGGGAAAGAGGGAGGAGATCCACCATTTATGCTCCATAAGTTCATCTTCTACTTTGGAAGAGAAAGAAAGTGTGCCCAAAAATCAAGGTGAAAACTAATCTAACTTATTCTTTTTATTTTGTTTGATTTTGGGAGATCTAAAGTTTATGATCTAGAGGTCTAAAACCCTCTATCTACATGTTTTATATAGTTTCATGTATGGATCTAACATATTTGAGTGTTAGAAAGTAAATCAAAAGGATATAAAAGAAACTAGTTTTGTTTTATTAGAAAACATTAGTTTTTTTCACTTCCTTTGATCGACTACCGTTTTTGATCTACACCTTCTTTTTGTGATCCATCAAAGAGGGGTGCTAGATATGTAAGTTAACTACTAAACCCAAGTGGTATCATTCAAAAATGTTTAATACATAAGTGGTAGCAACTTGATTAGCAAAAATAGTTTGGTCTTTTGAAAGAAAAATAAACTATTTTTGGACAGTCAATGCAAAGGGTATTTTCATCATTTTTCTGGCATTTAAAAGTTCTGGAAAAATTTGGGAGAGTAATATGATGAGTGATCTTTTAAAATCAAGTGGAATCACCTAAAAAGGAGTTGTAGATTTCCGTATGGACTGATTTTAGCAAAGTAGGTAAAAGGTAAAAATCCCAAAACGGAGTCTACCCAAAATTTTGAAAGGGCTGTTTTGGTCACTTAAATTAAGGAATAAATTCCGGCCTTTTGGGACATGAAAATATATGACATAAAGTAGCTCCTGTCCAAAAATGAGCTCATTCCGACTTAAAATGACCAAGTTATGAGCATTTCAATATGTAGGTTTTTCGGACGAAAATCGCCATAACCGGAGTTCTATAACTCCGATGGCCACGAAATTTAAACTGGAGGGTCACATTAACGTGTATGAGATTATACCAAGAGATGGGAATTTTTGGAGTTGAGCATGATGGGGCTAATTTCTTAAGCCACGCACTAAAAATGATTTTTGAAAAATAGTAAAAGAAATTGAAAAATTACAAAAAAATACTTTTTATGTGTAAAATACATGTATATAAGTATGGCCAAAGGATAGAAAAATAATAAGTTGATTTGGTATTTTCGTAAAGGAGATATGGAATCCAGCTTGCTGGATTGGAAAATATGTTGAATCCAGTTTGCTGGATTGAAAGATTTAGAATCCAGGCTTGCTGGATTGCAGGATTTGGAATCCAGACTTGCTGGATTAGAAGTTTGTTGAATCCAGTTTGCTGGATTAGCCAATCCAGGTGGCTGGATTGCATGCTTGAATAATCTAGGCTATGATGTTAGTATTCAGCTTACTAGATTATAAGGAAGAGCTAATAAAAGGAAAAGATTAAGAGTTAAATCATAAGGAATATGATAAAGTAAATAATATATTATCAAAGAATGATAATAATAAAAATGTTTTCAGGTAATTGATTATGTGGATAAGTAAATTGCTGATAGAGTAATTGTATTCTGATATAAAGTATGTTATGCTGATTGTAAGATCAATCTTAACAATGATAGGTCTTTACAATAAAGAGATTAAAATAAATTGTGTAGCAGTAGATCACAGTCAAGGCAAGTTCTCTAACTCAAACTTGAGTTATTCTTTTCAAAGCATGTTAGTGAATAATTATTGTTTATTATTCACATCCATATTGATTATTGATGCTCGCACTTAGTGCAATTAAATTCATGTTCTATTATTATTGAACTGTGAATTGGTTAAAGTTCTTTTATTCATGAACTATTTAAGATATGGATCTATGCTCATTGTATTAGCTAGATCAAGTATGTTTAAATTTATTTAATCAAATATGTTGTTAAAAGCTTTTCTTCACCAATTGATTTGGTAAAGACTCAAGACTGAGAAAAAGAACAATTTGATTAAAGCATTATTGAAAAACAATTATTGCTCGTACATTAAGTGTTTATGCATAATACACCGGGTATGAAAGGCTGATCCCCTTGATTACTAAAACTTATTAAAAGGACCAGTTTAAATACTGACAACCTTAGCATATGTTCATGGTCATTATGACCACTCAGTATCTGTTATTCAATTGTTCAAATATTCAGTTGCCAAGACTTAATTCATGTTCTTTCGCAATAAATTTCTATTGTTGAACATTGAAAAATAAATTTCTTGCTAATCATGATATATCTTCTTTTACTTAAACTTGCCAAGCAAATTAGTTGCTTACCCTTGCTATATCATGACATTTATTTCAGCTAAGCTAGAGAGTTCAAGTAAGAAGGACAAGGGCAAGGGAAAGGTTCAAGAATAGTTATTATAAATGTTTAAGTATCATGAAATACAATGTTTGATGTTTATGTAAACCTTTTGTGTTACTTTATGTAACTTAAGTAAGGTATGTTTATGTTAAGGTAATAGACCTTGGGGTATTGTATAAGACTTTATTATAATGAACAACGTATGTTTATTATTTCACAATAGTACATAGAATGCTTATGTTGATGATGGATAGTGTGCACCAAACCCGGGGTTGAGAACTCGGATTTGGGGGCGTCACACTCCCCGGTCCGGCGCTACAGCGCCACATAACAAGGCATGGCTGGCGCCACGGTGCCAACTAACAATACCTTCTCCCCCGAGCTTGCACTACGTCGTCACCCTTCAAGGCATGACTGGCGCTGCGGCACCAAGCCCTAAACTCAAAAAATTTTCTAAGTGTTTTACAAGCTTGAATCGCTTACTTTGAAATTTCGCAACTTATTCGTTATAACTCGGAACGAGGTTATTCCAAAGTCATTCTCTTCCTTAGCTTATGTACTTTAATACCCCTCAGACAGAACTTCATTCTAAATCCATTAACATGCCATTCGATTGGCTTAATCTTCACCCTTCGTTCTTTTACGTTTTTAACGTTCTTCGTTCACTCGTCCGTAATTCGGTTATCCGAACTAGGAACTTGTTCGCTCTTGAGTCCACGTCTCATGTTTTCTACATTCTCTTACATTCTTATGAAACCCTACACGTTTGGGTTCATTTACTAACTTTCTAATTCTCGTTCGTCATTTATGAAATTTTCACCATAACTTCGTTAGAGCTAAGTTTTAATCTGTTCTTCATGAATGTTTCTACCATTCCTAACCAAGCAATAAGCATCTGACTTATACGCGATGGTTTTAAACTTGTCCATCGACAACAATTATCCTACGATACTTTTAAATTTCTCCATCAACAACGTTCTTCGTGTTCTTCGCGTGTTCTTCGTTCGTTCTTCATTTTAATCGATATTTTGGATTACGATTTCAGTTTTTATTGGAATTTGATGTTATAGAATATCACTCCTTACTTATTTCACCCACTTATTCATATAATCCACTCGGATCATTCTAATTTATTACGAATCTTATACTTCCTTAAGAAATTTATTTACTAAACTTCTATTTCTTATTTCTTCATTTTCTTATGATTTCAACCATATGAAATCATTCCAATCTTCTTTTACTTCCTATTCCCATTAAGTTATGTTATTAACATGTAGGACTTAAAGAGAAATTAAATTTGACTAGGTTTCAGGTTACCTCTCTTCTTTATTTTTCTTCCGCTAGACAAAGTCGGCGATTCACAAGCTTTTCTATTTAACGATCACTTTCGATCCGATCATTCATGCTCATGCTCTCTCTCTCTCTCTAAGATGTAGGATTTTTAAAATCCTAAAATAATGAAATGAGCTTCCTATTTATAGAAAACCAAAGCTAGGGCAATTTGGTCGTTTCGCCCCCTTAACCTCCTAAATATTCCAAACTTAGCCACCAAGTTTACTTAGCCTCCACACTTACTTAACCATTAAGTTTTCTTTGCCCTTAAATTTGCTTAACCATTACTCATAAGCACTTTACTTAGCCCTTAAGCATAAGAACTTTACTTAGCTATTAAGTTTACTATTTCCACCTCCTTAGTTAACCTCCTTACTATTTACGAAACTTATCCTATAAGTTTCGTGGTTCCGTCATTCGGGTTTCGTCCGACAGTTTAAATAACTAAAATTCTCGAAATCCAAATATTTTTGGATATTTCGTCTTTCCTTTACCAATTAACTTTTACGTATTCTTCGGATTTTTGAAAAACTAAAAAACACTTTTCGACATTAAGCATTTTCCTTCACGTTTTACCCTAACGTAGCTAAACGAGTGAAAAGTACATAGCAGTACTTTTCGTCATTTTTATTTCGTCCGATTTTTGCACGTTTTTCGAGAAAAACTTTTATCGGCTTACTTAACTTTTCACGACATATTATCGTCAAATCTTTCGACGGAATGTCATTTCGACATACCGAACTCTCAAAAAGGCTTAGGTAATGCAAACCCTAACCCTTAGGGTTTCATCGAGCGAATAGTGCCTATTTCGTCTTTTTCCCCGAAAATATTTTTGTTCCCGGAAATTTTTTATTTTTGCTTTGAAAATTCTTACTCGTTCAATCTAGCTCGTAGCTAGAATACTCCCGACTTATAATCATCCTAGGTTCTAGACTGATTAATAAACACATAGCACATAATAGTATTAATAAAAATTCCTTTTATTAATAACTAATTTTTAAACTTAAATTCTGAACAACCCGAATTTTCGGGTCGTTACAAAAATGAAGTCCTTTATTTTAATTAACATGGAATCCAATTTTAAGTACAAAATAAACTCCTTTATTTGAACTTAAAATTGCTGAAAAAATAAAATATGTCGAATCTTATTCCTTATCAAAATTAAACATTTTAAATTTAGGAAACATGACATCCTATTTCATATGTGAATAAACTCATTTATTTTAGGAAACATGGAATCCTATTCCATATATGATTAATATCCTTTATTCAAGTTAACGTGGAATTAAATTCCAAGTTAAAATTTAACTCAAAATACACCTTTTATCCTAATTGAGATAAATAAAAAATTTCAAATTCTAGTGTTAGGCGCAGCCGCGCTGCAACCCTTGAAACGTTTTCCTAGTTAGAGCGTGACCGCACTCCAGAATGAACTGGAGGCGACGCAGCCGCACCGCATAGCAGAATCAAATTTTTTTTATTGCCTAGAAAATCTGATCCAATCGCATACCATACATACATGGAATCATCAAGATCAATAACTAGCACAAAGTTAGGCTCTAATACCACTGTTAGGTTTGTATATAGCGTGATCATGCAATCAAATTACATAAAAGGTGCAGAAGCACAGAATAAAATGGAATTAAAATTTTTCATACAAATCATCACCATGATCATATTTTGTGCATAATTATCGATCAATAAAAAGAGATGGAGATTAGATTCATCCCTTCGTAGAAACTAGCTTCCTCAAGTACGAGTTCACCTTTAATTCCCTTTCACGTTTAACTTGAATCCACCGAGTTTTATTCCTTCCTTTGATTAGCCACCCAATTGTTTGGCCTCTAGAGGTGATCCATCAAGAAAGAACAAGTATTCAAGAAGAATGGTGTTTGGCAAAATCCTAATTCTATCTCTATAGAATATTGTGTACTTGTCGACGTCGAAAAAAATCTAGTGGTTTTCTTGTCTTAAGTATTTTGTTCGATTTGGTTTTTCTTGTTTCTACCTTTTATTCTTCGGTGTGTTGGTTGGTTTATTAAAAGGTGATTTTTTTAAGGAAAAGAATGACATTAGTCGGCTTATTTTGCAAAGTTTGATTTTATTAATTAATTTTCATGATTGGACTGAATGAGACAGAGTCGCCAGTTGGTGTGATTTAAATGGATGTACCAATCCATCCAATTTTGAAGGTTTTCGTAATATGGTCCAATATGTGACTCTGTAGGATTGATCTGGAAACCCGAGATTTATGGAGTTCGGGGGCTTGGTTAAGTGAGGGGAAAATGTTGGTCACTCCGACCTCCATGAAAACCCGATTACCGCTACTTATTGATTTTCTATGCATAAAGTGTGTGTATGTGTTTTTTTTATCTAAGTTTTATTTGAAAGTAGTGTTGTACCGCTTTTGCGCCTAGGTACGAAGGATTTGATATAACAAAAGATTCACTTTAAACAAAGATGTGGAAATTGAAATGATATTTTGAAAAAGGGTTTTCAAATCTTTCGGTCGACTAGGAATTGAGGACTTTGATACTTCCTTTTATTATCTTTATGTTTATTAGGTGATCTACCTAAATCGCTTTATTCTGCAGGAAAGCTCTTTGTGATTTTATTGGAAAATCGTTTTGGATGATCATATAAGCAATAAAGCGCCAAAAAGAGGTTGGATCATCATCGGGCATGAAAGTCGTCCCGAATCCAAACACTCACATACATGATTTTCAATATCACGATATCTTAAATTCTACTTCTTGGGACTAACCCCTTGAACTCGTTTATAAGATCCAATAATATATATAACATTACATCACAAAGGAAAAGTCCCTAATGGGAATCAAGTTAAGATCCGATTATTAGATCTCGACACCAAGAGTCCCAGGCTCACATTATTATACTTAAATATGTATGTACAACATCCTAGACTTGATTTTTGGCGATTTCATCAGTTGAAATCCCCATATCGAGCCATTAGGACCACCTCACCTCTAGATACAGATCTAAGGCTCTACGGAGTGACTAGGACTAACCAAAAGCAGTAAAACATCTAAATCTACCATAGATCTGAACCAATCTACCATATAGGTTAAAGCATCATGCTTCATAACCGTTCAAATTGCCAGATTTGGCTAGATCTAGATAAATCTAGTCAAAAAACTTGCTTTACAACTGATATGCACAATATAACTGGTAAAAAATCAGTGTCTACCTCCCAATACACAATATATATGTAAAAAAACAAATTTAAGTGGTAGAAACTACTATATCTACATAGATATAGTATTTATAACAATATTTACAGAGACAGTGACTAAAACGAGTTTTATCACCTTGGGGGACATGTGACCCAGCTTCTTTTTGCTTAGATTCAACTTATATCACTCAAAACTTATAATATATATGATATATAAGATCTAACAACGATAATATAATAGAAAGATGGAAGATCAGAGCTCCATCTCAATCTAGCTTCTCTCTCTAGCTTTTCCTTCTTGCGCTTATATGATTATGAGCTTACTGCCCCTGACTTAAGAGATCTGGCTACAGCAGGTACACCTGAGACAGGGCCCTATGGGTCCCGTTGTCTCGAACTTCATGCCTTAGGTCTCGGTCCAATGAAAGTTGAGCTCCGCACCAAAAAATCTCATAAAGTCCTTGCGAAAAGCTGTGAAATGTGGTCGATTCTGATTAATTAGGAGTCTGGGAAGATGATGCAAATAGCTAAATGGTATCTTCCATCTCGCGAGAGTCATCAATCGACTCTTCTTTGATAGCTTGCAATTTATTGGTTGTTGCGGTGACGTCTTATGGTCACATCCTCAGCTTTGCGATTCTCATTCAGTTCGTGTCGTGTTTGGGCGTCATTACAACTTGATCTCTCCTCGGTGTTGTCACCAGGGTGAAATGATGCTTTTGACATACCTCGGTGTTGTCTCTGAAGTGAAATGGCATTTTTTCCCTCTTGTAGGCTAGTCTAGAAAAAGTAAAATTTTGAGTGTCTATAGATGCCCCTCTTTGTTATGTTTATGCAATGCAATGGAATAAACATGATAAAGATTACTAGACATGAAGATATATGATAATTTATATCTAATGATGCAATGTCATGTGTAAAGTATGTAATGAAATGTTTGATTTATATTTTAAAAAGCGTTACTCCCATCTGCCAGGGAGGATGATGATTATATTGATGTCATCAGGAACAACCGATGTCTTCGCTGATCGCATCACAAATTACACATCATAGCACATTGCATTTTGTAAATTGCCCTTCACATATTGAATTTCATATTCAGTCGACCACACTTTAAAAGTCGTAAATCATACTTCACAAATAGAATTTGCAAGTTAAATTTTTATCAAGTCTTATCTCAAATTACATTTTGCAAATTATGTTGCTACCACTGGGCATTACTGATGTCTGTGTTGGGTTGTTGCCAACGAATTACATCAATGGGTCGAGCCAATCTGTATTGGGTTGTTTCCAACAGATTACATCATCGGGGTCAAGAAAATTTGCGTTGGGTTATTGCCAATGGATTACACCATAGTATATCGGACTTCGCAAATCGCATATTGACTCATTATCAAATCACATTGGAAATCGCATCTTGACTTATTGTAAAATCGCATACTGTACGATTCTCAAATCGCATACTAACTCATTATCAAATCACATACTGACTCATTGTCAAATCGCATACTGACTTATTGTCAAATCGCATACTAACTCATTGTCCAATCGCACACTGACTCACTGTCAAATCGCATACTAACTCATTGTCAAATCGCATACTAACTCATTGTCAAATCACATACTGACTCGTTGTTAAATCGCATTACAAGTCGCATTTTTAATTATTATCAAATTGCATCGCAAATCGCACATCGTAAATCGCAATTCATATATCACATATCGCACATCGTAAATTGCAACTCACATATCGCATATTGTACATCATAACTCGCACATCGCATGTCATACTTTGCATATCGTAAATTGCACATCGAACATCGCATCTCACACTTCGTATATCATAAATCGCACATCGTACATCGCAAATCGCACTTCGCATATCATAAATCGTAAATTGTAAATCGCACATCATAAATCACACATCGCAACTCGCACATCGCATGTTGTACTTCGCATATTGTAAAGCACATATTGTACATCGCAACTCGCAACTCGTACATCGCACATCGCAACTCGCACATCGTATGTCGCACTTCGCATATCGTATGTCACACTTCACATATCATAACTCGCACATCGTATGTCACACTTCGCGTATCGTAAATTGCACATTGTAACTCGCACATCACATGTCGCACATCACATATTGTAAATCGCATATCACACATCGCAACTCACAGATCGCATATTGAATTACACATTAAATCGCATATCAATTCGCATGTCAAATCTCATTTCTCATTGAGAATCACATCGCTAATCGTATCTTCAATCATTATCATATTGCCAATCGTATCGTAGGTGACAATTCATTCATTGCTTACTTATATGTTCTCCTTATAGTTTTTACCGGCTTTTCATGTGTATATAGATGATGTTGATATGAAAACTGATGTAATATTCACACTTATATATGATGATGCTTACGCATTTTCGCATATGTTCTACTACTGTCCACCATGATGCATGCTTTGTACGTCATCATTTAGAAATTAATTTTTTCGGTTAGAACTGACCCTATAAGGTCTTGTGATACTGTTTTTACCGACGAGGCGCTTGTTTTTGAGTTAAGGGTTCCCTTGGAAACTTTTCCCTCTTTTGTAGTAGCACGCTTATGTTGCCGTAATTTCTTTCAACAGTCCTCTCATTTCTTTTGATCAGAAGCTTGGTCTTGCCTTAGACTCCTTCCATTTCATTGAATCGCACAAATGCCAAAGCCTTTCGCATGTTATTATAGGTGTTCACCTAGAAAACTCGCTTTGCTAACATGTTGAGATTGAGCAATATCATGCACATCAGACAAATAACAAAATACACCACAAGCTTGACGGCTCGGGCCGTCGGGGATATCTTTGATATAAGGATAAGTATAAGTTAAAGTTTATGAAATTGAATGCTCATTGAGTCTTCCACTTAACTCATATTCATTGAGTTTTTATCTTATCGCTAAAGATCTTGAAATTGAGTATGAAAATAAATTTTTCCCAAGCAAGTTGTGAATTGCTAACTTTAAGGTTATTATTCTTTCTTTCCTTTTAAGGAATTTTTTTTCTTTTAACAAGTTATGAAATTGCAAGAAAACTTTTAAGCATCCATGGTCATTGCTCATGAGTAAGATCAAATTCAAGAGACTTATCTCTCTTTATCAAAGATACTTTGTCTTCGCTCTAGACACCGTTCTTCGCAGAATTAATGTCATATGACATGTGCACTATAAGTGACGCCACCCTTAGGAGGGGTTTATCTTCCACGATTTTAGATGATCTTATTCTAATCTCGCAAACTTTTTCATCGTTTTGATTCTATATTTTATTTTTTTTCTTCTCGCTTAAGTTGTCTCATTTTCTTAGGCTATTCAGAGTTACACATTTAACGAGTTTTGGACCAATGACTCCCAAACCAAATGACTTTAGGGCACTAGGTGTAAATACCCCTTCAAGTTTACTTACTTGAGTAACAAAGACCACACTTCGAGATAAGTTAGGTGGTCTACTCTATTTGCTCCTTGCCTAACCATATGTAAGAATTATTTTCTTAGGCTTAAATTAACCATGTAGCGAGCATTGGGCCGGTGACTCCTAAACTAGACAGCTTTAGGGCACCAGGTATAAAAACACCCATTTGGCTTAATTACGTGAGTAACCCAGGCCACGATTCAGATCTGCTCAGGTCTCGCCTTTTTCATCCTCGCAATGCTCGCTTTCTTAGGCACTAAGTTATACATATAGCAAGAGTTAGGCCGGTGACTCCCAAACCAGATGGTTATAGGGCACTAGGTGTAAAGACACCCTTCAGGATTAATAACTCGAGTAACCCAGGCCACAATTCAGGACATTAGGTTGGCCACTTAACTTTGATCTTTGCATTAATTGTCATCGTTGTCGCCATAGATTTATCCCCCACAACTAAGAGTCAGGGCAATCGTAAAGTGAAGACATACATATGAGGTCGAGTATGTTCCAAAAAGCCCTTTAAAGTAGGATGTAATTGTTCCCATGATTCTTGCTCCATGGACGCTTATCGAAATTAATCCAATTCATAACAAGTTAAACAAAATTTACTTTTTTCAACATACAAAATTTATATATACTCAGAATGTATATCATCGCTAATAGATAAAGAGTTGAAAGAGTCGTACCTCACATGTGGATCGTGTATTCCAAGAAAATTATGATTGGAAAAGACCAAATGATCGTACTAGATCGCTAGTGAAATGATATGAAAGAACTCTAATGATGATGTCACATGTTAATAAGATCACACTATGGGTACTGACATGCATTTTCCCCTTTTGGGATGGTCGATGATTGCCCCAGTGTCAAGTTGTCATTGTTTCTAAAATTGCCCCAGTATTGTTTATCGTCAAGGCAGTCAGATCATTGTGTTTGACGAATGGACTAATAAGATGTCGAGTGTAGACACTCAAAATTTTGCATTCTTGTTATTAACTATGTAGAAGGACAAAATCGTCTTCCAGACACAACCCTGAAAGTCAAAATCATCAAACCAGTCCCTAGAGACAACCTCAGAAAATTATTAAACCAGCTCCACGGAGACAACCCCAGGATATCATCAAACCAACCCCCAGGAGACAGCCCCGTGGGACATCAAATCAACTTCAAAGACCCTGAAGACAGATAAGAGTCGACATTAGTCAAACCACGGAGACAACCTTGAAGAAAGATAGATGTAACACATCAAGCCCAGAAATTAACTCGGAAGGACAAAAGGTTAATTTTGCAAACTCAACATCAAATTCAATCAAATTACCATGAAGAAGGTCATGCGAAACCATATTAGCAATCCTGAGTGAAAACAGCACAAGACAACTCAATAGACAGACTGCAAAGACTCGAAGATCTAGTCATGAACCCATCTTCCTAGATTCAGAAAAGGTCAAATCCCTGTCATTATTTAACTCTCGGAAAGGGCTTTTCGAAAAGGTATAACACGTCTCCATCGGATTCCTAGAGTGATAGTTATGATGGTTCGAGCAGACAATGTATTGGTCAGAGTACACGTACTTCGAGATGTCGGGACCCACCAGGTTGGGCCTACCAGGGTCAACCGCAGGTAGACCCGCAGCTGATCGAGTCTATATATACTCCCTCCCCCATGCTCATTTGTATGAAAAAAAAAGAGAGAGAAAGTGTCCGAGAGAGAGAGAAATCAATCCATTTGAGAGCAAAAATCAGCTTTTCTTCTATTCAATCTTTGTAAAACATCATTTTAAACACAATTATACATATGTACTACAACATATCAAGTTTTAACAGATGGAAATCGTTTCTAAAGGCGCCAAAAGTCATTCGATAGCCATTCTCATGCTTAACTATAAGATCTCTCCAGATCTGGCTCCTTTGCTTACTCTAATACGTATATAAGTGTTTTATATAGCTTTTTAACGGTTAATATTCGTTAGATCTGAAGTTTTAACCATTCATTTATTATAAATAGTCAATATTTGAGTTGTATTGACTAGATCTGTACTTGATCTAGCCAGATCTAGATTTTAATCGGTTCAAAAGTTGTGAAACTTTAACTTGAAAGCTAGAATGACTAAGATCTGTACAGATCAAGTTTTTTTTCTAGTTTTTTATAAATATCTAGCAACCACGCGCCGCTAGATCTGTATCTAGAGGACGCTGGAAGTTTTGGCTACGCGCATACAATGATTTGACTAATAAATCCTTTATTTTTTGGTGTTTAGTGTAAATATATCTGTTTTATTTCAGTATATTTGCTATGCAGGCTATTCATGTGATATTATGTGAGCCTAGGAGCCACATGATCTAAGATCCAGCTGACGGATCTAGATTTTGTTCCCATGATGGACCATATTTAGTTGTACAGCTAGCCTGCGAAATTTGTAATTGTAAATATAGGACCTTAAAATGGGTATCCGGATTTAAGGTCCCTGTAATAGTGAAAATCTTATGTGTGGTGCTCGGGCATAGTTTGATGGCTTTTATGCCCATATAGAGGCTGACACTTATATATATATATATATATATATATATATATATATATATATATATATATATATATATATATATATATATATAAGATGTTTCGCATCTCAAGAATAAAATCAGAATAACCCGAATACGAAATAAAATTGAAGTATCAAAGGCCTCAATTACTATGTGAGCATACAGATTTGAAAATATGTTTTCAAAACATCATCTCTGTGTATTTTACTTAAAATTAAACTTTTTAATAAGTCAAACCCTTTGTATATAGGGGCAAAAGAGGCATAGTACTACTTCCAAATAAAGCACTTAGGCCCAATTAACTGCAATGCACACACACATACACACAAATTAGGGAATAAAAAGCATGGTAACCGTATTTCATGGAAGTCGGGGGTGCCTAACACCTTCCCCTCGCTTAATCAAGCCCCCGAAATCTATGAATCTCGGTTTCCAAGTAAACAAATTCCAATATTTGGCCATATTGCAAAATCTTTCAAAACTCGGTTAAGTTGGTATAATCATTTAACTCATACCAATTGGCGACTCTGTCTAATTTAGACCAATAAATTTCAAATCGTCGACATTACATGTTAGCCTTTTTCCTGAAAATCTCACCCTTCAGATCAAACAAATTCATATAGAAAACATAAAGGGTAAGAAACACATAGGAAAGGGGAGATAAAATCTTTCCGGTGTCGATAGGTGGCAACTCTGCTGGGGACAGTAAGGGCTTAAGCCGCATTTAAAACATTTTGATTCTTTTCTTTGGGCATGTGTGTGAAATGATGTATTTACATTGAATAGATGTGAATGTCTCTTTACCAAGCTTTATATTAGTGTTTCGCACAATGTCATCATTTTGCATGTGGTAAGACATGATGAATATATGTTGTGTGATTCCTCCACCATGAGGCAAACCTTTCGGTCACTGATTACTAGACTCCAGCGGCGATTAAGTCCAAGTGAGGCTCAGGAAAGGTACCACTCAGGTCCGATCCATTTGAAAGATCAGATTATTTTCCCATCTAGTAGATTGCAATGATCTGGGAACCTACGTGTCGAAAAGCCTGTGAGAGTAACCTAAAATAGGTCAGCCTCTGATAAACCAAACGCGAAGGGAAGTCTCTACATACCTTCCCTCTTTTAATACATGTCCTATGTAAATCTTGTCAAATACCAAATGTTGTAAATGTTGTAAAGTATTAAATATCGATTCTTTACTAAATTCATTGCCAAATAAAAAATCCTATCATGCTATCCTATTATCAAAACATTGACATTTGTTTTGTCACAAATCGAAAATGTAAAGAATCTTGAATGATTAAATAAAAGTTAAAGAATAAAACCTAGAGTGAAAATAGATGATTTATTTAAAAAATTTAAGAAAAATCTATACAATTTAATAATTGAAAGAGATTATATAATAATAAATATTGCAAGCCATATGAAGAAGGCTTATTGAATGTAGCAAATCATACTAAGAGGTTTAATAGACATTAAACTAAATGTCTAGTCTAATTTATGAGTATATAAATTATTTTATGTTTTATGAAGTATATGTATGTATACGTAATATGGTAAAAATATTAAATTATATTTGATATATGTAAATAAATTGATATAAATAATTTATAATGTGAGAAAATAAATTTATTAATTATTTTCTATATGTGACATGTGCATGTTTGGTGTAACTGATAATTGGGAGTTAATGACTATATCTTATATATATGTATTTATTACGCGGGGAAAATAAAATTGTTGGGAACAATTTACGTGATGGAGCAAAAATAGGAACGTTATGTATATAATATTTATATATACTTTACCCAAGAGTATTAGAATAAATTCTTATATGAAATTAATTTAATAAAAAAAAGATATTATATTTATCGTAATATCTTAAGGAAGTAAATAAATTCTTAATTCAATTTATGTTAATGAAGTAAGGATATTATATTATAATATATTGGGCAGATAAATAATTGTATTTGCATAAGAAATTATCTGTAGTATATTTATTTTATAATTATAAAATAAATATGTAATTTAAGTATGTAATGTTATATATTATATAATTTATATATCAAAGATGGGCTATATAAATTATATGATTACAAGAGGGTAAAACGTTTTAAAATTTTTTTTATGTAGTAACTTATTTGATTAAATTAAGTTACTAAGGTTGGGTAATTAAATTACTTAACAAATGCATTAAAAGAATAGTTGAATTAATTATTTAAGTAAGCAAATATAGTAATAGAAATAAAATCAAAAGTTGGCAAAATATGGGGGAGGTGGGCGGCATAAGAAAGGGAGTTTTAGCCCATGGTGAATTTATTTTACAAAGCTTTACACCAACTCCATGGCCATGTGTCAACTTAAGCTACCATCCCATTTATTTCGTTAAGATATGCAATCAATACAAGGATATGAGAGAGAAAGCAAAAATTGGGCAATATTGAGGGGGGGGGGGGGGGAGACTTTCCCGGCACATTGAAAGAGAATAAGTAGCATGTGTTGTAATATTTTGTCAAAACTTAAGTTTACACTAAAGCCAAGTGTTATCTCATAGTCCAAGCCACCTTATCTCCCAAGGTATGCTAGATCAAAATAGAGAGAGAGTAATTAAAATTTGCCAAACGGAGGGGGTGACACCCGACCCTCCAAGGGGGAATTAACCTCACGAGCAAAAAAAGAAAAATTAATTCATATCTCTGTACTCCCTTATGTGTCACACTCTCACTTAGCCACATTATTTTGCCAGATATTACAAGATCCAACAGAGAGAAAGATGAGATATGGGAGATATGTTGGAAGATTATATTTAGATTTAGAAGATATATGTATATATTTTTGCCAAATATACATATCCTCTCTTACATTTAGTATTAGAGGTTTATTACATTCTCTTCCTTAAAGTCCTAAAAGAGAGAGAAAATATTAAGAGAGACAGTGAGGGGCTGCTACAACTGTGACTTTTGAGGGGAGAGGAAGAGGATTTTTCTCCATGCTTCATCAACCCATTATAGAAGAAAAAGAAAAACTTTAAAGGTATAAACCCTAATCATAATTTAGTTTATTTCATTTTGGTTGTTTTTGATGAAATATCCAGTTATGTTCTTGAACTCTAAAACTTTAATGGTGTGTTATATGTAGATTTAACCATTTTAGGTGTTGAGTCACCGATGATCAATAAACAGGATAATGTGCATCAAGAAGGCAATAATCCTCAAGTAAAAAACAACACCGACAAAATGATGAACAACAGAATGTTTAGGAGCTTTCTGCAATTCATACAACATCAGGTGAGAGAGACTCCTATTCAAAATATAGGTGGGAACACTGGCAACTCACGGATGGTCACCGCTAAGCAATTCAAGGAGCTGGGACCACCGGAGTTTTTGGGAAAGCCAGAACCACTTAAGGCAGAGACGTGGATAAAGTAGATCTCTAAGATATTTGATGTCTTGGGATGCTCCGAGGAGCAAAAGGTTCCCTTTTCCACTTTCATGTTGAGAGGAGAGGTAGATTACTGGTGAAAATCTGTAAAACGTACTCAACATGCCGTACTGAAGATGTCTTGGGAGAAGTTCCAAGAATTGTTCAACGACAAGTACTTTCCTGAAAGTATTCGTCACATGAAGGAGGTAGAATTCAACAAGCTAGAGCAAAATAATATGACCTTGTCGCAATATAAGGCTAAGTTTATGGAGTTATCCCAGTTTGTATCCCATTTAGTTGATAATGAGGAGAGAATGATACGAATGTTTCTACGAGATTTGAAACCCGAAATACGTCAATACCTCATTTCTCAAAAACTTTGCTTGTATTCAGATGTTGTAAATAGGACTCAGTTATTGGAGCGCGATAATGAGTCAACCCAACCAAGAGAGAGCAGCTGACAAAATGATAATACCAGTGGTAGCAGTCGTCGAAGCGGTGGCAATAAACGTGGAGGAAATCAACATGCCAGAAATGGTAACCACTTCGGTGGTATTCCTGGCCAAGATAATAGAAGTGAAAATTTCAAGAAGTGGAGATTTAATAATGATGAAAAGACGTCTACACCAGCACCCGTTGTTAAGGAAGAAGAACGACCACCAGTAGTATGCTACAAATGTGGAGGGGAGGGACACATTAGTTTAAACTGCACGTAGCAACCCAAAGCGTGTCACAATTACAGAAGAGAAGGTCACCTAGCTCAATTTTGTCGTCTAGTGAAATTAAGTCCAGCTGGGATGGTGACACATAATGACGTCCCAGACAAGTCAAAGCCGGTAGTTCAAAGGAGAGAATTTTTTGTGATCTCCCAAAAAGCGAGGAACCCAAATGAAGTTATCACGGGTAATCTAATCATAAACTCTTGCGAAGTGTATACCTTATTTGATACCAGTTCTACCCATTCTTTTATTTCACCTACTTGCATTCAACGTTTAAATTTGACTCCAAAAAAATTAGACTTTGACTTATCTGTTGCATTTCTTGGGCATGTGATATCGAATCACGAAATATCTGTTGACCCAGCGAAGATTGAAGTAATACAAAGCTGGGAGCAACCTAAGTTAGTAACTGAAGTACGTAGCTTTCTATGCTTTTCTGGTTATTATCGGAGATTCGTGGAAGGTTTTTCTAGAATCGCTACTCTATTAACTCTGCTGACTTGATAAGATACAAAATTCTGTTGGAGCGAGGAATGTGAGAAGAGTTTTTAAGAACTCAAGAGGAGATACATTTCATCACCTATTTTGACAATATCATCTGGTTAGGAGGGATTTATCATCTACAGCGATGATTCAAGCAGAGGGTTAAGATATGTTCTCATGCAATATGGAAAACTCATAGCATATGCCTCAAATATCTCAAAGAGTATGAGAGGAATTATCTTACTCATGATCTAGAGTTGGCAGCTATCATTTTTGCGCTTAAAATCTGGAGGCATTACTTATATAGGGGAGAAAGTGGAGATCTATACAGATCATAAAAGTCTCAAATATTTATTCACCCAAAGGAAACTAAACATGCAGCAACGACGTTGGCTCGAGCTGTTGAAAGATTACGATCATACAATTCAATACCATCCTAGAAAAGCAAATGTGGTAGATGACGCGTTGAGTAGAAGATCATATGTGGGTACGAGTGTGATATTGTCAACGCAAAGTCCCATTTTGTATGACTTACAAAGGATGGAGATAGAGTTAAAGACTCAAGGGACCCACGTGATGATATCAAATGTACGAGTAAAATTGACTTTAATCGATAAAGTTAAAACCGCTCAAGCTACAGACCTGAAGCTGATGCGTATAAGGAAGAAGGTGCTATTCCAAAAACAAGAATCGATGAATAAGGAATACTTCGAGTCAACTCCAGACTTTGTGTTCCTAACGACTTTCATTTGAAGTATAGAATCATGATGGAGGTGCACAACACACCGTTTGCAATCCATCCTGGGACTACCAAAATATATCGTGATCTTCGACATACATTTTGGTGGAGCAATATGAAGAGAGAGATAACAGAGTTTATCTCAAGGTGTTTATCTTGTCAACGTGTCACGGCGGAACATCAAGTGCCAAAAGGTCCATTACAACCACTTAAAACTCAAGAATGGAAGTGGGAGCACATTACTATGGATTTTGTTTCTAGTCTTCCCACGATTTCTCAAGGCATAGATGCAATTTGGATCAATGTTGATAGATTAACCAAGTCTGCTCATTTCTTACCTATACGAGAAACTTATTCACTTGAACGTCTTGCTCGTATATATAAATGAGATTATAAGATTGCATGGTATGACAGTATCCATAGTTTTTGATCGAGACCCAAGATTCACTTCACGATTTTGGATTAATTTGTAAAAATCTATGGGCACGGATTTACGATTCAGTTCGGTATATCATCCTCAGACGGACGGGAAGTCGGAGAGGACTACTCAAACTCTTGAAGATCTATTAAGACTATGTGTCCTATACTTCAAAGAAAGTTGGGACAAGTTTTTGTCATTAGTGGAATTCTCCTACAACAACAGTTATCAAGCAAGCATATGCATGCCTCCATTCGAGGTGTTGTATGGACGCAAGTGTCGTTCTCCAGTATGCTGGGATGAGGTGGGTGAAGCAACATTGTTGGGACATGAATTGGTATGCATGACAATGAAAAAGATTCAAATGATTCGGCAACGTATAAAAACCTCACAAGATCGACAAAAGAGTCATGGAATTCAATGTTAGAGATCATATATTGTTACGTGTTTCTCCATGGAAGGGAGTTACGAGATTTGAAAAGTGAGGAAAGCTCAATCCTCGATTCATTGACCCATTTAAAATCCTCGATCGAGTAGGAACTATGGCCTATAGACTCGCCTTATCGCCAAATATGTCTCGTGTTCATAACATTTTAATAAATCTATGTTACGTAAATATGTGGAAGACCCGAAGCATATTATTGAATTAGAACCAGATGAGATAGCGGAATATTTAACGTATGAAGAGGTACCTGTTAAAATCTTGGATAATAAGGAACATATTCTACGTTCCAAGGTTATACCTTAAGTCAAAGTTTTGTGAATAAACCACGATATTGAGGAAATGACCTAGGAGTTAGAATCTGAATTTATACCTCAAGTTAAAGTTTTGTGCTATGCGCGATATTGCACTAATTATAGTTATGTGAGTTTTATGTAAGTGTTTTATATTTTTGACGAATAAAATCATGTGTTAGCCCGAATTTGGGGGTGTCACAAATGTATACTACTTCCTTAAATATACTTCGAGTAGCGGATTATTAGTAATTTTATTTTGGGAGCCAAATTATCAATTTATGTAATTTTTGGTGTAAATTAAAAGACATTTCACCAAGCTTGGCTAAGGCCATTAAATAATACTCACTCTGTCCAATTTTACTTGTTTTAATTTGAAAATAGATGCCTATTAAAAGAAGAAAAATTATCTCCAAATTACTCGTATTAATTACTCTATTATCATCTTGATTGTTTTAATTATCATCTTGATTGTGTTAATTAATCTCTCAATAGTTGGACACTGTTTAACTGGCCTTGGAAACAGAGATTCATTGAGTTTGGGGGCTTGGTTAAGCGGTGGAAAGGTATTAGGCACCCCCTGACTTCCGTGAAAACACGGTTAACACAACTTTTCAATTACCCTAATTAATTGCATATGTGTGTGTGTGTGTGTTTATTGGGCCTATATGCAGTTATCTGGAAGTAGTGATATGACTCGTTTGCACCTATATACAAATGATTTGACTTGTATATAGAAGTTCAATTTTAACAAGATATAGTAGTGATGTTTTGAAAAACAGGTTTTCAAACCCTTATGCTCAATAGTAATTGAGGCATTTTATACTTCAACATGGTTTGATTCCTTCCTTTGATCAATGTTAGCCACCCAAATGTTTGGCCTCTAGAGGTGATCCACTAAAGAAGAAGAAAGATTCAAGAAGATGAGTGTTTGACAGTTTTTCTATTTCTCATAGAAAAGGAGTACTCTCCAATAATTGGAATTACGTCACTTGATATCTGATATAAAACTCCTCTTATAAAAATATTAGTTAACCCTTTTAATATTATTAAAATATGGTATTATTTAATTAATTAAACTCTTTTGATTAATTAAGCTCCCTAATCTTATTAGGAATAATTAATTAAACTCTTTTAATTAATTTAACATCCTAATCTTATTAGGAAAAATTAATTAAACACTTTTAATTAATTAACCTCCTAGTCATTTAGGAATATATGAGAGTATTTTTATTAATTAATTCTCAAAATCCTTAAGGAATTAAATAATAATAATAGTAATAATAATACTCCTCTTATTAATTTATATTTAATATTTCAAAAATATTAAACAATAAATATTAAGCTATTTAATCTATTCTATCACCATAGATTAAATAAAAAACACATAACTTATTATTACGATTATGTCATTTACTACTTAAATAATTATTCTTCCTTTTATGGTGTAACCCTTTAGGTTCTCCATATTAAACCGATTGTGGATGAATCAATTAGAACAATTCTAATCTTATTTAAATAAATAAATTAAACTAATAATTTATTTAAATAAATAACATTTATTCTATAATAGGGATAAACCTCCCTAGCAAATTAACGACTTTCTAGATAATATAGATTTCAACATTAATCATAAAAGAACCTTTGAGTAAATAGTTACCGTATAATTCAATCCTTCCACCATATAATGTCCCAATTAAATATAAGAGATGGGATTATTGTCAAGTCTTATTTTATTTAGTTATATGTATTTCGACTCTTAAATGCACAACTCCAAATAATACAAATTAGAAAGTCCTTTCTAGTTTTATTCTACCTTGGCCAAGGACTACTGGGTGTCAAGTATCGAATCACATAGGCAATTTTTCTTCTTTTACTAGAAGCGGTAGATTCGGTATTGATCATACATTATCTCCATGTACAATTTATTATACCCAAGCATACCCTTTGATATACTCTAAGGGTCTTAAGGAATAAGTCAAAGTATAACTCATCATGCACAAGATACTATGATGATCTCAAGTACAAGGATAACTTATACTACTATCACTATAGGAATTCATATTGATAGACAAGTAAAACTCCATTAGGTATTCCTTAGCGAGACACGTTCAGTGTACTTAATCTCCAATAAACACCTACACATTTGCTTTAGTGTCTCCACACAAATGATCATGAGATCCTCATCCAATGAGCAACCAACGTATGTACCAATCTATCCGGATTCACTAATTCCCAATTTAGTAATCCAACGATAAGGAACTATTTTAGTTTTAAGTTTTCTAAGAATTTAGATCTCATTAGAATGATCATCATCATTATTCTTAAAGCATTGCTTAAAATTATGGATTTATCACATATTATAAAGCAGCATGATATAGATAATTAAAAGCCTTTAATAAATTAATATTTTTTATTAATAAATAAATAAGATTGTTACAAAGTATATGCTTTATCATCAAACATGACTGGCTTGTGTACATACTACTTTCAGACCCTTCCTTTAGAAAATTCATTTTGAAAAAACTGTTTCGAAAAGTTATTTTATTCAGCTTTCAAAATTATTTTGGAAGTTTATTCTACTCCATTTTGTATAGCGCACAAAATTATTTTACAAATACTATCAAAACACTTTTGACAATTTCATAAGATACGAGTTAGTGCATATCATATAACTACATAGGTTGATCACGTACGTAAAAAGTAGAATTTAATCACGCACTAAGGTAAGGTATATCATTTTCTTTCATCTTTTAATATTTAAACTTACTATAGTAATAAATATTTCATTTGTACCTCTCATGATATTAAATGGTAAAAATTCCTAAAATAACAATTCATTTAAAATTTCTTTTAGTTTGTGCTTCATCTAATATCTTTTAACCTGAGCATTCCTGTTAAATTCTAACCATTATATTTGAACTATGAACTTTTGGACTTTGAGCTTTCTATTTGAAATGTGAACATTTTAGACTGTCAAATACTTTTTGTTTCGTGAACCTTACCGTTGAACTATCTACTTGTGAATCTTGGACATTACTTTTGGACTTGGACACATATTATGGACAACGTGTTGACAATGTGGACATTATAGGATTCTGGACAAGTTATATAATTCTTTAAACATAAATGAAGTACAAATCTCTATTGTTTATTACTTATCTTATTATTCTTCGCATTCTGTAGATTCTTTGTATAATTGTTGTTTGTATTAATCATCAAAACTCAAGTTATTTGTGAATATCTTTGGCCTAGGTGTAAAGACAATATGTTTGTTCGATGTCTTTAGCCTATGTGCATGGCAAGGACACGTGGTAAAAGTTTTCTTTGGCCTGAGTACAAAGAGGAATTATTGTTTGACATGATCATGACCATTTGTGTTACAAATGATGAAATCATAATGATGAAATTTAAATTATAGAAAATATTAGACATTATTGTCTATTTTACTCTCTTGATCAATTACTTGTTTCATTGTAGCTATTTGTTTGATGTCTAGCATTTCTAAGTCCTTGATTTTGATAATGTTGAAGGCTAAAGATAATTTTATTTTTCATTATCTTAGTCATGATATTTTTTACTAGGCTATTCATCTTTTGTTTACCTAACTCCTTTTAGGAAATGAAAATGTAGTTGAGGCTAACAGGGAGAGCATGAGAATAGAGTGATGGTTTAACTTAGTAGTTATAATAGTCCTCACTGAGTTGTAAAATAGTGTGTCAATAATTGTAGTGAGGACATAGTGGATGTGTTACTGTGTTATGCGCAATATTGTACTAATTATAGTTATGTGAGTTTTATGTAAGTGTTTTATATTTTTGACGGCTAAAATCTTGTGTGTTAGCCCAAATTTTGGGGAGTCACAAATGTATACCACTTACTTAAATATACTTCGAGTAGCGGATTATTAGTAATTTTATTTTGGGAGCCAAATTATCAATTTATGTAATTTTTGGTGTAAATTAAAAGACATTTCACCAAGCTTGACTAAGGCCATTAAATAATACTCTCTCTATCCAATTTTACTTGTTTTAATTTGAAAATAGATGCCTACTAAAAGAAGAAAAATTATCTGCAAATTACTCGTATTAATTACTCTATTATCATCTTGATTGCTTTAATTATCATCTTGATTGTTTTAATTAATCTCTCAATGTTTAGACAATATTTAATTGGCCTTGGAAACAGAGATTCATTGAGTCCGGGGGCTTGGTTAAGCGGTGGGAAGGTGTTAGGCATCCCCTAACTTCCGTGAAAACACGGTTAACACAAATTTTCAATTACCCTAATTATCTACATGTGTGTGTGTGTGTGTTTATTGGGCCTATGTGTAATTATCTGGAAGTAGTGATATACCTCGTTAGCACCTATATCAAAGGATTTGACTTGTGTATAAAAGTTCAATTTTAACAAGATATAGTAGTGAAGTTTTGAAAAACAGGTTTTCAAACCCTTACGCTCAATAGTAATTAAGGCCTTTAATACTTCAACCGGGTTTAGTTCCTTCCTTTGATCAATGTTAGCCACCCAAATGTTTGGCCTCTAGAGGTGATCCACCAAGGAAAAAGAAAGATTCAAGAATATGTGTGTTTGGCAAAACCCTAGTTTTTCCATCTCTCATAAAAAGGTGTACTCTCCAACAATTGGAATTATGTCACTTGATATCTGATATAAGACCCCTCTTATAAAAATATCAGTTAACCCTTTTAATATTATTAAAATAGGGTATTATTTAATTAATTAAACTCCTTTAATTAATTAAACTTCCTAATCTTATTAGGGATAATTAATTAAACTCTTTTAATTAATGTAACCTCCTAGTCTTATTAGGAATAATAAATTAAACACTTTAAATTAATTAACCTCCTAATCATATTAGGAATATGTAAGAGTACACTACAAGAAAATTCTCTATCTGCGACCAAACCTTTCAACGACCGCCCTTTCCAGTAGCTGATATCAATAATAGCGACGACCATTTGCGATCGGACTTGCTTCTAGTCGCTAATCATTCTCAGCGACCGCATGCGGTCGCTGAGCGGTCGTTGGATTAATTTTCCCTCCTAAAAATTGGTGCCACATATTGGCGCGTTTAGTTTTTGCGACCAATCTCTATCAGCGACCGCTAGGCGGTCGCTGATGTGTCAACATCATTAAAAATCAGCGACCGCGTGCGGTCGCTGATCATATTAACATTTACCAATTTTAGTCATTCGCTCGACACAGGCGAAGAAGAAAAAAAACGAGGGAGCAGAAGAGGGAGAAAGGGGGAGAAGAGAAGAAGGAGAAGAAGGAGAAGCCAGCCATCTCCACCGCCTCACTCCGCCACCGCCACCGCCCACTCTGCCACCGGCCACCGCCTCTCCTCAAACCACTTATGACCTTTGAATCATCAAGTAAGTTCATTCTAGCCGTCTTAATCCTTCGTTCCTGTTCCTTTAAATGATAGCAATTGGATTGTTAGGGACTAAGTAGCATAAATGGATGATGTATTGGAATTAATACAATATATGACTATTTTAATTGCTATGTGAACTGCTGTGATTGGGACTATTTAGTATGGTTTTGTGCTTGTTGTTGTTTTAAGCCATAAGGCTGGGGTCAATAAGCTAAGAATTATGTATTATGTGCAAATATATAAACTTCCCTCTATATGTTTGATAAATTGTCAAGTTAAGGACTGATTTAATTAGTATCTGTGTATACTAACTATTATATGGAGTTCAACTAAAGTAAAAATGCTCTTGTAATGGGGGTAATACCTCAAGAATACTCTATGCTTGACCTCATCATAGTTCATTATGACTTGCAATCTTGGGTAGTTTAAAAAACTTGGACAAAGCAAGTAAGAATGGACTGAAATAGTAAGCTCCCTAATGACTGTTATTTGAGACCAAAACAAAGGTAATGTCTATCATTTGCTTCTAATATGGTTAGTATACTATAACATGATATCTATCACTCCAACCCACTAATGCTTATAATTATGAAGCTTAAGCTTGTTATAATTCAGGGAACCAAAATTAGTCCTTGTGACACTTTAAAGCTTCACGATAAGAATGTTAATGTCTAAGAGGTGTGGTCATGGATTGTCTAAGAAGTAGCTAAAATAGGTCATCCGAATGAAAGACATACCTACTAGATATTATGTAAGTAACCAATTCTTGTTTACTTGTTACTTTAGAAATGCAGATATTTCATTGCTTGGTACTGTTTTGGTGTAATGGTATTAAACCATGTCTATAATGCTCTATGTGAATTATAGTTGTGCACATTTTGTTTTGTTGTTAGGATTATATTTTGCTGAAATTGGAATTCACATCCTTTGATTTGGGACTTCATATTATTTGGTAAAGTTTTGTGTCTTGGGTGCCTAGAAATGTTCATATATGCATGCCGTCGTGCATGTGGCTAGTCCATATTGTAGGGGAGACTCTGACGATTTTTTTTAAGTATTATAAGTATAAGTTTGAAAAATGATCATAAGTATTATAATTATAAGTTTGTATGAGAGTCTGGGTGCTGCTTATCAATGGGATATAACTATATTGGTGATCCACTAGAGCCTATTAAGGGGCTGATGGGCTGGGCTTGGGGTCGCGAGGCCACACGAGGCCACGCCAAGCTTAGCCAAGCCTCACGGGGCCAAGCCAAGCTTGGTTGTCAGCATGGTAAGCTATTGGGGGCTGTTAAGCCAAAATAGGCAGTGCTAGGGAATTGTTAGTGCAACAGAGAAGGTAACTAGACACACTTGGTCAATAAAGTGACTGTTTTGGCTATAATAGAAAAATAAGGATATTTAATACTTATGTATACAAGAATAAAGCTACAAAATGTTATAGAAGCTATAAATTGCTCAACCAAGTTGTGACTATCCCAAAACATAAAAGATTATAAAAAGATTATAGAAACATTTCAATGCATCTGAATACCAACCAAATATGTATTACTGATATAAAGCTAGAATGAATGAAATACCTTACGTATTCACTTACGATTAACAATAAAAACAAATTTAAAACAAATTAAAATAAAATAACATGATATAAGATAACTATTAAACTAAGTAGTATTTACTTAGTTTCTCATACTAAATTTAATAACATTTAAAGTTTCTCATACTACTTTAATTTGTATTCATTCGTTAACATTGAGTATGCTTAAATGTTAATCATATGCTTACAAGTATGCTCAAGTCATATGGTTACAAGTATGCTCAAGTCATATGATTAATAAGCTCATGTTGTTTGTAGTAGGTACCGTGGTATCATGGACCTCTATTCAGACCGTAGTTGGATGGCACGACGAAAGTCAAGTGCCTAGATAGGTGCTATAGCTGAATTTAGAGCTTGTTGCCAAGTATTTTTGGAGTATGCATATAGTCACCCGGAATGTATGAATGGTAACTCGTAGATACGATGTCCATGTTTGAAGTGTTAGAATGTAAATTATATGGACAGAGACATGGTAAACTATCATTTACTTGTTTCTAGGTTCATGAAAAATTACGAAGAATGCTGGTGGGCACATGGGCAGAGAAGAGATGGTGGCATCACATAAGTACACAATTCGGGCAGTAGTACTCATCGTATGAATGAAATGATTCATGATATTGCAGGGCCAGATTTTGATTGGGAGCAAGGCAGAGAGCAACCTATGAATTCTGATGCCAAAGACTTCTTTAAGTTGTTAGACGAGGGCAGCGAACCATTGTGGCATGGTTGCACCAAATACACTACATTGTCTGTAGTGGCGATATTACTTAACATCAAGGCTGATCACAACATGAGCCATGAGTGTTTTAAGTCGCTCTTGAAGGTCATTAAGAATATGTTGCCTGACGGTGAGAAATTGCCTGGTAATTATTACTTTTGTAAGAAAATGGTGAAGAAGTTGGGTCTTGGATACCAAAAGATCGATGCATGTCCCAACGATTGCATGTTATTTTATAAGAAAAATGAACAGATGACAATGTGCACGTTTTGCAGTCATGATCGACTTAGACCTAATAAAGAGGGTGTGACTACAAAAAAATCAAGTATACCGTTTAAGATTCTAAGATATTTTCCAATAACACATCGGCTAAAAAGATTGTACATGTCTTCAAGAACAGCTGAACATATGAGTTGGCATGCGAAATCTCCAGCTAAAGATGGAGAACTAAATCATCCCGCAGATGGGAAGGCTTGGAAAGATTTCAACTTAGCACATCCTAGATTTACATTGGAACCTAGAAATGTGAGGCTTGAATTGTCCATCGATGGTTTCAATCCATTTGGCCACTCAGCTGTTCCGTACTCATGTTGGCCTGTGATTGTTACTCCGTACAATTTGCCTCCTTGGATGTGTATGAAACAGCTATACTTGTTTCTTTCACTCGTGATTCTTGGTCCTAATAGTCCTGAAAGAACTTAGATGTTTACTTGAGACCTCTTATAGACGAGTTGAAGGTATTGTGGGAGGATGGAGTACAGACTTGGGATGTTGCAATGAAAACAAATTTCAACCTTAGGGCAGCGGTTATGTGGACTATAAGTGACTTCCCAGCTTATGGTATTTAGCTGGATGGAGTACACACGGGAAGTTGGCTTGTCCATATTGTATGGAGCATACAAAGTCGTTTAATCTATCAAAAGGTCGAAAGCCTTGTTGGTTTGACTGTCATAGTCGGTTCTTACCGGTAGATCACCCGTTTCGAAGAAATATAGAACACTTCAGGAAAGGGAAAGTAGATAATGATATGCCTGCACCGCGATTATCGGGAATGGAGATGCGAGATCGTGTGATGAGATTGTCGGTTATCCCATTTGGTAAGGTTGATGCCACAAACATAATCAATGGGTTTGGTGAATCTCATAACTGGTTTGGAGAAGCAACTTTTGGGAACTGCCTTATTGGTCTACAAATTTGATTCGTCATAATCTAGATGTGATGCATATTGAGAAGAATGTGTTTGACAATGTGTTTAACACTATGATGAATGTTATGGGGAAGACAAAAGATAACGATAAGGCATGTTTGGATATGAAAGATATTTGTTAGCGTCCTGGATTAGAACTTTATGAATCTCCTAATGGTAAGATTGTCAAACCGCATGCAAGGTACACATTGTCCAAAAAGCAAGTTGAAGATGTGTGCACATGGGTTAAGTCTCTGAAACTACCAGATGGATATGCATCAAACATTGCAAGGTGTGTTACGGGTGGGAAATTGCAAGGGATGAAGAGTCATGACTGTCATGTGTTTATGGAGAGACTTATGCCTATAGCATTTCGGGATCTACTTGATAAACCAATATGGGATGCTTTGACGGATGTTAGTCGTTTCTTCAAAGACTTGTGTTCAAAATCATTAAATGAGAAGGGCATGTGTGTACTTGAGAAGAACATCATAGAGATCACGTGTAAACTAGAAAAAATATTTCCACTTGGATTTTTTGACTCCATGGAGCATTTGCAAATCCATCTTCCCTATGAAGCTCGTGTTGGGGGTCCAGTTCAATATAGATGGATGTACCCTTTCGAGAGGGTGATGGGAAACCTTAAGAGGAAGGTGAAGAATAGAGCTTATGTCGAGGGGTCGATATGCGAGGCGTACAGTTTCAATGAGATATCTACGTTTGTCTCAGACTATTTTCCGGACGAAGTCTTGACAAAGGCCAATCGAGTATCGAGACATGATGATGGGGGAAATGTTGAACTAAATGGTCGGCTCTCTATATTTGGTCTATCGGGCCGTGCTTATGGAAAAGGGAAGCGCATATTCCTTTCTGAGCAAGAATTACATGCTGCACACACTTACATTCTTCTCAATTGCGAGGAGATTGACGAATTTGTGAGGTACACATGTAAACTTGATAATTTATCTTTTAAGTTGAAAATTTATTCCAATATGTTAATGTTTATAACATGGTATAGATTGTACGATGATGAGTTAAAAGTGAAGCATCCCGGCATAACTGATAAAGATATTCAAATCAATCGGAGTAAAAAATTTGTACTTTGGCTAAAGGACAAAGTAAGTTTAATTTTTAAGCACGTAGTATATATATATATATATATATATATATATATATATATATATATATATATATATATATATATATACTCCATGTTAACTATGACTTCATTTCATAAGATGAAGTTTTTGTAGGCTTTAACTGAGGGATCAACGATTCCGGCTAATGTACAAGTCCTAGCTATGGGACCAGACAGGGACCAAGTCAGCCGCAATGGTTACAAAATAAATAGTTGTGAATTTCACACAGAGGCATATGGGCGCGGTAAAAGAACAACGAACTCTGGAGTGTGTGTCCAAGGAGATTGCTACAATGAGCTTGGTCGTGCCTTTTATGGGGAGTTGGAGGAAATCGTAGAGTTGTCGTACAAGGGCACGTACGGGGGTCATATTCACTTGTTCAAGTGCCGTTGGTTTGATTCAGAAAAAGGGATACATGTTATTGTTGTTGTTTTATTTGCAAAAAAGGTATAGATGGGAGGACGCACATGCTTCGGTGATTCAAACATTATTCTGGTAGAAGTGCGCGGTTCGCACCAAGGACAACTTGAATAAAGAACGACAAAAAGCCATTCACAATGCCGAGATCGACCATCCAGACCAGGGAGAGGATTATATGCACGAGCATAGCCCCTGGTGGTGTACCCACTCCATATGGGCTGAGATGTGTGCCCAATGGAGAGCTGAGAGCTGGGTGAAAAGACAAAAGACTGCCGCCACCAACAGAGCCTCGGGTGTATCCGATGGCACAAAGGCTAAAGGAACATACAAGGGCGACAGTATTTCACAGTTGCAGCTTATCACTGCCAAGGTACATATTTACAAGTTTTAATATGTTTTCAATCATGAATTGTAGAAAATATATCCCATTTTTACTTAGTAATATTATATTATTTTTGTATAGGAGTCTCAGTCTCAAGGTCAGCCTATCCATTGGCTGGATGTGTACGTGGCCACCCGTGATGGTCTGTCTGAGGCTATCCACATAGCGGTAATAAATTTTAACAACTTGATCTTTAATTAATGCTTACAGAATTAATTTATTTTTAACTATTTAATTGTTAACATGATAACAGGACACTTATAAGCGTTTATTGAATGAGCGCTATCCTGAACTCACTCCACGTCCGGCTATCGATCAAGAGTTGTGGGAGAGGGCATCTGTTGTGAAGAAGAACTACATTAAAGGTCAAGGACAACGACGACGCCCATCCTTCAGTGGCTCAGGCTGCTCTTCTATCCAGTCTACACAGTCATTGAGCCATCCAGCTGTTCATACTCCGGCTGACTGTGTGAGAGCTATATGTCAAGATCGGGATCTTCTGAAGATACTGAGCGAACATCTAGGGGCTCTGAGTGCTAAGGAGTTAGCTGAAGCAGTAGCGGTAGCAGCAGCATCACAACACGGGGATGGCGACGAGGTATAAAATCAATTTGTTGTATATTGTCGTAATATACCAATATTAACATAATTAGTATATATTTGTAACTTGTTTTATTATTTTGTTAATTACAAGGTGATCAAGGAGGCGGTGATGCTTGACATACCTGCTTTAGATTAGTTTTATAGTTATAGTATAAGTTTGTACTTGTATATTCATTCTTAGGATGTTTGTAAGTTACTTAAACAACTTTGAATGGTTTATATACTAGTTTGGTGTATGTGTTGGTGGACGATGGATGTTTATATTGCTGTGTATGTTGTTGTTGGGTGTGTGTTGGGATAAAACACGCACAAAACAGGTACAGGTTTTTGGGATTTCTACAAAACATCAAGATTCTATTTTTTAATTTTTTCCATATCAACGACTGCATGCGGTCGCTGATAGGTAATAGCAACATATACTATTTGTGGACAACAGCGATCACATTCGGTCGCTGATACCGGTCACTGACACGTGGAACACGTCAGCTTTGACCCAGGACCATGCTGACTCAGATTAGCGACCGAATTTGTCATTCCGGTCGCTCATAGCGGTCGCAGATATATCGGTCGCTAATAGTGGTCGCTGATGTGCATCTCAGCGACCAGATTTTGTGCGATGCCTTTCAGAGACAGCATGCGGTCGCTGATGGTTATCTGCGACTGTATGCGGTCGCTGATAGGCGGTCGCTGATAAAGCTTTTTCTTGTAGTGGTACTTTTATTAATTAATTCTCAAAATCCTTTAGGAATTAAATAATTATAATATTAATAACAATAATAAGACTCTTTTTATTAATTTATATTTGATATTTCAAAAATATTAAATAATAAATAGTAAGCTATTTAATTTATTCTATCACCATAGATTAAATAAAATGCACTTAACTTATTATTACGATTATGTCATTTGCTTCTTAAATAATTATTCTTCCTTTTATGGTGTGACCATTTAGGTTCTCCATATTAAACCGGTTGTGGATAAATCAATTAGAATAATTCTAATCTTATTTAAAAAAATAAATTAAACTAATAATTTATTTAAATAAATAACATTTATTATATAATATGGATAAGCCTCCCTAGCGATTAACGATTTTCTAGATAATATAGATTTCAACATTAATCATAAAAGAACCTTTGAGTAAATAGTTACCGTACAATTCAATCCTTCCACCATACAATGTCCCAATTAAATATAAGACATGGAATTATTGTCAACCCTTATTTTATTTAATTATATGTATTTCGACTGTTAAATGCACAACTCCAAATAATGCAAATTAGAAACTCCTTTTAAATTTTATTCTACCTTGGCCAAGGACTACTGGGTTGTCATTTATCGAATCACATAGGCAATTTCTCTTCTTATACTAGAAGCAGTAGATTCGGTATTGATCATACATTATCTCCACGTACAACTTATTATACCCAAGCATATCCTTTGATATATATCCTAAGAGTCTTAAGGAATAAGTCAAAGTATAGCTCATCATATACAAGATAATATGATGATCTCAAGTCCAATGATCACTTATACTACTATCACTATAGGAATTCCTATTGACAGGTAAGTAAAGCTCTATTAGGTATTCCTTAGCGATCCACGTTCAGTGTACTTAATCTCCAATAAGCACCTACACACTTGCTTTAATGTCTCCACACAAATGATCATGAGATCAATCATCCTCATTCAAGGAGCAAGTAATGTATGGACCAATCTATCTGGATTCACTAATCCAACGATTAGGAACTATTTTAGTTTTAAGCTTTCTAAGAATTTAGATCTCATTAGAATGATCATCATCATTATTCTAAAAGCATTGCTTAAAACTATGGGTTTATCACATATTATAAAGTAGCATCATGTAGATAATTAAAAGTCTTTAATAAATTAATAATTTTTATTAATAAATAAATAAGATTATTACAAAGTATATGCTTTATCATCAAACATGACTGGCTTATGTGCATACTACTTTCAGACCCTTCCTTTAGAAAATTCATTTTGAAAAATTTATTTTAAAAAGTTATTTTATTCAGCTTTCAAAATTATTTTGAAAGTTTATTCTACTCCATTTTGTATAGAGCACCAAATTATTTTGCAAATACTATCAAAACACTTTTGACAATTTCGTAAGATACGAGTTAGTGTATATCATATAACTACATAGGTTGATCAAATATGTAGAAAGCAGAATTTAGTCATGCGCTAAGGTAAGGTATATCATTTTCTTTTATCTTTTAATATTTAAAACTTACTATAGTAATAAATATTTCATTTGTACCTCTCATGATATTAAATGGTAAAAATTCCAAAAATAACAATTCATTTTAAAATTTCTTTTAGTTTATACTTCATCTAATATCTTTTAACCAGAGCATTCCTGTTAAATTCTAACCATTATATTTGAACTATGAACTTTTGGACTTTGAGCTTTCTATTTGAAATGTGAACATTTTAGACTATCAAATATGTTTTGTTCCGTGAACCTTACCGTTGAACTATCTACTTGTGAATCTTGGATATTACCTTTGGACTTGGACACATATTCTGGACAACGTGTTGACAATGTGGACATTATAGGACTCTGGACAAGTTATATAATTCTTTAAACATAAATGAAGTACAAATCTCTAGTGTTTATTACTTATCTTATTATTCTTCGTATTTTGTTGATTCTTTGTATAATTGTTGTTAGTATTAATCATCAAAACTCAAGTTATTGTCAATATCTTTGCCCTAGGTGTAAAGACAATATGTTTGTTCGATGTCTTTAGCCTATATGCATGGCAAGGACACGTGGTGAAAGTTTTCTTTGACCTGTGTGCAAAGAGGAATTGTTGTTTGACATGATCATGACCATTTGTTTTACAAATGATGGAATCTTAATGATGAAATTTAAATTGTAGAAAATATTAGACATTATTATCTATTTTACTCTCTTGATCAATTACTTGTTTCATTGCAGCTATTTGCTTGATGTCTAGCATTTCTAAGTCTTTGATTTTGATAATATTGAAGGCTAAAGATAATTTTATTTTTCACTATCTTAGTCATGATATTTTTTACTAGGATATTCATCTTTTGTTTTTCTAACTCCTTTTAGGAAATGAAAATGTAGCTGAGACTAACAGGGAGAGCATGAGAATAGAGTGATGGTTTGACTTAGTACTTATAATAGTCCTCACCGAGTTATAAAATAGTGTGTCAATAATTGTAGTGAGGACATAGTGGATGTGTTATCGTTCTATGCGCGATATTGTACTAATTATAGTTATGTGAATTTTATGTAACTGTTTTATATATTTGACGAGTAAAATCATGTGTGTTAGCCCAAATTTGGAGGTGTCACAAATGTATACTACTTACTTAAATATACTTCGAGTAGCGGATTATTAGTAATTTTATTTTGGGAGTCAAATTATCAATTTATGTAAATTGTGGTGTAAATTAAAAGACATTTCACCAAGCTTGACTAAGGCCATTAAATAATACTCTCTCTATCCAATTTTACTTGTTTTAATTTGAAAATAGATGCCTATTAAAAGAAGAAAAATCATCTCCAAATTACTCGTATTAATTACTCTGTTATCGTCTTGATTGTTTTAATTAATCTCTCAATGGTTGGACACTGTTTAACTGGCCTTGGAAATAGAGATTCATTGAGTTCGGGGGCTTGGTTAAGAGGTGGGAAGGTGTTAGGCACCCCCTGACTTCCGTAAAAATACGGTTAACACAAATTTTCAATTACCGTAATTATTGACATATGTGTGTGTGTATGTGTGTGTTTAATGGGCCTATGTGCAATTATTTGGAAGTAGTGATATACCTCGTTTGCACCTATATCAAAGGATTTGACTTGTATATAAAAGTTTAATTTTAACAAGATATAACAGTGATGTTTTGAACAACAAGTTTTCAAACCCTTATGCTCAATAGTAGTTGAGGCCTTTAATACTTCAACTGGGTTTGGTTCCTTCCTTTGATTAATGTTAGCCACCCAAATATTTGGCTTCTAGAGGTGATCCACCAAGGAAGAAGAAAGATTCAAGAAGATGGGTGTTTGGCAAAACCCTAATTTTTCAATCTCTCATAGAAAATGTGTACTCTACAACAATTGGAATCACGTCACTTGATATCTGATATAAGACCCCTCTTATAAAAATATCAGTTAACCTTTTTAATATTATTAAAATAGGGTATTATTTAATTAATTAAACTCCTTTAATTAATTAAGCTCCCTAATCTTATTAGGGATAATTAATTAAACTCTTTTAATTAATTTAACCTCCTAATCTTATTAGGAATAATTAATTAAACACTTTTAATTAATTAACCTCCTAATCATATTAGGAATATATGATAGTACTTTTATTAATTAATTCCCAAAATCCTTTAGAAATTAAATAATAATAATAGTAATAACAATAATAAAACTCTTTTTATTAATTTATATTTAATATTTCAAAAATATTAAATAATAAATAGTAAGCTATTTAATTTATTCTATCACCATAGATTAAATAAAATACACTTAACTTATTATTACGATTATGTCATTTACTTCTTAAATAATTATTATTCCTTTTATGGTGTGACCCTTTAGGTTCTCCATATTAAACCAGTTGTGGATAAATCAATTAGAACAATTCTAATCTTATTTAAATAAATAAATTAAACTAATAATTTATTTAAATAAATAACATTTATTCTATAATATGGATAAACCTCCCTAGCGATTAACGACTTTCTAGATAATATAGATTTCAACATTAATCATAAAAGAACCTTTAAGTAAATAGTTATCGTACAATTCAATCCTTCCACCATACAATGTCCCAATTAAATATAAGACATGAAATTATTGACAATTCTTATTTTATTTAATTATATGTATTTCGACTCTTAAATGCACAACTCCAAAAAATGGAAATTAAAAACTCCTTTCTAATTTTATTCTACCTTGACCAAGGACTACTGGGTTATCATTTATCGAATCACATAGGCAATTTCTCTTCTTTTACTAGAAGTAGTAGATTCGGTATTGATCATACATTATCTCCATGTATAATTTATTATACCCAAGCATACCCTTTGATATACCCTAAGGGTCTTAAGGAATAAGTCAAAATATAGCTCATCATACACAAGATACTATGATGATTTCAAGTTCAAGGATCACTTATACTACTATCACTATAGGAATTCCTATTGACAGGTAAGTAAAACTTCATTAGGTATTCCTTAGCGATCCACATTCAGTGTACTTAATCTCCAATAAGCACCTACACACTTGCTTTAGTGTCTCCGCACAAATGATCATAAGATCAATCATCCTCATCCAATGAGCAAGCAGCATATGTACCAATCTATCCGGATTCACTAATTCCCAATTTAATAATCCAACGATTAGGAACTATTTTAGTTTTAAGCTTTCTAAGAATTTAAATTTCATTAGAATGATCATCATTGTAACAACCTGGAATTTTGGATTATCCAGAATTTAGGTTTAAAGAATTAGTTATTAATAAAATGATTTTTTATTAATACTATTGTGTGCTAAGTGTTTATTTATCATTCTATGACCTAGGATGATTATAATTCGGGAGTATTCTGGCTACGAGCTTGTTAAGCGAGTAAGAATTTTCAAGGCGAAAATAGAATTTTTTCGGGAACATAATATTTTTTGAGGAAAAAGACGAAATAGGCACTATTCATCAGTTTCTGCTCGGAGTTTTATTTTGAAATTTTGAGAAGTTATTGATTACGTAAAATGATGAGACGTGATGGAATATTTAATAATATTTCAGTTATGGCAAAAAACGAAGTTTTCGCCTGCGGACTCAAAACCTAAGGGTTAGGAAAAGTGAGTTCCGAGAAATGATTTCGTATAATAACTAGGGTTATTATGCGTGAGAAATTCGAGTATAATACTAGTTATTATACGCGTATAGTACGAAGATTAGTACGATGTATAATACGAATATCGTACGAACGATATACAAAGAGAATACGAGAATACGAGAATGGAATGCGTAGAATACGATTAGTCTTAATGGACTTTGAGTTCATGGACTTTGTAGAATCCAATTGGACTTGGATTATGTCAAGCCCAATGCTTTGTGATAATCAAGTCCAAGATAGGCCCAATAAGAATTAGGGTTAATGCCCAAACTAAGAAAAGAAACCGCAGATCGAACCGATGGGTAAACGGATGGGTAATAACCATTGGGGCAACCCATGGGCATGTGGGCGGGCCACTTGGCCACCAAGTAAGGGTGGAGGCCAAGTTTACTTGGTGGCTATGTGTTGGAGGAGGTGGGAATAGTAAGGAGGTGGGGGATGATGACCAAATTTCCCTATGCCTTGAAATTCTATAAATAGAAAGATTATGTTCATTATTTTGGGATTTTGAAAATCCTATAACTTGAGAGAGAGAGAGAGAGAGAGAGAGAGAGAGAGCTCAGATGAAGAGGGAGAAGGAAGAGATTGAGCATGAAGGCTCGGATCAAAAGTGATCGTGAAATAGAAAAGCTTGCAAATTGCCAGATTTGTATAATGGAAGAAGAATAAAGAAGAACGGTAATCCGAACCCTAGTTCTTCTAATATTTTTCTTTAAGTTTTCTATGTTTAAAACATAACTTAAGGAGAATAAGAAGTAAAAGATGTTAGGAATGATTTCATATGGTTGAAATCATGAGAAAATGAAGAAATAAGAGTTAGAAGTTTAGTTTATAAATTTCTTAAGGAAGTATAAGATTCGTGAGGATTTTGGAGCGACCCGAACGAATATTGTGAACGAGTAGGTGAAATAAGTAAGGAATGGTGCTCTATAACATCAAATTCCAAGAAAAAGTAGAATCGTAATCCGAAATATCTATTAAGACGAAGAACGAATGAGGAACACGAAGAACGTTGTTGATGGACAAATTTAAAACCATCGTAGGATAATTGTTGTTGATGGACAAGTTTAAAACCATCGCGTATAAGTTAGTTGCATATTACTTGGTTAGGAACGGTAGATAAGTTCATGAAGAACGGATTAAAACGTAGCTATAACAAAGTTATGGTGAAATTTTGTAAAAGACGAACGAGAATTAGAAAGTTAGTAAATGAACCTGAGCATGTAGGGTTTCATAAGAATGTAAGAGAATGTAGAAAACATGAGTCGTGAACTCAAGAACGAACAGGTTCCGAGTTCGGATGACCGAATTACGGACGAACGAGCGAAGAACGTTAAAAGCGTAAAAATAATCGAAGGGTGTAGATTAAGCCAATCAAATGGCAAGTTAACAGATTCAGAACGAAGTTCTGTCTGAGGGGCATTGAAGTACATAAGATAAGGAAGAGAATGACTTTGGAACAATCTCATTCTGAGTTATAACGAAAAAGTTATGAGAACGGGAAGTAAGCGTCTCAAACTTGATGAAAGACTTAGAAACATTTTCTAGGGTTTTGTCTCAGCGCCGCAGCGCCAGATAGACTTCGAGAAGTGGTGCCGCAGCTCGAGCTCGACCATAAACTTCTGGAGAGTGGCGCCGCAGTGCGGGTGGTAACAAAGGGTTTGGCGCCGCAGCGCCAGACCAAGGGAAGAGATAGACGTAGGTCGCGCCGTAGCGCGAGAGAAAGGAAGGGACATGGCGCCGCAGCGCCGGTGCCGGGCAAGGCCCAGTAATGAGATATTTATTGCTCAATTACTAGGGGATGTGCAAGAAAGAAATAGGAACATATAGTTCACGTAACATAACACTTAAGTAAGTGAGTTAAATCTTTATTAAAGGTTGAACGAAAAGATTAAAAGAGATTAAAAGATAGAGAATGTAAGCGCTAGATTACGTAACTGATATCCGGGGACCGTAGTCGTAATGAACGAACGTGAGGGATTGCTATGATTGCGACTCCTTAGACGTTGAGTGATGAAGGTCATGAATAACATTCCGATGTTATGTCATGGTAATGAGAGATAAGTGTAAAGCATATAGACGCTGTGAATGCTACGTTGTTGCAATGAACGATCGGTCTTAGCATACAATGAACGGTATAGCTTCGACATTAAGAAAGAATAATTAACATGGGGTTCATGGGATGGAGAACGATGTAGAGCAATTAAAACCTTGAGTAAAGGTTGAATGAGAGATTAAGAGATGAGCAACGTGAACGCTGAATACGTAAACCATCCTTGTGAATCGTATTAACGTCAGACTAATGTTATAAGTGTACAGTGGTTGTATGACTTGGACGTTGACGAAAGTAGTAAGTAAGATATGAATTATCGTAAGAAAGCCGTAGCAAACGGTAATGAGATTAACGAAAGTCCAATGGTGAGTCAGATAAAGAATGTTGGAATGAAGTAAGCGTTAAACACTTTAATCAATGTAAGGGTTGAGTGTACGTGAATATTAAACGGGCAGAACCTACAATCCGTGTATGGTTTGACCGTAAGGTAATGAAGACTACCGCGAACGGTTAAGAAACTGAGTTAAAGATTATAACGTATAACGTTAAGAAGCCGAGTTAATAAGTATAACTTGGACAACGTTCCGAGTTGAAGGAATCGGATGTTGTAAGGTATGAATAAGTTAATATGAAATGTTTAACACTATGACCTCATAGTATTGACATTGAATGATCACTCTGAGTATACGAAGGACTGTATGACTTAGACGATAAATAAAGAATCCTGAGGTATGACATTTATTTGCCAGAAAGTCGTAAGGAATATGAATTTGACTTAACGAACATTATAGTTTAATTGTAACAACCCGAGAATTTTGAAAATTTTTATTAATTGATTTAAGGTGCAAAATTAGAACTAGACAGAAAATAAGTGTCTGCGTTTGATATTTTTTAGATGGAATTTTGAGGATTTCAAAATTTTGTGAAGGATTTAGGTGAATTATTCAGGAGTAAGGGAATAAGCGTTTATGTTCTGTGTATATGTGTACAGTATGTGGTTAAGGGTCAAGGATTGACCAGATAACCGCTATATGTGTCAAACCCTAATTATATATTAAGAACGTCAACGTTCGGTTAGAAAACCCTAGAAATGGATTAGAAACCCTAGAAACATGTTCTGAAACCCTAAGTTCAGTTTCGGGGATTTTTAAAACCCTAATATATGATTTTGACCCTAATTGCTTAATTAGCGAGTTTAATTAGGAAATACTAATCCTAATTAGCAATATTTAAATTTTGATTAAGGAATTTTAATATAATTAGAAAATTCTAATTATAATTTAGAAATATTAAATTTATTTTTTTGAAAACCTAATTTGGAAATTTTAGCATTTATTTTCAAAATCTAAGGGTTTTAACACTAAACCCTAAAGAGTTCAAATCCTAAACCCTAACTCAAACCCTAAACCCTAAGGGTTAGGGCAAATGACAAGAATGCCTTTAAAATTAAATGTGAAATGTCTAAAATAACTTTTTCTTAATGATTAAGTAAAATACTTGCCAAATCTTGTTGACTTATCCATTTAGATATTGGCATGTGCTAAATATCTTACCATATCTGCTCTTTGGTGCCACCTTGCAACACTACATTCATTGAATCCAAAAAAAAAAATCCAAGATAAAAGTTAAGAAAAATACTTTACTTTTTATTTTGTCCAAATCTTTTCTCTCTCTAGAATTTGAGATTTGAGAGTAAATATGAGTGTTAAGTTAGGGCTAGATCAACCTTTAACTTTCCAATATCAGATCAGAGATCAGAAGTTCAAGGATCAAAGTTTTAAAGGTATAAAACCCTAATTCTAGAAATCTCATGATTTGATGTTAGATGTTGTTAATAATTGGTTAAAGTTGTGTATTAGGGTGTTAATAAGTGATATGGGTTGTTGGATCATGGATCCATAACACTTAGATGCACAAAATTAGCATTTTAAGAAATCTGGAAAAACTGGGAAAATAAGGCCTGACAGCTTAATGTCAGGGCCTCTAGATCTTAAGGTGTTTGATGTTTTGTGTGTTTTATGTTTTAGATCTATTCCATGTCATGTAGGCTTTGATATGAAACTGGATACATGGTCGGATCAAGCCTAGATCTTCTGATATACTCGGTCAAAACTGGTTGACCAATCACGAAAAACGATTCTGGGTAACCCATAATTTTTCTAGAATTCCTAACAAGCTTTTGCAGGCGCTAGATCTTACTAGGTTTAAGTTGTTATGAAATTTTGTTGGTTGTATCGTGTAGACTGACATGCAGGCTCTACATCTATACCTTTAGATCACTCAGATCCCTAACAGAATCGTAGCCAATCGTAGTCAAACCCACGTTGACCACCAGCCGGATGAAGGAATATGGAAAACCCAGATTTCTGAAGAACAGTTCTTGACCCCTATATTGACCGGCCTAGATCTTGAAAATGTGATGTTGTTAGGTTGAGTTAGTGAGATGGTAGTGTATACTGACTTGAGGACTACAATATTGAACCTTAAGATCACATAAATATGGCATGGAAATCAAATATTTAAGGCTGCATAGAAGGACCCTTATCACTGCTTAAGTTTCTGGGCAACCCAAAAACTCAAAAACAGCATTGTCAGAATATTGAGAGGCTTTGATCTCTCTGATTTCGTGTCATATGTCCATGAACTTAGTTGGTAGTTGTTGTATTACATTAGTACAATATTATTAAAACAAGAACAAGTCCAAAAACTTAAGGATCAAAAAGTTACAACCGGCCAAACTAGCATACTTGGTGTCTGATATGTGTTTTCTGGGCAGGCATCAAGAACACCAAGAACACCTATAGCGATGGTTATGTCGCTATAGGGCCTTTTAGCGACAGTTTCTAATTAATTTATTTTTTGATTTTCCGAAAATTAATTAAAAATAGAAAAAAATAGTTTTTAATTATTAAAAATACAAAATAAATTCTGAAAAATTATTTTAAAGTCTGAAAAATAGTTTTTAATATATTTCATAAATATTTAATATTTTTGGAATATAAAAGGTATTTATTATTTAATTATAATATTAAATAAATTATTAAAAAATATTTTAAATACATAAAAAATCATAAAAAATAATATTATGGTAAAAGAAAATATTTTAAGTTATTTTTAGTGACTTTTAATATTTTGTGATAAATTTCACTAATTAATCAATATTAATGATAATTAGTTTATTTAATAAATATATTAAATAAATTATGAAAAATAGAATTAATGAATTATAAATCATATAAAAATGATTTAAGGGGTATAAAAATATTTTAAGTTATAAAATATAACTTTTGATATTTTACCATAAAAATAATAATATTTTAATATTAATAGCAATTATCGGATAATGAATTTAATTGTTTAAAAATCATATAAAAGGTGATTTTAATGTATTAAAAATACTTTGTGATATTATAAATATATTATAATATTATTACATGAATTTCATTAATATTTAATAATAAATAAATATTAATGATAATAGAATATTGAGGTATTTAATTCATTTAAATACGAGTTAATGATTGAAAAATCATGATAAATAGTAATAATTACATGAAAAATTATTACGAGCTTAGGAAAATTATTTTGATTGATATTAAAATTATCTGAGTCAATTGTTAAGTATTTAGGCAGAGTTTAATTGAACTTAGACTCGATAAAAGTCCGACTAGACCTTCGAAATGTCAGATTGTGTCGGGTTCAACTCAGACTATAAAAGTTTGACTTGATACTGAGTCTTATGTGTGTTATAGACTGATAGGGTTATGTGTTATGTGTTTAGATTATTTTATGTATATATATATATAGTGATATTATACTGTGATGATATTATTCTAATTTGTATATCGATATTATTTATATATTAGGTCTTCGACCAGACAAAGCTTATTAAATTGCGTAGCGGTAATCAACGGTTCAGGCAAGTTTGTTTTTACTTAACTCTACTAAGAGTTGTTTCATTCGGATAAACTTATGGTTAATCATTGCTGGTTGTCATGAATTGTATTATGTACATATTACATGTATAAGTCAGGTATGAAAGGCTGATCACCTTCATTACCAGTTGGTTCAGATATATTTGTTCATGTATAATACTTATTCAGTCATAAAGTTTGTTCCTGCTAGTTCACAATTATATTGTTGAATTATAACCAGCTTATTATTCAGACTCTTTCAATCATGATATGTCTTAATAAATTTAAACTTGCTGGGCAACTTTCATGCTCACCCTTGCTATATCATGATTTAACATTGCAGATTAAGGTGAAAACGTCGGATACAGGAAAAGGATAGTGCCAAGTTCAGCTTGGGATAAAATGTGCACCTAATTTGTAATAGAATAGTTTAATAAATATGTTATATGTCTGATAGTTTATGAATTATGTATAAGATAAGGTTACTCAATTTTGGAAAAAATAATGTGTACGTTTATTGTATAAACAATTTATGTTTATATCTTCTGCAAATAGTGATAGAATGATTGTACCGGATCCGCTGTGATTTGGGACCCGGATTCGGGGCTCTCACAGTTGGTATAAGAGTTGTTGGTTATAAACCTTAGGTGGGGTTACCTGAGACTAATAACCGCGGTGATTAGGGTAAGTACTAACTCAAATAGAGTTAGTGTGTCGGTAAGGTTCAAAGACGGATCTCGGCGAGTTATAAGATACAGAGTTCCCTAACTCTGATAATAAAGTTGAACAGTAGTGGTGAATAGATAGAGTCTAAAAGGCTAATAGTACAATGATAAGAGATCGTAAAATAAAATGATCATAGAATAGAAATGAATCGTAATATATACGATAAGATCACCCCGTGATCTGAAAAGGTGATAGCAGGGAGAAGAATCAATCTAATGATTGAACTGTTTATGGCAAGAATGTTGTGTGACAGTGGTACTATGAATTGGTACAGATTCAAGAAAGGATTATGAATACGGATTAAATGAAATTCGTATTGAGAAGGGAGTAGGTTTAGGTAGGGATTCAATTGAGGACTCATGTCAGTAGCTGAGTTGTATGATTCCTTGTTATTGGCGGGGAATTGTACTTGGTGTAAAAACCACTTAGTTTCTGGCACTGATAATCATTGAAATGTTTGTGTCGCGTTATTTGCTATATGCATGTTAAGAGGGTGATTCCTTTCTCATGTGTATAACAGATAAATAGGTTATAGGTAGAGAATATAAGGTTAAGTACGAGTTCTTAAAACTCATACTTATGGTATGTTCGTGACTCATAATTATATGAAATATTTATGAGCCCTCAACGAATGGACGTCAAAGGTCTGTCTAGGACAAGTTCTTAAACTCATATGATTGTGGCAAGTTCCTGAACTCATAAGTGTAGTAAGTTTGACAAACAGAGTATAGTTTTGTGTGAATGGAGTATTAAGGATAATATGAATAGATAGACTGTTTAAGCAAATGATTATTAGTGGAGACATAGGTTTTCCAAAATTCCTAGCCATGCTAGACTTTGAATTTTTGGACATCAAGCTAAATACGCACTATGTGCTTAAAAAAATGTAGACTAGTAATCATTTTTGAAACGGTTTAAAGTATAGTCTATGCTACTTGTTTCAGCTAGACGAAGATGATTTGAAATATCAAAATTTATTTTTATTTATCACTCATGTACCATGTAACCTGGTGCAGAGATGATAAAAAGGTGATAGAGTTATAAATACAGAAATACTTAGAGTGAATTTGATCTAGAAATCATTGTTCCACTATTGTATGATGTGTTATGACAAAGTCATATAATGACGGCATCCTCAAACGGACTGTTAATATAGTACGGCATCATGACGTCATTCTCAAAAATATTTTCAAAAATTTTAATTTGCCAACGGGGTTTGGCTACACCTAAATAATTCGATTGAATTGAATTATTGATATGAGTCTACGCTATTCAATTCATCTAGACTAATGTTATAAAAACTCTAAGTGTTCATTGAAAGAAATTTCTCGAACCAAATTATTTTGGTGCGGATTCCGATAAAGACCGAGGTAGAATTTTGTGACTATGGCAGAGACGAGAAACAGATTCGACCAGCAGTACTTATTAAGTATAGGGCATATCAGGCTAATTACCCACTATGCACGTAAGTTTAGACGGTTAGCAGATGAATTTCCATATAACCTTTGCGAAAATGACAGACAATAGTCTGTAAAATCCCTCAGCACAATTTCAAAACTTTAAGGTGCAAAATTAGAACCTAGACAGAAAATAAGTGTATGCGTTTGATATTTTTGAGATGGAATTTTGACGATTTCAAAATTTTGTGAAGGATTTAGGTGAATTATTCAAGAGTAAGGGAATAAGCGTTTATGTTCTGTGTATATATGTGCAGTATGTGGTTAAGGGTCAAGGGTTGACCAGATAACCGATATATGTGCCAAACCCTAATTATATATTAAGAACGTCAACGTTCGGTTAGAAAACCCTAGAAATGGATAAGAAACCCTAGAAACAGGTTCTGAAACCCTAAGTTCAGTTTTGGGGATTTTTAAAATCCTAATATATGATTTTGACCCTAATTGCTTAATTAGCGAGTTTAATTAGGAAATACTAATCCTAATTAGCAATATTTAAATTTTGATTAAGGAATTTTAATATAATTAGAAAATTCTAATTACAATTTAGAAATATTAAATTTCTATTTTTGAAAACTTAATTTGGAAAATTTAGAATTTATTTTCAAAATCTAAGGGTTTTAACCCTAATCCCTAAAGGGTTCAAATCCTAAACCCTAACTCAAACCCTAAATCCTAAGGGTTAGGCCAAATGACAAGAATGCCTTTAAAATTAAATGTGAAATGTCTAAAATACCCTTTTCTTAATGATTAAGTAAAAGACTTGCCAAAACTTGTTGACTTATCCATTTAGATATTGGCATGTGCTAAATATCTTACCATATCTGCTCTTTGGTGCCACCTTGCAACACTACATTCATTGAATCCAAAAAAAAATCCAAGATAAAAGTTAAGAAAAATACTTTACTTTTTATTTTGTCCAAGACTTTTCTCTCTCTAGAATTTGAGATTTGAGAGTAAATATGAGTGTTAAGTTAGGGCTAGATCAACCTTTAACTTTCCAATATCAGATCAGATATCAGAAGTTCAAGGATCAAAGTTTTAAAGGTATAAAACCCTAATTCTAGAAATCTCATGATTTGATGTTAGATGTTGTTAATCATTGGTTAAAGTTTTGTATTAGGGTTGTAATAAGTGATCTAGGTTGTTGGATCATGGATCCATAACACTTAGATGCACAAAATTAGCATTTTTAGAAATTTGGAAAAACTGGGAAAATAAGGCCTGGCAGCTTAATGTCAGGGCCTCTAGATCTTAAGGTGTTTGATGTTTTGTGTGTTTTTTGTTTTCGATCTATTCCATGTCATGTAGGCTTTGATATGAAACTGGATACATGGTCGGATCAAGCCTAGATCTTCTGATATACTCGGTCAAAACTCGTTGACCAATCACGAAAAACGATTCTGGGTAACCCATAATTTTTCTAGAATTCCTGACAAGCTTTTGCAGGCGCTAGATCTTACTAGGTTTAAGTTGTTATGAAATTTTGTTGGTTGTATCGTGTAGACTGACATGCAAGCTCTACATCTATACCTTTAGATCACTCAGATCCGTAACAGAATCGTAGCTAATCGTAGTCAAACCCACGTTGACCACCAGCCGGATGAAGGAATCTGGAAAACCCAGATTTCTGAAGAACAGTTCTTGACCCCTATATTGACCGGCCCAGATCTTGAACATGTGATGTTGTTAGGTTGAGTTAGTGAGATGGTAGTGTATACTGACTTGAGGACTACAATATTGAACCTTAAGATCACATAAACATGGCATGGAAATCAAATATTTAAGGCTGCATAGAAGGACCCTCATCACTGCATGAGTTTCTGGGCAACCCAGAAACTCAAAAACAGCATTGTCAGAATATTGAGAGGCTTTGATCTCTCTGATTTCATGTCATATGGTCATGAACTTAGTTGGTAGTTGTTGTATTACATTAGTACTATATTATTAAAACAAGAACAAGTCCAGAAACTTAAAGATCAAAAAGTTAAAACCGGTCAAACTAGCATACTCGGTGTCTGACATGTGTTTTCTGGGCAGGCATCAAGAACACCAAGAACACCTATAGCGACGGTTCTGTCGCTATAAGGCCTTTTAGCGACAGTTTCTAATTAATTTATTTTCTGATTTTTCGAAAATTAATTAAAAATAGAAAAAAAATAGTTTTTAATTATTAAAAATACAAAATAAATTCTGAAAAATTATTTTAAAGTCTGAAAAATAGTTTTTAATATATTTCATAAATATTTAATATTTTTGGAATATAAAAGGAATTTATTATTTAATTATAATATTAAATAAATTATTTAAAAATGATTTAAATACATGAAAAATCATGAAAAATAATATTATGGTAAAAGAAAATATTTAAGTTATTTTTAGTGACTTTTAATATTTTGTGATGAATTTCACTAATTAATCAATATTAATGATAATTAGTTTCTTTAATAAATATATTAAATAAATTATAAAAAAATAGAATTAATGAATTATAAATCATATAAAAATGATTTAAGGGGTATAAAAATATTTGAAGTTATAAAATATAACTTTTGATATTTTACCATGAAAATATTAATATTTTAATATTAATAGCAATTATCGAATAATGAATTTAATTATTTAAAAATCATATAAAAGGTGATTTTAATGTATTAAAAATACTTTATGGTATTATAAATATATTATAATATTATGACATGAATTTCATTAATTTTTAATAATAAATAAATATTAATGATAATAGAATATTGGAGTATTTAATTCATTTAAATACGAGTTAATGATTGAAAAATCATGATAAATAGTAATAATTACATGAAAAATTATTACGAGCTTAGGAAAATTATTTTGACTGATATTAAAATTATCTGAGTCAATTGTTAAGTATTTAGGCAGAGTTTAATTAAACTTAGACTCGATTAAAGTTCGACTAGACCGTCGGGATGTCAGATTGTGTCGGGTTCAACTCAGACTGCAAAAGTTTGACTTGATACCGAGTCTTATGTGTGTTATAGATTGATAGGGTTATGTGTTATGTGTTTAGATTATTCTATGTATATATATATATATATATGAATATTATATTGTGATGATATTATTCTAATTTGTATATCGATATTATTTATATATTAGGTCTTCGACCCGACAAAGCTTATTAAATTACGTAGCGGTAATCAACGGTTTAGGCAAGTTTATTTTTACTTAACTCTACTAAGAGTTGTTTCATTCGGATAAGCTTATGGTTAATCATTGCTGGTTGCCATGAATTGTATTCTGTATATATTACATGTATAAGTCAGGTATGAAAGGCTGATCACCTTCATGTTGGGGTTTCGATACAGAAACGCACAGCGAAAATTAAAATTTAAAGCAATTTTGAAACCCTAAAACAGGATCCATGCGAAAAATAATTAATTCAGTGGTAAGAAATTATACCGATTGTAAAAGCTAGAATCGATGCGGTCGAATCTCCAACACAATTCAAATGGACTGCGTCTCTACGGTATCCACACGAACGCTCCACACGAATCATCCTACGATCTGCAGAAGAAGGAAACGCGGTACTAGCCACCAAGGATGAGGATTTTAAACTATTTTTCTCTAGTCTCTCTCTAAGAGCGGCTAGGATTTTTGTTTTGACGTAAAACCTAAAGTGACTGATATATATCATATATATAACAGTTAGGAGGAATTAATCAAAACTTAATGTTATTAAAATATGAATTTATATATATATATATATATATATATATATATCTTAATTAAGTCTTACTTAATTAATATACCTATATATATATATATTATCCTATTAATTTAAATTCGTAATTTAAAATTATATCAATCATGTTGACATATTTAAATCTTTTCAATTTAAATTAATTTCCTTTTAATTACGTTCTTTGTGTGTGACCCTGTAGGTTATTATTACGTTGGCAATAACTTTAAAATCATATTATAAAGTTATAAACGGTGAGCGGCATCTAGTAATGCATCACTGCTACCCAAGTAATAATAAGATCGATGATTCGATGCAACCTATTCGTGACCAATGTTTCAATGTAATTTAATCCTTTTAACCTTAATATCCTAGATTAAACTCGAGTCATGGAATGTGTCATACTCTTTATAATTTAATCTGAGTTTTCTTGATCAATGAGTAGACTATATGAAACAAATCACTATTTGAGCATGGCCATGCATTTCATAGTCCTACTCAATCAAAAGGCCTATGGATATCACCTATAAAATATAGGATGGTTAAATTCCATCTAGATCACTCATATTTCTCACACGATTCACAACGAAGCCAATAATCACCTTTAAAGTCCACCCTATTAAAGGTGACATTTGATGATATCAAAGTACATAAACTCTCGTGTTGTAATGTAGCGGTTTTAGGTCGGAGGACCATTACACTTCATTACCAGTTGGTTCAGATATATTTGTTCATGTATAATACTTGTTCAGTCATAAAGTTTGTTCCTGCTAGTTCATAATTATATTGTTGAATTATAGCCAGCTTATTATTCAGACTCTTTCAATCATGATATGTCTTAATAAATTTAAACTTGCTGGGTAACTTTTATGCTCACCCTTGCTATATCATGATTTAACATTGCAGATTAAGGCAAAAACGTCGGATACAGGAAAAGGATAGTGCCAAGTTTAGCTTGGGATAAAATGTGCAGCTAATTTGTAATAGAATAGTTTAATAAATAGGTTATATGTCTGATAGTTTATGAATTGTGTATAAGTTAAGGTTACTCGATTTTGGAGAAAATAATGTGTACATTTATTGTATAAACAATTTATGTTTATATCTTCCGTAAATAGTGATAGAATGATTGTACCGGATCCGCGGTGATTTGGGACCCGGATTCGGGGCTCTCACATTAATGGTTCGGATAAGTTAAGAGAAGTTAGGTTGTGTTACAATCGTAACCTTTGATGGTTGACATATGGGAGCTGGGCTGAATAATTCCTTCAGAGAGCGAAGGTATATACAAAACTGGTAACCGATCTAACTCACTGTGTGGGCAGTGTAGATGAGACGGAAACTTGTTTGTTAGTTATTTGTGGGAAACCACTCTGAGTGCCATATGGATTACTAGTAGAGAAACGATGTGTGCTGAGTCCTAGGAGAGTTATAAGAAGAAGATAAGTATGTAAATCAGCCAAGATGATAAATGTATGAATAAGACATCTCCGTATGTCATAAAGTCGTAAACTGGTAATGAAAGTTAGTCGCGTAAGCTTAAATTACAAGAACGCGAACCTTAAGAAGTAAAGTTAAGTAAACCAATGCGTAAGTCAAGTATATGACTAATTGGTATATGTGATATTTTCTTACGTGCTACATAGGAATTGGAATGAGCAGTTCAGCGTAAACTATAAGCTGTAGCTGTGTGTAAGGCAAGTTTTCCTAACTTCATTCATTTTATATGAATGCTAGTTTCTTGAACTTCTTAGATGTTGAACTTGAGAAGTTCTGTATGTGTGCGAATGTGTGATATTTGTACAAGGTGGTAGAAGGTATGAGGCCTTGTGCCACAATCTGAACACTTCGGTGTTTCTTTGAGATGAACTGTTTTGTGATTGAACTATTCAATACAGGTATGTTTTGTTTATACATGAACCGTTATTGTTAAGTCTGTGCTAATGATTCTAGCCAGACAGGATATGTATGGAAAAAGGTAGAAGAATGAAAGTAGTGTAAAGAGTATATGATGAATGATGTAAGATGATAGGAATCAAGACTATTCCTATTATTCAAGCTGCTTCATAACCTTTGTTCAGTTATCGAAGTTCTGAAGAATGTTTAAACTCTTGAAGTTGTTTGTTCAACTGTTATGACTTGCTGGGCAATTGAATGCTCACACTTGCTTTAAATGAAAAACATTTTCAGCGAACGATGTTAGAAAGAACTTAAGGATCCCGTAAAGATCAAGCTGATCGGTATCCAGACGAAGTGCCATTCAGTATGTGAATGTGCATGATGATCAAGTGAAGACTTGTAATGTAGAAAGATGAATTGAACTATAAAATAGTTTAATGAACGTTTATGTATCCTTGGTGGCGGATGAAAGTCACTTGTGCAAGATGTAAGGAATAATGTAATTACCATTATTTGTAATGAAAGAGGTTTTAAGGTTTCGAGAACCTGGGTTTTGAGAATGTATGTCATTATATTTAGCTATATAATGATGTGTGTTTGGAAGGTGATTGGAGCGTGACGCACGGAGTCCGGGTCTGAAAGTAGACCGAATTTTGGGGCGTTACAGAGTGGCATCAAAGCTATAGGTTATAACTCTTAGGTATGCGTGCCTAAGACTATAATCGTAGAGAGAAGGATAAGAAAATCGTTGAGTTAAACGATTAAGGAAGAAGATCACCACATGATCATAGTAAATCGTAGTAACAGATGAGTTGTTAAACGATGAATGATTTATAGCTAATGCTATGAATGAATGGTACTACAAAGTAGTACGGGGGGAAGAAGAACTCGGATTGAGTTGTAAAGGATAGCATATGAATTAAAGAAAATTCGTATTAAGTAAAGTGAAATTTAGAAGTTGTAAGATTTCAATTGACGACTCATGTGATGGCTGAGTTGTATGAACCTTTTGTATGGGCAGAGGTTTGTGCTTGGTGTAACAACTACTCAGTTTATTACAGTGATAATCATTGGAATTGGTTGCGCTATTAAGATGTATATGACGAGAAGGTGAATCTTTTCTCATGTATATACTTGATAGGTAGAGAACGATAAGGTAGCTGCAAGTTCTTGAAACTCATACTTATTGTAAGTTTGTGACTCATAATAACATGGTATGTTTTTGAATGTTTCAGCGAATGGACGCCTAAGGTCTGTCTGGAAGTTCTTAAACTCATACTATTGTGGAAAGTTCCTGAACTTATAATGTGTAGTAAGTTGATGGACTGTACTAAGGTATAGGAATGTTTAAACTAAAAACGCAGTATTTTCAGTAGGTTTAACATTGAAGGTGCTAGAGAAGTTTAAGTATTGTCGCAGTAAGACATTGTAGGAAGATGGAGGATAGGATATTCCAAATCCTCTAGCTATGCTAGATTTCGAAGTTTATTGAAATCGTGATTATGTGTACATTTCAAAGAGGAAAGAATTGGTTCAACTTTCGGAACCAATGGAATTTAAAAGAGCTATTCTTGTTATGTCTATGCCAATTACTTCGGCTAGACAGAAGTTGATTTGAAATATCAAAATAAATTTTATATCATCAGTGCATTTGATGCAATGATGGTAAAAAGATGGAGTTGTTAATGCAATTGAACCTGGTGGGATGTGATCTTAGGATCAACAAACCGCTATGGTGTGATGTATAATGACGAAGTCATAAACTGACAAAGTCCTCAACATACTGTGAAGAGTACGGTATCATGACTTCATAAAACGTTTTTGTGAAAATAATTTAAAGAAGTAGTCGATGTCAATTGATTTGACTAGACGAATGTTTCAAGAAATTTCCAAAAATTTTGGTATTAAGTCTGAGGTGAACATACCCCTAAATGGGGATATACGATAGGCTGATCACCTACGTATGGAAAGAGGTGGTTTACTTTCTTTGTGATTGTAAACTTACCGTGGAAAGAAAGGTTTACGGCGAAAGGTTATTTAACCTAGTAAGAGTTCATGGTCAATTTGACCCCTCAGCAAAAGTATGAAATGTTTTAAAGGATATTTTATATTCCTCGCTATTCCTTCTACTTCATGATTCTTGATATGAAGGTTGGAATGATGGAAAGATACGAACTTCTTTGAAGAAAGTTGAGAAGAAGTGTAAGCTAAAATTTTGAGGACGAAATTCTTTGAAGAAGGAAAGAATGTGAGAACCCGGGTAAGGGTTTGGTTTTAAGAAATTCTGAGGACGGAATTTTTATAAGGAGGGAAGAATGTAACAACCTGGAAGTTTGGATTATCCAGAATTTAGGTTTAAAGAATTAGTTATTAATAAAATGAATTTTTATTAATACTATTATGTGCTAAGTGTTTATTAATCATTCTATGACCTAAGATGATTGTAAGTCTGGAGTATTCTGGCTACGAGCTAGTTAAACAAGTAAGAATTTTCACGACGAAAATAGAATTTTTCCAAGAATAAAATATTTTTCGGGGAAAAAGACGAAATATGCACTATTCATCGGTTCCTTCTCGGAGTTTTATTTTGAAATTCCGAGAAGTTATTGATTATGTATAATGATGATATGTGATGGAATATTCAATAATATTTCAGTTATGGCAAAAAACGAAGTTTTCGCCTGCGGACTCAAAACCTAAGGGTTAGGAAAAGTGAGTTCCAAGAAATGATTTCGTATAATAACTATGGTTATTATGCGTGAGAAATACGAGTATAATACTAGTTATTATACGCGTATAGTATGAAGATTAGTACAACGTATAATACGAATACTGTACGAACGATATACGAGGAAAATACGAGAATACGAGAATGGAATGCGTAGAATACAATTAGTCTTAATGGACTTTGAGTTCATGGACTTTGTAGAATCCAATTAGACTTGGATTATGTCAAGCCCAATGCTTTGTGATAATCAAGTCCAAGATAGGCCCAATAAGAATTAGGGTTAAGGCCCAAACCAAAAAAAGAAACTGATGGGTAATAACCATTGGGGCAACCCATGGGATGACCCATGGGCATGTGGGCAGGCCACTTGGCCACCAAGTAAGGGTGGAGGCCAAGTTTACTTGGTGGCTAAGTGTTGGAGGAGGTGGGAATAGTAAGGAGGTGGGGGATGATGACCAAATTGCCCTAAGCCTTGAAATTCTATAAATAGAAAGCTTATGTTCATTATTTTGGGATTTTGAAAATCCTATAACTTGAGAGAGAGAGATAGAGAGCTCGGATGAAGAGGGAGAAGGAAGAGATTAAGCATGAAGGCTCGGATCAAAAGTGATCGTGAAATAGAAAAGCTTGCAAATTGTCGACTTTATATAACGGAAGAAGAATAAAGAAGAATGGTAATCCGAACCCTAGTTCTTCTAATATTTTTCTTTAAGTTTTCTATGTTTAAAACATAGCTTAAGGAGAATAAGAAGTAAAAGAAGTTAGGAATGATTTCATATGGTTGAAATCATGAGAAAATGAAGAAATAAGAGTTAGAAGATTAGTTTATAAATTTCTTAAGGAAGTATAAGATTCGTGAGGATTTTGGAGCAATCCGAATGAATATTGTGAACGAGTAGGTGAAATAAGTATGGAATGGTGTTCTATAACATCAAATTTCAAGAAAAAGTAGAATCATAATTCAAAATATCTATTAAGACAAAGAACGAATGAGGAACACGAAGAACGTTGTTGATGGACAAATTTAAAACTATCGTAGGATAATTGTTGTTGATGGACAAGTTTAAAACCATCGCGTATAAGTTAGTTGCATATTACTTGTTTAGGAATGGTAGAAAAGTTCATGAAGAACGGATTAAAACGTAGCTATAACGAAGTTATGGCGAAATTTCGTAAAAGACGAATGAGAATTAGAAAGTTAGTAAATGAACCTGAGCATGTAGGGTTTCATAAGAATGTTAGAGAATATAGAAAACGTGACTCGTGGACTCAAGAACGAACGAGTTTCGAGTTCGGATGATCGAATTACGGACGAACGAGCGAAAAACGTTAAAAGCGTAAGATAAGGAAGAGAATGGCTTTGGAACGATCTCGTTCCGAGTTATAACAATGAAGTTATGAGAACGGGAAGTAAGCGTCTCAAACTTGATGAAAGACTTAGAAAATTTTTCTAGGGTTTTGTCTCGGCGCCGCAGTGCTGGATAGACTTCAAGAAGTGGCACCGCAGCGCGAGCTCATCCATAAACTTCTGGAGAGTGGCGCCGCAGCGAATGTGGTAACAAAGGGTTCGGCACCGCAATGCCAGACCAAGGGAAGAGAGAGACGTAGGTCGCGTCGCAGTGTGAAAGAAAGGAAGGGACACATCGCCGAATCGCCGGTGCAGGGCAAGGCCCAGTAATGAGATTTTTATTGCTCAACTACTAGGGGATGTGCAAGAAAGAATTAGGAACATATAGTTCACGTAACATAACACTTAAGTAAGTGAGTTAAATCTTTATTAAAGGTTGAACGAAAAGATTAAAAGAGATTAAAAGATAGAGAATGTAAGCGCTAGATTACGTAACCGATATCCGGGGACCGTAGTCGTAATGAACGAATGTGAGGGATTGCTATGATTGCGACTCCTTAGACGTTGAGTGATGAAGGTCATGAATAACATTCCGATGTTATGTCATGGTAATGAGAGATAAGTGTAAAGCGTATAGACGCTGTGAATGCAACGTTGTTGCTATGAACGATCGATCTTAGCATACAATGAATGGTATGGCTTCGACATTAAGAAAGAATAATGAACATGGGGTTCATGGGATGGAGAAAGATGCAGAGCAATTAAAACCTTGAGTAAAGGTTGAATGAGAAATTAAGAGATGAGCAACGTGAACGCTGAATACGTAAACGATCCTCGTGAATCGTATTAGCGCTGGACTAACGTTCTAAGTGTACAATGGTTGTATGACTTGGATGTTAACAAAAGTAGTAAGTAAGATATGAATTATCGTAAGAAAGCCGTAGCAAATGGTAATGAGATTAATGAAAGTCCGAGGGTGAGTCGGATAAAGAATGTTAGAATGAAGTAAGCATTAAACACTTAACCAACGTAAGGGTTGAGTGTACGTGATTATTAAACGGGCAGAACCTACACCCTGTGAATGGTTTTACCGTAAGGTAATGAAGACTACCGTGAACGGTGAAGAAACTGAGTTAAAGATAATAACGTATAACGTTAAGAAGCTGAGTTAATAAGTATAACTTGGACAACGTTCTAAGTTGAAGGAATCAGACGTTGTAAGGTATAAATAAGTTAATATGAAATGTTTAACGCTATGACCTCATAGTATTGACATTGAATGATCGCTCTGAGTATACGAAGGACTGTATGACTTAGAAGATAAAGAATGAATCCTGAGGTATGTTATTTAGTTGCCAAAAATTCGTAAGGAATATGAATTTGACTTAACGAACATTATAGTTTAATGGTTCAGATAAGTTAAGAGAAGTTAGGTTATGGTACAATCGTAACCTTTTATGGTTGGCATATGGGAGCTGGGCTGAACAATTCCTTCAGAGAGCGAAGGTATATACAAAACTGGTAACCGATCTAACTCACTGTATAGGCAGTGTAGATGAGACGGGAACTTGTTTGTTGGTTGTTTGTGGGAAACCACTCAGAGTACCATATGGATTACTAGCAGAGACACGATGTGTGCTGAGTCCTAGGAGAGTTATAAGAAGAAGATAAGTATGTAAACTATCCAAGATGATAAATGTATGAATAAGACATCTCCATATGTCATATAGCCGTAAACTGGTAATGAAAGTTAGTCGTGTAAGCTTAAATTACAAGAACGCGAACTTTAAGAAGTAAAGTTAAGTAAACCAATGCGTAAGTCAAGTATATAACTAATTGGAATACGTGCTATTTTTTTATGTCCTACATAGGAATTGGAATGAGCAGTTCAGCGTAAACTATAAGCTGTAGTTGTGTGTAAGGCAAGTTTTCCTAACTTCATTCATTTGATATGAATGCTAGTTTCTTGAACTTCTCAGATGTTGAACTTGAGAAGTTCTGTATGTGTATGAATGTGTGATATTTGTACAAGGTGGTAGAACGTATGAGGCCTTGTGCCACAATGTGAACACTTCGGTGTTTCTTTGAGATGAACTGTTCTGTGATTGAACTGTTTAATACAAGTATGTTCTGTTTATATATGAACCGTTATTTTTAAGTCTGTGCTAATGATTCTAGCCAGATAGGATATGTATGGAAAAAGGTAGAAGAATGAAAGTAGTGTAAAGAGTATGTGATGAATGTTGTAAGATGATAGGAATCAAGACTATTCCTATTATTCAAGTTGCTTCATAACCTTTGTTCGGTTATCGAAGTTCTGAAGAATGTTTAAACTCTTGAAGTTGTTTGTTCAACTGTTATGACTTGCTGGGCAATTGAATGCTCACACTTGTTTTAAATGAAAAATATTTTCAGCGAACAATGTTAGAAAGAACTTAAGGATCCCGTAAAGATCAAGCTGATTAGTATCCAGACGAAGTGCCATTCAGTATGTGAATGAAGATCAAGTGAAGACTTGTAATGTAGAAAGATGAATTGAACTATAAAATAGTTTAATGAACATTTATGTATCCTTGGTGGCGGATGAAAGTCACTTGTGCAAGATGTAAAGAATAATGTAATTATCATTATTTGTAATGAAAGAGGTTTTAAGGTTTTAAGAACCTGAGTTTTGAGAATGTATGTCATTATATTTAGCTATATAATGATGTGTGTTTGGAAGGTGATGGGATCGTGACGCACGAAGTTCGGGTCTGAAAGTAGACCGGATTTCGGGGAGTTACAATCATCATTATTCTAAAAGCATTGCTTAAAACTATGGGTTTATCACATATTATAAAGCAGCATCATGTAGATAATTAAAAGCCTTTAATAAATTAATAATTTTTATTAATAAATGAATAAGATTGTTACAAAGTATATGCTTTATCATCAAACATGATTGGCTTGTGTGCATACTACTTTTAGACCCTTCCTTTAGAAAATTCATTTTGAAAAATTTGTTTCAAAAAGGTATTTTATTCAGCTTTTAAAATTATTTTTGAAAGTTTATTCTACTCCGTTTTGTATAGCTCACCAAATTATTTTGCAAATACTATCAATACACTTTTGACAATCTCGTAAGATACGAGTTAGTGTATATCATATAACTACATAGGTTGATCAAGTATGTAGAAAGCAGAATTTAGTCACGCGCTAAGGTAAGGTATATCATTTTCTTTCATCTTTTAATATTTAAACTTACTATAGTAATAAATATTTCATTTGTACCACTCATGATATTAAATGGTAAAAATTCCAAAAATAACAATTCATTTAAAATTTCTTTTAGTTTGTGCTTCATCTAATATCTTTTAACCTGAGCATTCCTGTTAAATTCTAACCATTATATTTGAACTATGAACTTTTGGACTTTAAGCTTTCTATTTGAAATGTGAACATTTTAGACTGTCAAATATTTTTTGTTCCGTGAACCTTACCGTTGAACAATCTACTTGTGAATCTTGGACATTACCTTTGGACTTGGACACATATTCTGGACAACGTGTTGACAATGTGGATAGTATAGGACTCTGGACAAGTTATATAATTCTTTAAATATAAATGAAGTACAAATCTCTAGTGTTTATTACTTATCTTATTATTCTTTGTATTTTGTAGATTCTTTGTATAATTGTTGTTTGTATTAATCATCAAAACTCAAGTTATTGTGAATATCTTTGGCCTAGGTGTAAAGACAATATGTTTGTTCGATGTCTTTAGCCTATGTGCATGGCAAGGATACGTGGTAAAAGTTTTCTTTGGCCTGAGTGCAAAGAGGAATTGTTGTTTGACATGATCATGACCATTTGTGTTACAAATGATGGACTCTTAATGATGAAATTTAAATTGGAGAAAATATTAGACATTATTGTCTATTTTACTCTCTTGATCAATTTCTTGTTTCGTTGCAGCTATTTGTTTGATATCTAGCATTTCTAAGTCTTTGATTTTGATAATGTTGAAGGCTAATGATAATTTTATTTTTCATTATTTTAGTCATGATATTTTTTACTAGGATATTCATCTTTTGTTTTTCTAACTCCTTTTAGGAAATGAAAATGTAGCTGAGGTTAACAGGGAGAGCATGAGAATAGAGTGATGGTTTGACTTAGTAGTTATAATAGTCCTCACCGAGTTATAAATTAGTGTGTCAATAATTGTAGTGAGGACATAGTGGATGTGTTACCGTTCTATGCGCGATATTGTACTAATTATAGTTATGTGAGTTTTATGTAAGTGTTTTATATTTTTGACGACTAAAATCATGTGTTAGCCCAAATTTGGAGGTGTCACAAATGTATACTACTTACTTAAATATACTTCGAGTAGCGGATTATTAGTAATTTTATTTTGGGAGAGAAATTATCAATTTATGTAAATTTTGGTGTAAATTAAAAGACATTTCACCAAGCTTGACTAAGGCCATTAAATAATACTCTCTCTATCCAATTTTACTTGTTTTAATTTGAAAATAGATGCCTATTAAAAGAAGAAAAATTATCTCCAAATTACTCGTATTAATTACTCTATTATCATCTTGATTGTTTTATTTAATCTCTCAATGGTTGGACAATGTTTAACTGGCCTTGGAAATATAGATTCATTGAGTTCGGGGGCTTGGTTAAGCGGTGGGAAGGTGTTAGGCACACCTGACTTCCGTGAAAACACGGTTAACACAAATTTTCAATTACCCTAATTATCTACATATGTGTGTGTGTGTGTGTTTGTGTTTATTGGGCCTATGTGCAATTATTTGGAAGTAGTGATATACCTCGTTTGCACCTATATCAAAGGATTTGACTTGTATACAAAAGTTCAATTTTAACAAGATATAGCAGTGATGTTTTGAAAACAAGTTTTCAAACCCTTATGCTCAATAGTAATTGAAGCCTTTAATACTTCAACCAGGTTTGGTTCCTTCCCTTGATCAATGTTAGCCATCCAACTGTTTGGCCTCTAGAGGTGATCCACCAAGGAAGAAGAAAGATTCAAGAAGATGTGTATTTGGCAAAACCCTAGTTTTTCTATCTCTCATAGAAAAGGTGTACTCTCCAACAATTGGAATCACGTCACTTGATATCTGATATAAGACCTCTCTTATAAAAATATCAGTTAACCCTTTTAATATTACTAAAATAGGGTATTATTTAATTAATTAAACTCCTTTAATTAATTACGCTCCCTAATCTTATTAGGGATAATTAATTAAACTATTTTAATTAATTTAACCTCCTAATCTTATTAGGAATAATTAATTAAACACTTTTAATTAATTAACCTCCTAATCATATTAGGAATATATGAGAATACTTTTATTAATTAATTCCCAAAATCCTTTAGAAATTAAATAATAATAATAGTAATAACAATAATAAGACTCCTTTTATTAATTTATATTTAATATTTCAAAAATATTAAATAATAAATAGTAAGCTATTTAATTTATTCTATCACCATAGATTAAATAAAATACACTTAACTTATTATTACGATTATGTCATTTGCTTCTTAAATAATTATTCTTCCTTTTATGGTGTGACCCTTTAGGTTCTCTATATTAAACCTGTTGTGGATAAATCAATTAGATCAATTCTAATCTTATTTAAATAAATAAATTAAACTAATAATTTATTTAAATAAATAACATTTATTCTATAATATGGATAAGCATCCCTAGCGATTAACGACATTCTAGATAATATAGATTTCAGCACTAATCATAAAAGAACCTTTAAGTAAATAGTTACCGTACAATTCAATCCTTCCACCATACAATGTCCCAATTAAATATAAGACATGAAATTATTGTCAATTCTTATTTTATTTAATTTTATGTATTTCGACTCTTAAATGCACAACTCCAAATAATGGAAATTAAAAACTCCTTCCTAATATTATTCTACCTTGACCAAGGACTACTGGGTTGTCATTTATCGAATCACATAGGCAATTTCTCTTCTTTTACTAGAAGTAGTAGATTCGGTATTGATCATACATTATCTCCATGTACAACTTATTATACCCAAGCATACCCTTTGATATACCCTAAGGGTCTTAAGGAATAAGTCAAAATATAGCTCATCATACATAAGATACTATGATGATCTCAAGTCCAAGGATCACTTATACTACTATCACTATAGGAATTCCTATTGACAGGTAAGTAAAACTCCATTAGATATTTCTTAGCGATCCACGTTCATTGTACTTAATCTGCAATAAGCACCTACACACTTACTTTAGTGTCTTCGCACAAATGATCATGAGATCAATCATCCTCATCCAATGAGCAAGCAACGTATGTACCAATCTATCCGGATTCACTAATCCCCAATTTAGTAATCCAACGGCTAGGAACTATTTTAGTTTTAAGCTTTCTAAGAATTTAGATCTCATTAGAATGATCATCATCATTATTCTAAAAGCATTGCTTAAAACTATAGGTTTATCACATATTATAAAGCAGCATCATGTAGATAATTAAAAGCCTTTAATAAATTAATAATTTTTATTAATAAATGAATAAGATTGTTACAAAGTATATGCTTTATCATCAAACATGATTGGTTTGTGTGCATACTACTTTCAGACCCTTCCTTTAGAAAATTCATTTTGAAAAATTTGTTTCAAAAAGTTAATTTATTCAGCTTTCAAAATTATTTTGAAATTTTATTCTACTCCGTTTTGTATAGCGCACCAAATTATTTTGCAAATACTATCAAATCACTTTTGACAATTTCGTAAGATACGAGTTAGTGTATATCATATAACTACATAGGTTGATCAAGTACGTAGAAAGCGGAATTTAGTCACGCGCTAAGGTAAGGTATATCATTTTCTTTCATCTTTTAATATTTAAACTTACTATAGTAATAAATATTTCATTTGTACCTCTCATGATATTAAATGGTAAAAATTCCAAAAATAACAATTCATTTAAAATTTCTTTTAGTTTGTGCTTCATCTAATATCTTTTAACCTGAGCATTCCTGTTAAATTCTAACCATTATATTTGAACTATGAACTTTTGGACTTTGAGCTTTCAATTTGAAATGTGAACATTTTAGACTGTCAAATATTTTTTGTTCCGTGAATCTTATCGTTGAACTACCTACTTATGAATCTTGGGCATTCCCTTTGGACTTGGACACATATTCTGGACAACGTGTTGACAATGTGGACATTATAGGACTCTGGACAAGTTATATAATTCTTTAAACATAAATGAAGTACAAATCTCTAGTGTTTATTACTTATCTATTTATTATTCTTCGTATTCTGTAGCTTCTTTGTATAATTGTTGTTTGTATTAATCATCAAAACTCAAGTTATTGTGAATATCTTTGGCCTAGGTGTAAAGACAATATGTTTGTTCGATATCTTTAGCCTATGTGCATGGCAAGGACACGTGGTAAAAGTTTTCTTTGGCATGACTGCAAAGAGGAATTGTTGTTTGACATGATCATGACCATTTGTGTTACAAATGATGGAATCTTGATGATGAAATTTAAATTGGAGAAAATATTAGACATTATTGTCTATTTTACTCTCTTGATCAATTGCATGTTTCGTTGAAACTATTTGTTTGATGTCTAGCATTTCTAAGTCCTTGATTTTGATAATGTTGAAGGCTAAAGATAATTTTATTTTTCGTTATCTTAGTCATGATATTTTTTACTAGGCTATTCATCTTTTGTTTTCCTAACTCCTTTTAGGAAATGAAAATGTAGCTGAGGCTAATAGGGAGAGCATGAGAATAGAGTGATGGTTTGACATAGTAGTTATAATAGTCCTCACCGAGTTGTAAAATAGTGTGTTAATAATTGTAGTGAGGACATAGTGGATGTGTTACTGTGCTATGCGCGATATTGTACTAATTATAGTTATGTGAGTTTTGTGTAAGTGTTTTATATTTTTGACAACTAATGCTCAATAGTAATTGGGCAACTATTCACCCATGATTTTTAATTTCAAGTAGTATCCTTCCATTCTCCTATAAATAGGATGCTTAGTTTAGAATTGAAAATCACACCAAAATTAGACAATTCTTCTTCTATAATATTGAGCGTATTTATTTAGAGTGTAAGGAAGCTTTGAGTGTAGAAAACAGTGCAAGTTTTCTTCAAGAATATCACCGCTATACCAGTCAGAAGTATTATCTTTTTAAGGTATGGGATATTACTTTTGTTCAATATTCGTATGAAATAATTTTTTCTTCCATACTTTGTAGTATATAAGTAATATTATTTCGTTTCATATTCTTAATTCTACACTCATTTTGTTAAGTTTTACTTCTATACTTCTTGAAATTAGTAAAATATCCTTAAAATTTGCGCTTCATCTAGTATCATTTCACAATAATATTTTTTTGAACATTCTTATTAAATTTTAATCTTTTCATGTCGGGGTACTATTCACGGGGTACTATTCATGACAAAAACTGATTTCTTTTCTGTCCAAATTATTTTTGATACAATATTATTCTTGAATTTTACTCCGCAAAATAGTATCATGTTGACAATTTAGATATTATTGAATTCTGGATAAATTGATTTATAAACCTTTAAAATTTATCATTGTTCTCATTTAATTGAATTCTTATATCATTGTCATCATCCTCAAGCCTATATTGTGATGAAAGTCATCTTTGGCCCGTAGTGCATAGATGGACTGTTGATTGGTATGATTATGACTATGTATCAGTATAATCATGACTCGTAATGTTACAAATGATGTTGTAAAAGTCCTCATTGGCCCGTAATGCATTGATGGATAGTTGTTGGCATGATCATGACCACTGGTGATAATAACGAATATCCTTGGCCCGTAGTGTATGGATGATTCGTGGATGCGATACTAATGAATATACTTGGCCCGTAGTGCATGGATAATTCAGTGATGTGGATTATTTATTGAGTTGTGTTACAGCGATAAAATATTGATGATGAACTTTTAAATCATAGAAGATACTAGATATCATGCTCTACTTGACTCTTCTAATGGATTGCTTGTTCCGCTGCAATTAAACTTGTTGTTTATTGTATTCTATCAGTTTAACACTGTTAAAAGCTAACGATAATTTATTCTGTATTATCTTAGTCATAATATTTCTTACTGGGCTAGTTGAGCTCACCATTTGCTTTCATTATTCTCTTCAAGAAATGAGAACATAGCCATAACTAGTCGGGAAATTGAGTGACGGTCCGAGATGGTGGCTGTAGTAGTCATCACTATTCTATAAAATAGTGTGATAATAATTGTAATGAGGACTCTATTCAAGTTTGTATATTGTCTACGAGACAATATTCCTGTTAAAACTATCAGCTACATTTTGTTGTATTGTATAAACGAAGTTTGTATTTAAATTATGTACCATGTATTTGTCGACTCAGAATGGGTTGTGTATACCTATTTTGGGGGCGTCACATATATATCAGGAATGATCCATAGCATCTATTTGCCATATATCAAAAATTGGCATATAGTATTTATACCTATCATTACAAAAATGGAGAGCTAAAATTTAAAACATAACATCGCCAACTGCTAGAACTTCTAGCGAACTGGTTTAATAAAAGTCTCAGACAATTATGCCCCAACTAGACGATTAAAGAAATTCTGCCTTTTTATGATTTTCCTTCCTTCATCTTCCTCTCACTCTTCTTTGCTTCCACCACCCTTAAACAATTCTGACAATTTTGAAAAATGACCAATTCAATTTTCAAATCCTAATTTCAGCTATCAGAGAGTTTTAAACCCAACTTTGAGATTGGCTTGGAATGCTTTGATGGTTATGACGAGTGCTTCCAATTATATTCATTGCGATGCATACTGCTTTCCAGAAGTCCTTATTGAATTGTTTGGGCAGGCAGAGGAATAGGCAAATGATAAGAATTGAGGGTTCTTAGAAGAAAGGGCGAAGCTTTGGATGGGGCAAGGGATGCTGACTACCTCAATACCACCAGAACCACAATCACAACTCAGAAAGATGAGGGTAATTTGGTTTTATTTTTGGTGCGTTTGCTATCACAATCGATTATGATTAAAACAGAATGCAGCGAATTCATGGCGTTTGCCAACACAATCGATTGTGATAAATTTTCTTGTCATGTAAAGTGATGAATTTGCTTTTGTCAAGTAACCTCGTCATCCGCTAGAAGTTCTAGCGGACGACAATGTAATGTTTTAAATCTCAGCCCTCCATTTTTGTAATGAAAGGTATAGATACTATATGCCAATTTTTGATCCATTGCAAATAGATGCTATGGATCATTCCCCTATATATATATATATATATATATATATATATATATATATATATATAAGCGGTAAAAGCCACACATATTTGATCCATGCTCGACTGTTCAAGTTCGAGTATATATATATAGTTATATATATAAAAGAAAGAAAAAGCCACGGATCGACGATCCGGGAGTAACTACTCGATGAGACTCTCAATATCGGCGCGTGTGTGTGTGTGTGTGTGTGTGTATATATATATATATATATATATATATATATATATATATATATATATATATATATATATTAAAGTAATAGAAAGCTTAAAAATCTAAAAAATTTTACAATGGTCTGCCAAGAAGACTTCAGATAGCTTTTGGGGTCTGAAAACTCGATTTCCACATGTTAAATTTTAGTATGTTGTAGAACACGAGCTTAAAAGTGTTTAGAAAGAAGAATCACGTAGTTTGGAGCACTCTAGAAGAGGTTAAGGGCTGAAATGGACATAGTTTTCTCTCTTTTCTTCTTTTTTCTATATTTAATGGCTGATGGGGCTCATATTTATAGACCAGATGCCCGCGGGTTAACCCGAGATAGGCGCTGGTCTTCCTACGTCTGCCAAGGCTGCCATGGGTTTATGGGTCTCGTCGTCTCGAAGTATATGCACTCGGACAACACGTTATTCACTCGAAACTTCATAACTTTCAATCCGGGAGTCCGATGGAAACATGTCATACCATTCCGAAAAGCTCTTTTCGAAAGCTACACAATGACATAAGGCTTGCCCTTTTTTGAATATGGGAAGATGGTTCCATAACCGAAATGGCATCTTCGGGTCTCCGTAGGCAGTCCGTTGACCTGTTTTACGTAGTTTGTGCTCGGAAGTTAAGTTATAATTCTTGTAGGACTTCTTTTGACGTAGTTTGAGTTGAAATGATGTTGATTTGACAAAATGACCATTTTACCCCTCTCGAGGTTGTCTCCAGCCTTGGTGCAGTTGTAGTAGTCTTTTCTCAGGGTTATCTCCAAGATCAGCCTATTATTGACTCTGACCATCCTTAGGGTTGTCTTTGAGGTTAATTTGATCTCCCGGGATCTACTCTAAGCTTTGAAATTGATCCCCCGGGGTTATCTCTAGGGTTGAAAAGTTACTCTCACGGGGTTATCTGTAAGAACCGTGAATTTTATGAATAAAAATTAATAATGATATTAATGAGAATGTGAATATTTATTTTATATAAATATTTATATGGCATAAGATGAGTAGCTCAATTAGATTAAATTAAATTTATGAGAATTGAGAAAATGTGGGGAAATATAATGAGACATGTGAAATGCCTTGTGTGGCATGAGAATGGAAATTATGATGGTTTAATTAAATTAAAGAATGAATGAATTAAAAAGTGAATGATTAATCTCAAAATAAGTATAAGGAAACATAAGAACTAGTCTAACATCTGTTAATATGTGTATGAGATGTATATTAGTACCTCCACATGTTTAGATTGGAACTGAATACATGAAAACTCAAGTCTATGTTTGACAGGGAACAGCACGACCGCGCCACTCCCAAGTCTAAATCCAGCGCGGTCGCGCTACATGCCAGAACAATCTGACAATGTTATCTTGTCCAAAACCTTGTAGGATGTTTATCTAAATGTTTTAAATTACAATGTATAATGAAAGTGATGTTTTAAGTAATTAAGTACGTGGTTGTTACATTAAACCAATACATATCATTTTGTAGAAGATTTTTAGACAAAGTTTTCAAAGCAATGTTGATATGATAATCATATGATATAAAGTGGAACTTAAAATTTTATGCCCAATGGTTGATCATGAGTAAGAGATTAGTTAGTTTATATCCAACAAATATGACTAATGTGTATACATAAATATGATAATATAGTTCGTTAGAGTGCTAGTAAGATATAAGTTGGTAATCGACATGAAAGGCAAGTTTCCTAACATAACTTTGGATTTTGTGCAAGTTCTCGAACTTCATTTGATTCTCACATTGAATGCAAGTTTCCTAAATTCTTTACACTGTATATATTGTATAATCTGAATTGTTGCCATATCAACCATATTTATTTCAAACAAATATATATTACTATTCAGAAATCATTGATATTTTGACGATTGTTGCAAACATTGAACTTATAGTTCTGGAATGCATTATAAAAGTTGTCTATGCCATTGATTCGGCTAGACTATTATCATATGATAGAAAGCCATCCAAACCAAATTAACTTGGTGCAGACTGGTATAATTGATTGAGATGAACAACCTTTCTTGGAGGGGACACTATATAATTATCAGGAGACCGATGTGTGCACATGAGTATGATTAAATGTTATGCATAATATAGGATACTTTAGGCTGGTCACCTATTGTACTCATTTTTATTGGATTTTCAGTATAATACTATTAATTCTAGTCGAAATTCATAGTCCTTAGTGACTGCTCAGTATTCAGTGTTTTGAAATCTCAAATTGCTTAAGTATTGAATCTTATTGATATTTTTTTGTCCTTAGCGACTATTGTTGAGAACCATTGATACTTCTTGATATCCTTGAACTATCATTTATTGATGTACTCTCTAGAATTTAAAAGTATTTTGAACACCCTTATTGCTATATTATTTGCTGAGCAAACTTGTTGCTCATTCTTGCTTTTCCTAAAAATATTTCAGTTAAGGCAAAGCAAGGTGGACCCTCAGGCACTGATAAGGGCAAGGGCAAAGCTACGGAGTAGCTTCATATTTATTTAGAAATATTATGAATATGTAAAGACATAAATTGTATTATATATTAGTTATGTCTAAACTATGTTTAATTATGTTTAAGGTATGTAAGAGATATTTTAAGTTACGAAACCTTGGGACATGAATGATTATATTAAATAAATGTAATCTATTATGTTATTTCCGTTGTATGAGATATTATTTAGTTATTAAATGTGTAGCACATGGCGAACCAAATTCAAGACGCGAGTGGTCTGAATTTGGGGGCATCATAGGTTGGTATCAAAGCTGTAGTTATAAACCTTAGGAGCGATAGTCCTTAGATTATAACTTAGAAGAACTTAGAAGATAAGGGATGAAACTCATGTAGAGTTTCCTAGGAAGAAATTTAGTGTATTATGGAATATAATTTCATTCTATACAATGAACTTATGTTTTATTTAACATTCTAATGGAGTTGTTATTTGCTTGTCTTGTGTTTGTGGTTGTGTAATGACAGACATGGGAGGACCTAGTAGAGTGATAGAGGAGATGCCCCATGACATACACGTGGTATATGAGGCACCATTGATAGCTGAGCCCATTTTGCCAGTGGATCCTATCAATGATGAGGATGAGGAGGAGGAGATGGAGCCATTTCCAGTAGAGACAAATCCAGAGGAGGAGCCCATAGAGGACGAACCCGCAGAAGATCCCGGTGATACTACATTTGAGGATCAGATGTTGGGTGAGTATGAGGAGCAGATTTTGGAGTTAGGATGTAGAGTCGAGGAGTTAGAGGCTGAGACTCATGAGAGGCAACTGAAGAAGCAGGAATTGGAAGTAGATCTTGCGTATCGCAAGGAAGCAGGAGTACATATGGGCACTCTTTTTCACCGTTCGATAACAAGGAATATAGAATTGGCAGGTAAGCTAGAGGTGTCTGAGCAGAGGGAGCTTAGTGAGAACGCTGAGAATGAGGTTCTTCGGGCACAGATAGAGATGGAAATGATGGAGAGGATCCACTTCGAGGAGAGTGGGAAGAAGCCAATGATAGGGCAGGAGACCTGGAAGATGAGGTGAGATACAAGAGGAGGAAGATGAACAAGATGGGCTATGCCTGGCGCACGGCCATGGAGAAATTGATTGATGGTGTATATCATTATCCAGCAGAGGAGGGACAAACCCGACATGCCATAAGCAGAGATTTGGTGGCACACGTAACTCAAGTAGAATACAAGAGCGCTATGGAGCGCAGAATGTTAGATTGAGGTCTAGGTGTTAGTAATTTAGTAGTAGTAGTTGGTAGTCATCTATGATCTGTTGTTGTAATCCCAATCTTTGATACGAATTATAGGATAGTTATGTAAACTTCAAACTTTTGTAAAATTTTAGATGGGTAGTATGTTAGTAATTGTCCCCATCTTTTGTGATATTAGGGGATATGTGTTGACATTTATAGAAGTATGCTAGGGATAATCATGTTAATGTAATGATTCGGCATATGAATATAAATGATCTTATTCCAGAAACATGTTATAAAATCTTATTTTTTTTCATTTGAGAAATGTTTAAGTAATATAATTAGATAATGAAAATGAAAATTTTGTGATGCAGAAAAATGCCGCCCAGACGTAGACTAACCGCACCAGAAGAGTCGGTCAATGATGAAAGAGGACAAGTAGAACCTATGCAAAGGCTAGTAGATTTGCTAGGAGAGGCCCTCCGGGGAAGAAAGAACGAACCAGTACCACCCAATCTCCAGGCGGTACCAGTTACGAACTTTAAGGACTTTAGAAGTGTAGGACCTCCGAAATTCATGGGTACTGTGACGCCCCCAAAATAGGTATACACAACCCATTCTGAGTCGCCAAATACATGGTACATAATTTAAATACAAATTCATTTATACAATACGACAAAAACGTAGCTGAGAGTTTTAACATGAATATTGTCTCCTATACAATATCCAAACTTAAATGGAGTCCTCATTATAATTATTATCACACTATTTCATAGAATAGTGAGGACTACTATGGCAACCATTTCGGACTGTCACTCCATTCTCTGACTAGTCCTGGCTATGTTCTCATTTCTAGAAGAGAACAATGAAAGCAAAGGGTGAGCTTAACTAGCCCAGTAAAGAATATTATGACTAAGATTATGCAGAATAAATTATTGTTAGCCTTCAACTGTGTAAAACTGATAGAATACAATAGACAACAAGTTTAACTACATCGGAACAAACAATCCATTAGAAGAGTCAAGTAGAGCATGATATCTACTATCTTCTATAATTTAAGAGTTCATCATCAATTTTTTATCGTTGTAACACATCTCAATAAATAATCCACATCATCGAATTATCCATGCACTATGAGCCAAGGATATTCGTTAGTATCACATCCACGAATTATCCATGCACTATGGGCTAAGGATATTCGTTATTATCACCAATGGTCATGATCATGCCAACAACTGTCCATCAATACACTACGGGCCAATGAGGACTTTTACCACATCATTTGTAACATTACAGGTCATGACTATACCAATACATAATTCTTGGTTATAATCATATCAATCAACGGTCCATCTATGCACTACGGGCCAAAGATGACTTTCATCACAATATAAGCATGAAGATGGTGATAATGATATAAGAATTCAATTAAGTGAAAGCAATGATTAATTTTAAAGATTTATAATTCAATTTATCCAGAGTTCAAAAATGTCCAAATTGTCAACATGATAACTGCTTTGTAGAGTAAAATTCAAGAATAATATTCATGTATTAAAAATAATTTGGACAAAAAAGAAATTAATTTTTTTGTCGTGAATAGTATCCCAGGTGAATAATACCTGGGTGAATAGTACCCCGTAAATAGTACTTCAGGAATAGTATCCTGATATGAAAAGATTAAAAATTAACAAGAATGTTCAGAAGAATACTTCCGTGAAAAGATACTAGATGAAGCACAAATTTCAAGAATATTCTACTAATTTCAAGAAGCATAGAAGCAATACTTATCAACATGACTGTAGAATTAGGAATATGAAATGAAATAATATTACTTATATACTACAGAGTATGGAAGAAAATACTATTTCTTACGAATATTGAACAAAAATAATATCCCTTATCTTAGTAGGAGAGTAATTCCAACTGGTATAGCGGAGATATTCTTGAAGAAAACTTATACTATTTTCTACATTCAAAGCTTCCTTAAACTCTAAAGAAATACGCTCAATATTATAAAAGAAGAATTCTCTAATTCTGGTGCGATTTTCATTTCTAAACTAAGCATCCTATTTATAGGAGAATGACATGATATTATTTGAATTCATAAAATCACGGACCAATAGTAATTGTTCACGGGCATAGATAATCGGCGAAAAAAATTGATTTACTATACAGCACTATGCAATAAAATATTCTAATAAAATGAAAACTTTAAATAAAATATAATATATTCTATTTATAATCTAATAAAACAAAACTTATAATATATATATATATATATATATATATATATATATATATATATATATATATATATCATCCACCACTCACACGCATCATCCATCCACCACACACACACATCATCAACCCACCACACACACCCTCACACACACACACACGCACACACACACTCACACACACACACACACTCACACACATTATATATATATATATATATATATACACACACACACACACACACACACTTTATATATATATGTAATAAAATAAAACTGAGATGACTTTCTACCGATGATTTTGAAAAATGAGTAAGTGGGGGTCCATGTAATAAGCCAAATTTACAACAAATACTTTATAAAAAAAAATCTTCTATTTATCTCAATTCACTTGGCTTCACTAAACACATTTTTAATAATATTTATTCATCATTAATATTATAACTCACAATATTAACAACCAGATCATTCTCAAGAAAGAGGGGGCTTTCTGATAAAGACTTCTTCTTATTGGCGCGCAATTAGGTGTCCAAATCCCTTTTGTCGACAGAACTTTCTAGACATTGTCAATAATACAAATAATAATTTAAATAACTTTGTTGTCTCAATTATTAATTTAATAATATAAAATATTGTGACAATAATTGAATCAATAATGTGAGATACTATGCAGTAATTACTGTGGCAATAACTGAGTAACTTCTCACGTAAGCATCAATAATCAAAAATATTGTGCAATATCGTGTGTTACTATACAACCATGCGTATTACTGTACTTCTATCACCGGGTATTTCAATAGTTTAACGGTATAACTTTTGTCGTTATTTTTATAAAAAGTTATTTCTGTTATTTTTTAACTCCGACAATAATTCCGTTGTGGGGTCCACCAATGATTGTGTCGTCTTACGAATATTCCCTGATAAACGAATATTTTATGACAACATGCTTACTTTGCAAAATTTGTAAATATTACCCATAACTATAACGTTATATCAAATCCACACCTTATTATTCAAAAAGATATTTCTAGAAAATTAAATCTTTATTTATAAAAGTTGGGGTCTTACAACCTCCCCTTCTTATGAAATTTTATCCTCAAAATTGATGTACGTACTTGGTATGTCGAAGAGGTGCGGATACCTTGTTTTTATTTTAGATTCTAACTCCCAGGTCATTTCCTCAATATCGTGGTTTCTCCACAAAACTTTGACTTGAGGTATAACCTTTGACCGTAGAATATGTTACTTCTTATCCAAGATTTTAACAGGTACCTCTTCATACGTTAAATCTTTAACTATCTCATCTGGTTCTAATTCAATAATATGGTTCGGGTCTTCCACATATTTATGTAACATAAATATTGAAAAACGTTATGAACACGAGACATACTTGGCGGTAAAGTGAGTTAATAGGCCACAGTTCCTACTCGATCGAGGATTTTAAATGGGCCTATGAATCGAGGATTGAGCTTTCCTCTCTTTTCAAATCTCGTAACTCCGTTCTATAGAGCAACACGTAACAACACATGATCTCCAACATTGAATTCAACGTCCCTTCGATGAAGAATAACATAATTTTTTTGTCGATCTTGTGAGGTTTTTATACGTTGTCGGATCATTTAAATCTTTTCCTTAGTCATACGTACCAATTTTGGTCCCAACAACGTTGCTTCACCCATCTCGTCCCAGCATACTGGAGAACGACACTTGCGTTCATACAATGCCTCGAATAGAGTCATGCTTATACTTTCTTGATAATTATTATTGTAGGAGAATTCCACTAATGGAAAAAACTTGTCCTAACTTCCTTCAAAGTCTAGGACACAGAGTCTTAATAGATCTTCAAGAGTTTGAATAGTCCTCTCCGACTTCCCGTCCGTCTAAAGATGCTATGCAGAACTGAATCGTAAATATGTGCCCATAGCTTTCTACAAACTAACCCAAAATTGTGAAATGAATCTCGGGTCTCGATTAGAAACTATGGATACTGGCATACCATGCAGTCTTACAATCTCATTTATGTATATACGAGCAAGGCATTCAAGTGAATAAGTTTCTCGTATAGGCAAGAAATGAGCAGACTTGGTTAATCTATCGACAATGACCTAAATTGCTTCTATGATTTGAGAAACCTTGGAAAGACTAGTAACGAAATCCATGCTAATATGCTCCCACTTCAATTCTAGAATTTTAAGTGGTTACAATGGACCGTTTGGCACTTGATGCTTCGCCTTGACACGTTGACAAGTTAGACACCTTGAGATAAACTCTGCGATCTATCTTTTCATATTGCTCCACCAAAATGTATGTCGAAGATTACGATACATTTTGGTACTCTCAAGATGGATTACAAACGGTGTGTTGTGCGCCTCCATCATGATTTTATACTTCAAATCAGAGTTGTTATAAACACAAAGTCTAGAGTTGACTCGAAGTATTCCTTCTTCATCGATTCTTGCTTTCGGAATAGCACCTTCTTATACTTTCTTCCTCATACGCATCAACTCCAGGTCCGTAGCTTGAGTAGCTTTAAATTTATCGATTAAAGTCAGTTCCACTCGTATATTTACCATCATCACGTGGGTCTCTGGAGTCTTTAACTCTATATCCATCCTTTGTAAGTCATATAAGATGGGCCTTTGCGTTGATAATATCGCACTCGTACCAGCATATGATCTTCTACTCAACGTGTCAGCTACCACGTTCGCTTTTCTAGGATGGTATTAAATGGTATGATTGTAATCTTTCAATAGCTCAAGCTAACGTCGTTGCCACATGTTGAGTTCCTTTTAGGTAAAAAATATTTGAAGCTTTTATGATCTGTATAGATCTCTACTTTCTCCCTCTACAGGTAATGTCTCTAGATCTTTAGTTCGAAAATGAATGTTGTCAACTCTAGATCATGAGTAGGATAATTCCTCTCATATTCTTTAAGTTGTCGTGAGACATAGGCTATGACTTTTCTATTTTGCATTAGAACACATCCTAGCCCCTTACCTGAAGCATCGATGTAGATGACAAATCTCTCCGAACCAGATGATATTGTCAAAACAGGTGCTGAAATGAGTCTCCTCTTAAGTTCTTGAAAACTCTTCTCACATTCCTTGCTCCAATCGAATTTTATATCTATTAGAGTTAGCTCAGTTAATAGAGTAGCGATTCAAGAAAATTCTTTCACGAATCTCCGATAATAACTAGCTAAGCCTAGAAAGTTAAGTACTTCGGTTACTGACTTAGGTAGCTCCCAGCTTTGTATTGCTTTAATCTTTGCTGGGTCAATAGATATTTCGTGATTTGATATCACGTGCCCAAGGAATGCTACTTCCTCAAGCCAGAACTCATATTTCTTCAACTTGGCATAAAGTTTGTTTTCACGAAGCTTTTGGAGTATCAGCCGCAAGTGTTGCTCATGATTTTCATGGCTTTTGGAATATATGAGGATGTCATCAATAAAGACAACCACAAAATGATCCAAATAATCTTTGAATACTCGGTTCATCATATGTGGCGCCCCCAAATTTGGGTCCCTTCGAACATCGGATCCGGTCCGCCACGATACTACTATCGTCAAACCAATTATATCTTTTATTCATAACTTAATGAATATAACTTTACTTATTACAATTTAGAATATAAATTCATTCCATTTCCAGGATCTGCACAATGACCCCAAACTTTTATAAGTTTCACAACTTGGTCATTTACTATTCATGTTTTACATCACATTCGATGTTATAAAAATATAAGGAATATTTTAAACTTTTTCAATCTCCTTCGAAAAATAATCTTTTATTGATATCTTAACTTTAATCAATTACAAATCCCTGAATCAAATTATTCTATGATTCTCTTCATTCTATTTCCGTATAAACCTTTGCATCTTGATTCGAATTCCACTATGTACCGCCTAGTACAACTTTACAAGCTAACATATATTACACATCATAAATTACTATCAAGTATACCTCCTAGAACCTAAACATGGTCCTTAACCTGTAAAAGTGGTTATTTGCAAGGGTGAGCTCAACAGCCCTGTAATTCTAACAGTTTTCATGCAGCACATAGCATATAATAGTATACTCAGCTCATGCATTCATAATCCATTAATATTTACTACGTATGTTACCTCTCAAATAACAGGCATATAAGTTTATTTCATAAGCATATCATCAAAGATCAACTTTCACATTTCATATATATCTCATATGCATTTCATAAATACATCAACATTCTCATGGCATAATATAGCTCAACTAACAGTTATCGAATTCATTTAACAAATAGGAACTGAAAGACTTGCCTGATTCGTAGCTTATCTGCACTACGTGTATTCCTACATAGTTATATAATCATGGATTCATATCCATTAGTCATATATTTCATACATTCTTAATATAATCATAATGTTACATTGTTTCCTAACTAGGTTTGTAAAACCTACATTTCACTTTCTCATCATACTCTTAGAATAGCTAGGTATGTATAGATATACCTTAACCGCTCGTTCTTGACATCAACATTTATATCTATCACACACTTGACTCGATATGTGTTTGACACATTTAAAACTCATATAGGTAAGTTCAAACGTACACATACGTCTAACTTAATTGTAAACTTTCTACATACTTCATCATATATCCTACATACCCATAGAACAAATCAGATTATAGTCACCATAAATCCAAATAATCATAATATCTAATCATTACTTTACAGTCTACAAATACCTTTTGGACTTATCATTTGAAAGTCCATAATCACCTCTTTAAACATTCAATCCTATCACCTAGCATGTTTCATATCACATTAGATTTGTACTGCTCATATAATACTTGTTAGAGTAACAATACAAGCATGCAAACACCTTCAAACCATTTATAGAAAACAGATCTTACTGCTAGCTGGCGCGGCCGCGCTTGGTTTGTACTGAGTCTTAGTGCAAACCAAGACTGCTACATAGAAGCTAGGCCAGACTTGCACCTCCGATAACAATTCGGATAACACTTGCATAATCATACATGATGTGATATTTATGAATAGGTTTGGTCTCCCTGAAAACTTGTTCTTTACAGGATTTGCCAAGTCTCACAAAATCAAGACTCCATATGTTGATTTAATAAATTCCTTTATGTTTAGTCATTATATTTATTCGATGAGATCTATAAGTCCCAATTGAACATGCTTACATTATCTTGGTCATGTATGTCAAGTTGTGGAGTTCTACTTCATTATGCTTACTCTATACCACCCTTAATTAGTTTACGATACATATGACTAACTAGCCTACATGTTAATCATGTTTTTATGCATATTCATATCTTAACATGATAGCCTCAATTTCGGAAATACGTGCAAGGTTTGTCATCAACAAATCGGTTTTTCCCCAATCTCTTAAGTTCCTTTAAGAACACATATATCAACCGAGCTATGCAACCTATTACATGCAAAGCAACTTTAGACCATGCTAGATAATCATTTGTGAATATACTCAAGATCAGAACTTAAAGACACCATGAGCATATTGCTTTGTTTTTGCAAAACTTCCTTTAGAAAATCCTTAAACCAACTAGTAAGATTCTTTTAAGCATGCAAGATGAGTTCACATAGTCCAAATCATGTAAGGAACTTCAACTCACATGTCTTATTTGTTTGTACATGTTTCTACACCCGTTTACAAGGTCAAAATATAACCACTCCAAGTATATAAAACTTAGTTTGCAAAATATTTTAGTTTGCCTTTAAAATCGTTTTAAACCAAACCAATGAAATCCGATACATGTGAAACAACTTTGAATCTTACATCATGCATAATTAAACCTCGTATACATGCTATCAAAGTCAAAACTTAAATGACTCAAAATTCATCAAGGTTTATTTTTTCAAAATCTTCAAGTCTCTTTAGAAAATCATTAATACCAAGCTAACACACTCATTATGTGCAAGGTAACTTAAAATCATATGTTAGATCCTTTTACATATTTAGTTAGGCCAAACTAGCATGCTCACGAGATCAGAATACAAGTAAGTCTATTTCCAACAAGGTTTGTCTTTCCAAACTTATAAGTTTCCTTTAAAACTCAAACTAATCCAAGTTATAGTGACCTACTATAACTAAAGTAACTTCAATCCATGTATTGGGGCTATTTATATGCATTTCCAAACCAACCTAACATGTTCAAAAATCATATTACAGCAGAAGTTGGAGTTCAAGACAGACACTGCGCGGTCGCGCTGGGTTTGTACTAGGAAGTGGGGCGGCCGCGCTACTTCGGCACTAACCCAGACTTGGCCTCTGCTTTAGCAGAATTTCGACCACATATTATATACTCTTCAATTTAACATGCTTAGACCAACCATATAGGTTCTATATCATACTCTAAACTCAATTAACATATCAATATCAATTCATTGTTTAATTAACAAGTTAGTCATTCTAATTTTTAAGAATTTATCAAAACCTAACTAAGAACAAAATTAGGACTTTTATACCTTTTTAAGCTTAGTATGCTTAGTTTCTCCCTTCTGAGATTGCTAGACTCCTCTTTGACCAACCAACACTCAAACTCAATTTCTCAGAGTTTTCCACAGACAAAACACAACAACGTGATTTCAATAACATAGCTGCCATTTATAGAGGAATGATAGATTAGGCATTCATTTTACACTGAGGTTGGAACCTATGGTGTAATGGAATGAAACATTGGCTAATTGAGAGTGGTTCAACAACCCTGCACTAGCTATCTTCGTAGCCAATTATCTCGGCTTGGTGGTTACGTAAAATAGAGTTTAGACCACTGTTCATGTACCTTTTGTGTCACTTAATTTGGGACAAGAGAAATTCTCAGTAACTTTATTAACTAATGCTTGGTTTGGTCCTTTTAAATTCCCAAAATGAAGTCTTAATGTACAATTATTACCATATTAGAAATTTAGGGATTAAACATATACTCACATCATATAATCCATGTATATTAAATACATGTAATAAAATATCGCAATTAGGCATTGTTGTCCGGGTATCCCCCATAATTATTTTTAGTACTCGATAATCACATTATAACATTGTCTAATATAAATGTTTATTTAAACATTTAATCTCCTTCCCAATTTCTAGAATACACATATATTTAATCATTTCTGTATTACAATTACATGGGATTTCATTGTACTACTAGGTACCTAATTTTGTTGCAATATACTCCATGTGCATTTTGGCTAGTCCAAATAATATTTTAATTGGTCTAAATAAAATTCAGTTGGGTATTCTCAACCCATTATTTCCTAACACATAATTATCACAATGATTAATATCAATCATTTATTATCTTTTCAATAATTCTCTTTTCTACCACAAATTGACCCAACATATTTCAGTTCGCCATAATTTAATTATTAACTTAATGCGCAAATCTCCAACCAATATCTATTTATAATTATATTGGTTTTTCTTCTATTATCCTTCACTTATTTTCCGTTATCATCCTTCAAATATTAAAACCTTTCATATATTATCATATTACATAATATATGAAAAATACCAAAGTTAATTAACATAATCATTTCATTTTCTTCATGTAAAATACATATATTAATTCACCATTTTACTTAAGTGAATTACCCCTTCCATTCAATTTACTATCACGTCACTAACACATAATGCTTTAATATTAAAAATTATATTATTCCATAATATAATTTTCCACTTAATTTAAGTTAACTAATATTTATTCTTGTTTAGTTAATTTTCATAACTAACTCTCATTCTATTCAGGATTCGTTATCTCGATCCATTCATGGACAGTAGGAACATCACTTATGATCCTTTATATAACATATTAGCCACTAATATACAACTCTTAAAGTTCATATTACACAAACTCATCCTGAACCATTTGTAGACCGACGCGGCAGCGCTGGTCTTAGGCTTAAGAGTGGCGCGGCCGCGCCACCTCAAGTTAGGATCCAGACAAGTTATGTTTCAACAGAAACAGAACTTAACTCGCAAATTCTTTAACATGATCCATACATGCTATCTCATCATACTAACCAAAATGAATCTTCAATGACTACATTCATCAATAATTTAGAGATTAACTTCAAGTTCATCTCTTCTTCCTTTAATCTATACCTTTAACCATATCCCAATATTAGTCAATAAATCTCTAACCAATATTTATCTAAAGATATATCGATTTTCTTCTCTCGTCAACAACGCACATATATACAAGTCCAAACCTAGCACACATAGAGTCTTTAATAATATTCAATATAGTACACTGAGTGGTTTCCCACAAACAACCAACAATTTAGTTTTCGTCTCATCTACACTATTTTCACAATGAGTTAGATTGGTTACTAATTCGTATATACCCCCGCTCTCTGAAGGAATCGTTTAGCCCAACTCCTATACATCCACCATTAAAGAGTACGGTTGCACTACCTTAAACTTGATACTCACTCGTACAAATACTCAAGAAATTGGTGATTGTCAAAGATATTTAATGTCATCAACTTACTATTATAAAATAATTTCACATAAATTATTTAATATCGATAGATAAATCTTATCTATCTTCTTACTAATTCATCTCTATAATTTATAATAAATATATAATAACGATATATATTTATTAAACACAGCATCACTTATTACATAGCTCATATTACCCTATGTAACACAATACCACATACCTTGTAACAGATTTACATATTTTTATTTGAACCCTTCACATGCCTTAAGAATTTTATCTACTAAATTCTTATTTTAATATTTTCTAAAAATTCGGGTTCTTACATCATATCCATGAAAGCAGCAGGACCATTGGTCAATCCAAAAGACATGACTAGGAATTCGTAATGCCCGTACCGAGTTTTGAAAGCAGTCTTTGGAATGTCATCAGTTTTAATCTTTAACTAATGATATCCGGAACGAAGATCGATCTTTAAAAAGAATTTAGCACCTTGCAACTAATCAAACAGGTCATCAATGCGAGGTAACGGATACCTATTTTTGATGGTGACATGATTCAACTCCCGATAGTAAATTCAAAGTCGCATACTCCCATCTTTCTTCTTTACAAATAGAATAGGAGCACCCCAAGAAGACGTACTAGGATGAATGAAATCGATATCTAACAATTTCTGCAGTTGGATTTTTAAGTCTTGAAGTTCAATAGGAGCCATTCGATATGGGGTTTTAGAAATGGATTTTTTACCGGGTTCAAGGTTAATACAAAACTCGATTTCACGCTATGCGAATAGGCCAGGAAGTTCTTCAGGGAATACGTCAAAAAATTTATTAACAATAGAAATATCATTCAAATCTGACGTATTTTTGTTTAAATCTGTAACATGGGCTAAGAAAGCTTAACATCCATTTTTCAATAAACGAATGGCTTTATGGCTTGATATGACAGTGATTGGCTTTAGTGGTTTGGTTGCTTGAATTCGCATAATAGGTTGGTTAGGAATATGAAAGCTAACAACCATACGAAAGTAAACAATTTTAGGATGGTGAGTAGTTAAAAATCAATTCCTAAAATCACATCAAATGAAAGTATTTTCAAAGAGATAAGATCGACATGTAATGTAAGGGTGCTGATTTGAATCAAACAAGATTTATAAACAATGGATGTAATGAAGGTTTCTCCCAACGGACTTTCAATAGATAAGTCAAAGTCTAATTTCTCTAGAGTTAAATTTAAACGTTGAGTGCAAGTAGGTAAAATAAAAGAATGGGTAGAACCGGTATCAAATAAGGTATAGACTTCGCAAGAGTTTATGATTGGCTTACCCGTGATATCTTTGTTCGGGTTCCTCTCTTTTTAGGAGGTCAGGAAAAATACTCTCCCTTGAACTATCGGCTTTGACTTATCTAAGACAGCCTTTGGTGCCTCCATCCCAGCTAGATTTGACTTCATTACACAACAAAATTGGGCTAGGTGACCTTCTCTTCCATAATTATGACACGCTTTGGGTTGTTGTGTATAGTTGGGACTGATGTGTCCCTCACCTCCGCATTTGTAGCATACGACCGGTGGTCATTCTCCTTCCTTGAAAATGGGTGTTGGTGCTGCTGTCTTTCCATCATTGTTGAATCTCTTCTTTTTGAAATTTTCACTTCTATTATCTTGGCCAGGATTACCACCGAAGTGGTTACCATTTCTGGCATGTTGATTTCCTCCACATTTGTTGTCACCACTTCAATGACTGCTACCACTAGTATTATCGTTTTGCCGGCTGCTATCTTTAGGTTGGGCTGACTCATTATCACGCTCCAATAACTGACCCCTATTCACAACATTTGGATACAAGAAAAGTTTGTGAGAAATGAGGTATTGACGTATTTCGGGTTTCAAATCTCGTAGAAACATTCGTGTCATACACTCCTCATTATCTACCAAATGGGATGCAAACCGGGATAACTCGATAAACTTAGCCTCATATTACGATACGGTCATATTTTTTTGCTCCAGCTTAATGAATTCTACCTCCTTCATGTGACGAATACTTTCAGGAAAGTACTTGTCGTTGAACAATTCTTGGAACTTCTCCCGAGATATCTTTAGTGTGACAAGCTGAGTACATTTTACAGATTCCCACCAATGATCTGCCTCTCCTCGCAACATGAAGGTGGAAAAGGAAACCTTTTACTCCTTGGAGCATCCCAAGGCATCAAATATCTTGGTGATCTGCTTAATCCACATCTCTACCTTAAGTGGTTCTAGCTTTCCCAAAAACTCCGACGGTCCCAGCTCCTTAAATTTCTTAGCGGTGACCATCCGTGAGTTGCCAGTGTTTCCACCTGCATTTTGAACAGGCGTCTCTCTTGCCTGATGTTGCATGAATTGCAGAAAGCTCCTAAACATCCCGTCGTTCATCATTTGGTCGGTGTTATTTTTTACATGAGGATCATTGCCTTCTTGATGCACATTATCCTGGTTATTGATCATCGTGACTCAACGATCTCATGTGCTCCATTGCTTATCTCAACATTTTCAGATGCCATTTTCAAACACTGCCATAAAATAAGGGTTAATTGACATGCCACATATTATCCCTATATTATGACCGACTAATTAAATAACAAATAAGCTTAGGTAGGTCATACTAGCGAAGGATTTACCCGTCTCTCCCCTCTTAGTTCTAGTCTCAAATTTCAGCTATGAATCATATCTCTAAGCTTTGATATCAATTGTGACGCCCTCAAAATAGGTATACACAACCATTCTGAGTCACCAAATACATGGTACATAATTTAAATACAACTTCATTTATACAATAAAACAAAAACGTAGCTGAGAGTTTTAACACGAATATTATCTCTTAGACAATATCCAAACTCAAATGGAGTCCTCATTACAATTATTGTCACACTATTTTATAGAATAGTGAGGACTACTACAGCCATCATCTCGGACCGTCACTCCATTTCCCGACTAGTTCCAACTATATTCTCATTTCCTGAAGAGAACAAAGAAAGTAAAGGGTGAGCTCAATTAGCCTAGTAAAAAATATTATGACTAAGATAATGCAGAATAAATTATCTTTAGCCTTCAATAGTGTAAAACTGATAGAATACAATAAACAACAAGTTTAACTGCAGCGGAACAAACAATCCACTAGAAGAGTCAAGTAGAGCATGATATCTACTATCTTCTATGATTTAAGAGTTCATCATCAATATTTTATCGTTGTAACATAGCTCAATAAATAACCTACATCATCGAATTATCCATGCACTACGGGCCAAAGATATTCGTTAGTATCACATCCACGAATTATCCATGCACTACAGGCCAATGATATTCGTTATTATCACTAATGGTCATGATCATGCCAACAACTGTCCATCAATGCACTACGGGTCAATGAGAACTTTTACTACATCATTTGTAACATTACATGTCATGATTATATCGATACATAATTCGTGGTCATAATCATATAAAACAACAGTCCATCTATGCACTACGGGCCAAAGATGACTTTCATCACAATATAAGCATGAGGATGATGACAATGATATAAGAATTCAATTAAGTGAAAGCAAGGATAAATTTTAAAGATTTATAAATCAATTTATCCAGAGTTTAAGATTGTCCAAATTGTCAGTATGATAACCGCTTTATAGAGTAAATTTCAAGAATAATATTCATGTAACAAAAATAATTTAGACAGAAAAGAAATTAATTTTTTGTCGTGAATAGTATCCCGAGTGAATAGTACCCCATGAATAGTACTTCGAGAATAGTACCCCGTGAATAGTACCCCGACATGAAAAGATTAAAAAATAACAAGAATGTTCAGAAGAATACTTCCGTGAAAAGATACTAGATGAACCGCAAATTTTAAGGATATTCTACTAATTTCAAAGAGTATAGAAGCAATACTTATCAACATAAGTGTAGAATTAAGAATATGAAACAAAATAATATTACTTACATACTAAAGAGTATGGAAGAAAATATTATTTCTTATGAATATTGAACAAAAATAATATCCCTTTCCTTAGTAAGAGAGTAATTCCAACTGGTATAGCGGATATATTTTTGAAGAAAACTTGTAATGTTTTCTACACTCAAAACTTCCTTAAACTCTAAAAAAATATGCTCAATATTATAGAAGAATAATTCTCTGATTCTGGTGTGATTTTTATTTCTAAACTAAGTATCCTATTTATAGGAGAATGGCAGGATACTGTTTGAAATTAGAAAATCACGGACCAACAGTAATTATTCACGGGCACAGAGAATCGACGAAAAAAATTAATTTACTATGTGTCGACGTCGGGATTTTTATTTATCCCTTTTCTGTACTTGTCTTTTGGTGTTCTCATTGTAGGTGAGCTTTGTTTGAAAAAATAAGTTGTGAAAAGGTCCAACATGTATATGTCAACGATTGGACTGTAAGAGTCGCCAGTTGGTATTTTTAAATGGTTGCACCAACTCAACTGAGAAAAGGTTTACACATTGACCTAGTGATGTGACACTATTTAACTGGTCTGTGAAACCGAGATTTATTAGGGTCCGAGGGCTTGATTATGTGGAGGGAAAGTGTTAGGCACCACCCCCCCCCCGACATCTGTGTTACTACGGTGACTGTGACGCCCCCAAATTCAGGTACTTGAATCCCGAATTCAGTGCTTCACGATACCATTTCTTTGAGCGGAATAATAATAATAATGTCATAAATATCAAACTTAATTTACATATCAGAGTTTTCTAAATCCCAGTTACGCGACCTTAAAACATTTCATTACATGATGGATAATAAATAACATCATTTTATTTAAGTCTAGCTATTACATAAGATAAAACAAACTTATTCTGACAGCTTTCCTTTCCTTTATTCCTGGCAGAGCCCTCTGGTTGGTCATACTTAACTGAAAACATTTAATTTAAGCAAGGATGATCATTTGAGTGCCCAGCAAGTAATAAGAATTATAAATATTAGTTGAAAGGATTAAATGTTTTCTTTGTACTACCCTTCTACAACAAATCAATGGTTGTGAAGTAATCTGAACCGATAATAATAACATAACAACCCTCTATCAATTTTTTCTAAACTACGTACTAACTATAAATAGGGTTAAGGTGACATACTATAAATATTGTTCTCAATTTTCGAATAGGTTTAGCAGAACTTCATCAGCAAACCGTCATAACTTATGGGCACGGGGGGTGATCAGCCCGTTATGCCTTGTATTGATCAATACTACATGCAAGAACGATATTATCGTTCACTCTGTCCGCCTTGGGCGCATAAAAGTTTTTCCATGTTCGGGATGTTCATACTTAGTCTGGAATCCGAACCAAAACAATTTGATTGCATATAAAAAGGTTTTATCATATTCAATGATATTTCTAAATCTGTGTCTAGCTGGTCAAATAGCTTAGACGACTCTTACATCATGTATGCATACTGGTATCAATAGGTATATATATATATATATATATATATATATATATATATATATATATATATATATATATATATATATATATATATCAACATGTGATTAAATACAATGACTATCTAAGTGGGGACACTTGTATAACCATGTTTAGAAAATAACGAACATAATATATATATCTGAATTATAATATAGTACCATGTTGATAATCAATGATCGGATATAACATATATAATAATAGGGTTAATATTCTAGTACAATAATAATATAATTCTGAAACTTTCTTACTCGTGTCCATTGCATAAAGAAAATGCAAAGGTAAGATACTTGTCTGGTCTACTGCTTACACAACTTAGTTCTATCCTTAATTCAATGACCTATCATTTATAAGATTGTTCTGTTGATTAGAATAACATATCATAACACATCATACTGTTATTTACAGTTAATACATAACCTAATCACATTATCACATAGATATATCAGTCATTAAGACACAAACAAACACTTATACAGCTAATCTATATAGGTTTGAATCAAATTCGGTAGCATTTTGGTGTACCGACTGCTTTATCGGGTAATTACCGAGTATAAAACACTAATCTGTATCTTAAACATTATTCTGGATAATTTAAATATCAATCATATGACTTATAATAATTTATAATTAATTATCATAATTTATCTTGATTTTTCAAACTCTAGAATCATTATTAAATAATTTAGATATTAGATCATTCTATTATCATTAATATTTAAATATTACTAAAATATTAATGCAACCATTGTCAAAATATCAAAGTTATTTTTAATAACTCAAAATATTTTTTTAAAGGTATTAATATTACCCTTAAAGGATTTTTTTTAAACATTCAAAATCATTTTTAAACCATTACCATTAATATTAAAATATTAAAGTATTATTCACTAAAATATTAAAAGTCATTTATAATTAATTAAAATAGTTTAAAACCGTTTATATCCTTTTTAAATGATTTTTAAATTAATAAAAATTATTTTTAATCTATTTATTTAATATAATTATTAAATAAATCTAATATCATTAATATTAAATAATTAATGAAATTTACTTTAAAATATTGAAGGTTATATTTTATAACTTAAAATATTATTAAATACCTTATTATCATTTAAAATGATTTTTAATATAATAAAATCATTTTTTAGTTAATTTATTTAGTGCATTTATTAAATAAATAATATTAAAATAATTACTAATATTTATGAAAAATATGCCAAATTATTAAAAGTTACTTTTTTACGACTTAAAATAATTTTAAAAACTGATTTCATAATTTTCAGAATTTATTTACTATTTTTAAATGATTTTTAGAATTTATTTTGATTTTTAAATCATTTTCCGAAAATTAGAAAATAAAAATAATAAAAACCGTCGCTATAACCTTTAGCGACAAAATCTGTCGCCTTAAGTATTCTTGAGCTCAAGAACGCTGACAAGACAGTGTTCAAGGGTCTTACTTTGACCAAGTTTAATTCCATTCCTACTGTGTTTCTGGGCTTGTTTAAACATTGATCGTGCAGTAGGTACATAACACTAACATTATCAATCATAACCTAGGTCAAAACACATCACAGCATGAAGATCTGGCACATCAAACTCACTGTCAGAGCTTCCTGGGTTTTCTGGGTTACCTAGAAACCCAGTCAGCTTCGAGTAGGCAGTTTGAGGCTTAATTTCCTTCGAGTTCTGTTAATTCCTAAAGTGTTCTAATGGGTCAGGGTTGTAGTCTTCATGTCAAAGTACATATATCATTCATCAAGTTAGTCAAACAACATCAGGTTCATAAGATATCACACGGTCAAACCTTGTCAGAGACAACGTTCATCAGTTTTCTGGGTTACAAAGAAAACTGAGTTCATGCTCGTCCAGGCCAGTTTGACCATCGATTAGTTACATTCTATTTGTTATCTAAGTGATATAAAGGCACAGATCTAAATCCCACATAGCAAGTTATAACATAGATACAAAAACATCATCAAAACTCATAACACATGACAGTTATTAGTCCTCGAAAAGCTTGTCAGACATGATTTGGGCAATTTCTGGGTTACCCAGAATTGCCCAGTCATGCTCGGTCAACCGAGTTTGACCAATAATAACATGAAATTTACATATCCTCTGACCCTGATTCCAGTTCTAGCTTAAAGATATCATATCATACTACAAGTTTAAACATTTAAACAACAAAAATAATAACCAGATAAAGATCTATGTGGTCTGACATTCGGTTATAAGACCACTTTTGTAAATTTCCCAGATTTTGTAAAAACTTAAATTCGAGCATATAAATGTTATGGATTCACTAAATACCAACCCAGATCATGGATTAACACAACATATAACATGTTTAAACATAGAAACAACAAATCCATCATAGCATACTAGATCAAGTTTTATTGGCTTAGGGTTTACCTTTAAGCTTTGATTTTTTTGATTCTGACCTTCTGGTCTGTGAATGGTAAATGTGGGGCTTGCTTATAGCACTAAAATGATCAAACAATTCGTGTGTTAGAGAGAGAGAGAAGCTTGGTGGTGTGTTTGTGAACAATTGGGACAAAATTATGAACTTTCCTCGCTTTCTATCTATATATAATTTGATGCAAGGACCATGGCTGATCATGAGGGTAGGTTTTGGACTGATTAAAGGGTAGTACTAGACCACATGGCTAGCTAAAGTTGGTCACCAACTAAAGTTATGGCAAGTTTTACAAGTTATCTATTAAATAATGCAAGAAGGGCAATTTGGTCATTTGGTGTTTACTTTTAGTGGCAAGGTTGTCAATTCCTTTCTAACCCTTAGGGTTTAACCTTTAGGGTTTAACCCTAAGATTTCCTAAGCTCTAAATCTAGGATTGTGTATTAAGGGTAAAAATGGAAATCTTAGTCTCTAAAAAGGTGAATTAGGGTTTCCTAATTGAATTAGGTTTCCTAATCACTTTAGACTTACAAATTCGACTTTATAATGTACTAATCGCCATAAGCTTGCTAAATTGGTAATTAGGGTTTATAACTTAGCAATTAGGGCTTTGATTTAGTAATTAGGGTTTCTAAATATTAATTAGGGTTTACCTAATTAACATTAAACATAATAATGGTCATTAACTACATAACACATACTTAACAAATCTTACAGTCATAGTTGACTTCTGTACTATAATTTATCAGTAATGCTAGGGTTTGTATTGTTTCTCCATAATTGTTCCTCAAATTACATTACACACATATCAGGCATGTTTATATTACTGAAATATAAATAATATTATATTATTATTCTCATTCCTTATTCAAAATCCAAACTTATGATTTTGAATTCATATCTGACATTATCTTCATACATACCATTATTAATTAAGTTAAAATGATTAACTTAACTAATATAATAGAATACATATCATAATATCCTAATAATCATATATACAATAATCATATTTTTATGGAAAATAGATATTAAATATTTTATTACAAAATTAATTTATTATAAGAATATCATCTATAATGATCAATAATTCTTAAAAGAATTTATTTATAATTATTCATCTAATAAATAATTTTATTTATCACACACACACACACACACACACACACACACACACACACACACACACACACACACACACACATATATATATATATATATATATATATATATATTACTTTGCACATATTCCCACCTTTATATATATATATATATATAATATATATATATATATATATATATATATAAATTATTCGCAAAATTTCTTATTGAAAATATTGAGTTATTACATCCACCCTCCCTTATAAGGATTCCGCCCCCGGAATTACCACTTTAAAACCTATAAACACTAGGGCAAATAGCATATACAGTCATTTCAAGTAGATCTCGATCAGATTCGATCGGACTAATCTTTAACTATTCAACATAAAACTTGTCTATCTGATCATACGGAAATTTAATTTCTAACAGAACTCAAATTTCTCCCTCAAAATTTCTTTATAATAAAATAAAATCATGTATAAGAAAATAAAATTGATTTGAATAATACCTGAAGTTCCATCCCTGGCTGCTACGGTATCCTGAACCGTCATGTTAAAAACTCTTGCGGTTGATTTTGTTGAAGTTGGTCCCGTTATCGCTAGTGTTCTGCTGCCTTTTCCCGCATTCACGCTCCCTATATCCATTCTCCTTTTTGGACAGTCCTTCACCTTATGCTCCATTGATCCACACAGAAAACACCCATTGCTCATCTTAGGATTGGGGCAGTTAGGAGAGATATGTCCCTCTTGCCCACACTTGTAGCACACAAACTTACCCTTAAGACACTCACCTGAATGACTCTTCCCACAATTCTTACATTGCACAGCCTGCTTTTTCACACCTTCCTGCTTGACTTGGACACTCCCGACATTGTTCCACTTTCTTTTTCCATTCCCACTACCTACTTCTACCTTCCCTGCTCCATCACCTTTATTCTTTCTCTCCTTATTGTAGAGGCTCATGGCCTCACTTCCCCCTTCGGCTATGATAGCCTTCTCTAAAAGTGCGGTAAACCTATTGATTTGCAACACTGCCACCATATTGTAGAGCTAAGGTTTTAGGCCTAGCTCAAACCTTCTTACTTTTCTTGCCTCCGTATCCACTTGGTGTGGAGCGAACCTAGCAAATTCATTGAACTTTGCGGCATACTCCGTAACTGTCATGTTCTGCTGCTTTAACTCCAAAAACTTCACCTCCATCCTAGCCTATACACTAGCCAAGAAATAGTTCTCAAAGAATAGTGTCTTAAACCTAATCCATGCTATCACTCCTTCTCCTGCCTTAGCTTGATTTGCCTCCCACCAGAAATTTACCTCTCCTTTCATCCTATAGGTGGCAAAAGCTGTCTTTTGGCCCTCATCTACCCTAGCGACTACAAATACTTTTTCTATTTCCTTAACCCAAGTTTGGGCTTCTATCGGGTCAATGGTACCTCTAAATTCTGGCAGTCCTACAGCCTTAAAATCCTTGAAGTTTGCAAATCGATTGTCTGGTTGATTCCCCGCCGCTGGTATTCCATTCTGCATGGCATGAGCTACCATGTTCACGAAATTCTGCATCAGGTCTAGTTGTTGTCCTCCAGCACTGTTGACAGACTCTTCTACCCTTTGGTTTCGAGTTTGACGTCTAGGCGGGATTTTCTGGTTAAATAAAATAAAATTTATATTTTATTAACTTACATTCTATACCTTATCGTATAAGTTTAATATTTCAAACTTATTCCATTAATCAAACATAGATTCATATTCATTCGACTAATTCATAGTACATAACATAACACATACTTCTTTAAACATCTGATATCCCTTTGTGACCACAAAAGTCGGGAATCGCTACCACCACTTATACAAAAGTGAAAATGTTACACCAACATACTTATCATAGAATACACATATTGAAACCGTACTTACACTACTTATGCACTACGCCTTCTCCTAATCCTGGACAACCTTTCGCTCGATGACCTTCCAATCCACAAATAAAACATGCTCCTAGCTTAAAGTCGGGACAATGATGAGAGATATGTCCCTCATGTCCGCAAATGTAACATATCTTTTTCCCTTTCCTGCATATGCCTTCATGTTTCTTGTCACAGTTTGTACACTTTTCTATTTTGCTAGCGTCCTCTTGGTTATTATCGAAATTTCCTAAATCGCGATCTTTCATCTTTATTTTCCCTTTCTTGCTCGGAGCTGCACAAAATATGTTGCTTTTGGCTCCCATCTGATCAATTTGGATCTTAAGCTTATCTTGTTTTTCCATCGTTTCAATTAATGCCTTTCTTAATTGACTATTTAGTAGCTTTTTATTTCCCACAACTTCTCCAGAGAAGAAACTTTGTTCCTCAGATTCTGCACTTTAGTTGATGCTTGATCAGCTCCAACTTCGGTGTCAGAATCACTATCTGTTAGTTCCACTATTTCTGGGTCTGGTACTATCTTTTCCAAAATGATCACCTCATCAAGGTTATCTTCAACGTGAGCCTCTATTTCAGCTATTGGCTTTGACATTGGCTCGGTTATGGAGATTGACTCCTCCTTTACAATCCGAAGGTATCCTAATCCTCTTCCTCCTGACATCTACACAAAATTATCTAGATTAGTATATAACATATACATATAACAAATAATAATTTTATACAAGTTATCTTTTATTTGATTTGACGATGAATTTATTTAATTCATCTTCCTTAAAACTCTATACGAGTTATTTGTATTTTCAACATTTTCCTCTGCCCTAAGGTTATAGCCTAAGGTCTATCCCACCTACGGTTTCTAACCTTAAAGCTTTGATACCAACCTGTGGCGCCCCCAAATTCAGGCACTTAAAACCCGAATTCAGTGCTTCACGATACCATTTTCTTTAAGCGCAATAATAATAATAATGTCATGAATATCAAACTTAATTTACATATCAGAGTTTTCTAAATCCCAGTTACGCGACCTTAAAACATTTCATTACATGATAGATAATAAATAACATCATTTTATTTGTCTAGCTATTACATAAGATAACACAAACTTATTCTAACAGCTTTCATTTCCCTTTATTCCTGGCAGAGCCCTCTGGTTGGTAATACTTAACTGAAAACATTTAATTTAAGTAAGGATGAGCATTTGAGTGTCCAGCAAGTAATAAGAATTATAAATATTAGTTGAAAGGATTAAATGTTTTCTTTGTACTACCCTTCTACAACAAATCAATGGTTGTGAAGTAATCTGAATCGATAATAATAACATAACAACTCTCTATCAAATTTTTTGAAACTATGTACTAACTATAAATAGGGTTAAGGTGACATACTATGAACATTATTCTCAATTTTCGAATAGGTTTAGCAGAACTTCATCTACAAACTGTCATAACTTGCCGGAACGGGGGGTGATCAGCCAATTATGCCCTTTATTGATCAATACTACATGCAAGAACGATATTATCGTTCACTCTGTCCGCCTTGGGCGCATAAAAGTTTTCCCATGTTCGGGATGGTCATACTTAGTTTGGAATCCGAACCAAAATAATTTGATTGGATATAAAAAGGTTTTATCATATTCAACGATATTTCTAAATCTGTGTCTAGCTGGTCAAATAGCTTAGACGACTCTTACTTCATGTATACATACTGGTATCAATATATATATATATATATATATATATATATATATCTGAATTACAATATAGTACCATGTTGATAATCAATGAACGGATATAACATATATAACAGTAGGGTTAATATTCTAGTACAATAATAATATAATTCTGAAACTTTCTTACTCATGTCCATTGCATAAAGAAAATACAAAGGCATAAAGAAAATGCAAAGGTAAGATACTTGCATGGTCTGCTACTTACACAACTTAGTTCTATCCTTAATTCAATGACCTATCATTTATAAGATTGTTCTGTTGATTAGAATAACATATCATAACACGTCATGCTGTTATTTACAGTTAATACATAACCTAATCAAATTGTCACATAGATATATCAGTCATTAAGACACAAACAAACACTTATACAGTTAATCTATATAGGTTCGAATCAAATTTGGTAGCATTTTGGTGTACCGATGGCTTTATCGGGTAATTACCAAGTATAAAACTCTAATCTGTATCTTAAACATTATTCTGGATAATTTAAATATCACTCATATGACTTATAATAATTTATAATTAATTATCATAATTTATCTTGATTTTTCAATGTAACGACCCCAAAATTCATACCATTTAAAATCTCGACTTCGGTCGTCAACCATACATTCAACCTCAAATTTTACATCATTATTCGATATTAAAAATCACTAAAATTGCGGAATATTTAAAACTTTTGTACATTTCCTTCTTTATTGCCCTAAATCGCAACCTTTACATTACATCTCTTCGATTCAAATATATATCATGAATCGTTACAATAAACTGACTATACAAAGTCTTACATCATAAATAGATATCCATATACACTGGATAGCTCAATTTACAATTCAACAACATTTACATTCAAAATATTACATACATTTCTCATAAAACATAAGTAATCTTCATGAATATAGATCTCTATAACTCACTTAGCACATATCCTTACCTTAATTCATTGACCTGTAAAAGTGGTTATTTGCAAGAGTGAGCTCGACAGCCTAGCAAAATCTAATAGTTTTCATGCATCACATAGCACATAATAACATGCTCGATATACATCTCATTAAAGTAACATGGCATACATGCTTTTAATTCACATAGCAATTATCAAGATTGAGTTCCTTACTCAATCATCATTCTTTAGCCAAAATAATGCAGTCATATATTGACTTTAACATTTCATGATCTCAACATATATAACATATTATGCAATTTAAAATAGTTTATCAAGTCCACGTAGAAAATAAGAACTGAAAGACTTGCCTTGATCGTTGTTTACCAATTACAGTTTACCAGCTTACAGCTATCTGCACTTCACGTGCCCTTTAATTTGCTCAGACAATCCTTTTTAATCACTGAAATATCTTGAAGAACTCAGAACTTTCTATTACTTTTCTTTCTCAAACTCTCTCTCAAACCTCTGACAATCTTTTTTTTCTTAGGCTTAAGCCAATTGCATTATACGTAACTAAAACAAATGCACGTCTCCTTTTTTTTCAAACGTTTTAAAACCGTCCTCTACTAATTGCCACTATTCAATTTATCAGTTACCAAATATTATATATTATTTACATTTTGTTTAATTTAATTTATATTACTAATAAATCAAATTTAAAAATTCAAAAGCCATAGGACTTTGTTTGGCAAAATTATTTAAAATTAAAGACTTAATATATTTAAGCTTTGTTTGACAAAATAAATTAAAACTACTTTAATTTATTTTAATAACCACTTATAATATAGTTATTTGTCACACTTCTAATTAATTAAGTTTTCATACTTAATTTAATTAATTCTAATAACAATTCATTGCATAATATATGTGACAACCCCAAAATAGGTCCATTCCATCCAACCTATTCTGAGTCGCCAAATGCATGGTACAGAAAATAACTACAACTTTATTACAATAATTGTCGTGCAAAATAGAACAACACATATGCTGTGAGTTTGGATACAATATATACCAAATGTGACTCATGTCCCAACCGTGGACAACACCTCACAATGACACCTTACATAAAGGTATAGTCAAAAACTGTTTTAGAAATTAAAATCTTTGGGAAGTGCTCAAGGAAACCTTCGTACATGGGAGGCCATGCTTCCAAGTTATGATAGATATCATATATCTACAGAATTATCCTTGGTTGACCTAATAGACCCCAAATAAAAATAAGAAGATTATTATCATATTCTTTCCAATGGTGAGTCTTCTCTTGACATATCATTATCTCCACTATCTTTAATCATGAATTATACTTCAAACAAACACCAAGATTATATAGGTAGTGCTCGTAAATATACTCAGCAAGTGGATGTGCACAACCGTGTCTTATGATGACACGAGATTGTATGTCATTAGACATCTTGTATGATAGTGACAAAATACCCTACCAACGTTGGGTTCGCCTCACCCTATTTGATTCACCAAATATAACTACTAAATGATTACCACCGTTCTATTCCTCTGTTACCCCCGCACGACCCAGCTACACTCTTATTACCTGAAAAGAATTGTGAAACAGAAGGGTGAGCACAACTAGCCCAGTAAAGAATATCATGACTAAAGATAAATAAATTATCCATATCCTTCTACAGTAATAAATCAGAGATTTAGAACATATGGTAGATGATAAAAAACTTCAACCATAGTTGCAGCGGAACGAGCAATCCATTAGAAGAGTCACATAGACCATAAATTCTATTATCTTCTCCATGTTAAAAATCCACCAACAATAATTTATCCCTATAACATCAATCAACAGTTCTTGTCCACAATCATATGATTAACTCATAAACATAATTGTGATTCTAAATTCCTCTTCGCACCTAGGACGAAGATAATTTTCATCACATGCCTTTACCTGAAACATCAAAGATCATGCTTATACCAAATCACAGTTCCTATTCATAATCATACTAACAATTTCATCTTTGCACTACTGCCAAAGATATTCATCAACAGACCATCTTTGCACTACAAGCCAAAGATATTCAGCAACAGGTCATCTTTGCACTACAGGCCAAAGATATTCAACAACAGATCATCTTTGCACTACGGGCCAAAGATATTCATCAACAATTCATCTTTGCACTACAGGCCAAAGATATTCCTCAACAGTTCATATTTACACTACAAGCCAAATATATTAATATCTCAAACAAATATATAATCATTTCAGAATTTATATAAACAATAATTATAACCATGTTGATCATTTCACTTTTGCACTTAAGCTAAAGATATTCAATTATAAATTTAATGGTCGTGATCATACCAGTCAACAATTCAACTTTGCATTACTGGCCAAAGGGAACCCATAGTCATGATCATACCAAAAATCTACCCATCTTTACACTCAAGTCAAATAGAAATATCATCATTAGGGTTATAAAAATGTTATATATAATAGTAAAATCAATATAATCAAAACATCTAAATTTAATCCCATGAGTAATATTCATAAATCAACTATAATTTGGTTAGAAAAAGAAACCAATTTTGTCATGAATAGTAACTCGTGAATAGTAACCCATGAATAGTAATTTATGAATAGTAACTCGTGTATAGTAACCCATGAATAGTAACTTCGTGAATAGTAACTCATGAATAGTAACTCGTGAATAGTAACTCATGAATAGTAACTCGTGAATAGTAACTCGTGAATAGTAAACCCGACACAAAAAGGTAAAAATTTCACAATAAAATCTATACCAATATTTCGGTATAATGATATTGAAATAACATTTCTTAAACTTATAAATAATTTATTTTAATTGTTTACACTTTTCTAAATAATGTATTTAATCATCCTAAAATTCTAAACTCATAAGATTTCATCACCAATAACCAAAACACTCATCAAAAATCTGCATATACCTCATATAGGATTCTCAAGCCATAAAATCTTATTTTTCAATTTTCTTACTTCGCATAACACATTTAATTCATTTACTCATAACTAGTCTATTTTCATGAAAAATACCAAATCAGTTCCAAAAATATTTCTTTTATGGGATTTAGCAGAATATAGTCCTATATTGAACATATATTTTTCTCAGAATTTTTAAAACTCATTTATTATTTTTCATATGGCCAAAACAGCCGAATATTTAGACATTTATCATAAATTATAATTTTATCCAAAAATTCTGAAATTCACAGAGTACATTGATATTATATAGATATACTTCTAATAAAAATTTCATTAATTTTGGAGTTAATCACAAGGAGTTATAAGCGGTTACTTTTAAAATAGTTTTTTCTCATAAAATTCATAACTCTTAATCTATACATCCAAAAATTACCATTTTTGGACACAATCAATAAAACTCGTCAAAATATCATTTTAAATTTTTTCAGAATTTTCTGAAGGTCAGAAGAATTACGAAACTGAAAAACATAACAACCTTTAAAATCTCTTACTATCCCTTACCTCAAAAGAGCAGCACTTCTGACTGGATATCGGATATGACGCTGAAGGAAACTTGCACTGATGAATAGTAACTCACCAAGTATCTAAATACTCACAAAATTCACTTGATAATCTATAGAGAAAAAAAGAGAAAACTTATGAATTCTGGTGTGATTTTCAATTCTAACTTAGCCCTCTATTTATAGAAAAATATTAACACGCCGAAGCAGACTTGACCTGCTACCTGATGGCTTTACCTGCTACTATTCCACCCACCAAAAATCAGCCATATTCCCCAACAATCAAAAGTGGGGCCCACCCATTTCTAGAATTTTCCACCAAAATTATTTATAAACTTAATTTCCAAATCAGTCACCTCTTAAAATTCATAACAAATCATTCGTTCATTTTTAACGGTTCAAAATTTGTGAACATATACTCAACTTATATATGTATAACATATCGAAAAATCACAACGATCCAACGGTCAGATTAAAAATTATAACTCATACAATAAAGCTGTATGAACACTGATTTGATCTTTTAATACCTCCAATTTGACAAAATACTGATAAAATACCTCAACATTAATTCCTTCATTTATAACCACATAAATAAATCCATCATTTATATCCACATCAAATAAATATTTCATTATCATATAGATCAATAATTAATTATTCACAAATAATATTACAGAATCACAATAATGACAACCAGGCAGTTCCCAGGAAAGAGGGGGCTTTCCAATAAGGATTTTTCCTTACTGGCGCGCAATTAGAGGACTAAACCTCTCCTTAGATAGAACTTTTTAGACATTATCAATAATGCTATCTAATAATATTATTCAAATAATATGAATTATTGATCTGATAATGAAAAATACTATGCAGCAACAATTATTGAAACAACAATAATATAAAATATCAACGCAGTAATTATTGAATCAATAAAATAAAATATTAAACAATAACTACAATAACAATTATTGAGTAGTGCCTTCTTACGTAAGAATCAATAATTAAAAAAATATTGTGCAATATCGTGTGCTACTGTGCAACTACGCGTATTAGTGTATTTTAACCACCAGGTATTCCAACAGTGTTAACGGTAACAACTACGCCGTTATTTATAAAAACTCAAATTTGTCGTTTTCTTCATCCGACAGTTATTCTGTTATGGGGCCCACAAATGGCTACGCCGTCGTACGAATATTCCCCGACAGAAAGAATATTTCACGATTAAACGAATATTCCCCGACAACAATGAATATTTTATAACCACTTGCGTATTTTGAAAAAAAAAATCATATATTACCCTTAACTTTAACTTTTATCAATTTAACCATTTACTGAATAGTAATTATAAGAAAAATTGAATACTTTTATTTCATAAAATTTGGGGTCTTACAATCTCCCCTCCTTATGAAATTTTGTCCCCGAAATTTACGTACCTGATATTTCAAAAAGTTGAGAATACATTGCTTTCATTTCAGATTATATCTCCCGGGTCATCATGATTTCTCCATTGTTCATCTCCCGTGATAACTTCATTTGGGTTCCTCACTTATTGGGAAGTCATGACAACCGCCATCCCTCGAACTACCCGGCTTTGACTTGTCTGGGGCAGCATTTGGCGTCATCACCACCGTTGGAATATACTTTTCTATAGGGCATATTCCTCCCTCAGCTGCCTCGTCGTACTGCTGATTCATGATCTGAATCATCAATCTTCGATCCACATCAAATTCAGGTTGACCGCTCTGTACAGGGTAATTCAAAACTCGATGTTGAGTTCTCCCAATTGCTTTCCAAAAATAAAAATTTATATCATCTATTTTAGCCTTCTTAGATCGGACATCTCTTTTCACAATATCCACGTGTCGTGCGGCTTTTGCCCATGCATCACTTATTCTCACTCGTTCAATTTTTTCTTCTTTCAGCTCAGATTCCATCTTTATCATCTTATACTCTGCCAATGAATGCTTCTGTTTAAGCATCACATATCGGGTAACACAAGTTTGAATTGTTGCATCCTTTTGCTCCACAATCGCCTGTCGTTCTTCAGCCTGCTCTTTTAACTCATGAATACGATTTTACAATTCTACTTTTGATCATATAATACCTCTAATAAATTTTCCTCAGGTACCTCTTCTTCCTCTTCTTCCTCACTCTCAACTGTTACTTCTGTGACTATCTCGGGTGCAACTGTCAATTCTTCACTCACCACAAGAATATCTCTAATTCCTTCTTCGTCTGACATCACATTTTCATGGTTAGTGATTAGAGGTATCCCCACAGTCTCATTCACTCCATTGTTAGCATTCTCAGCTGCCATTCTCAAATATTGCCATAAAACAAGGGTTAATTAAGTAAATTAACGTGTCACATAATATCCATATATTATGATCAACCAACAATTAAGCTTAGGTAATACACACTAGCAAAGGATTTACTCATCTCTCCCCTCCTAGTTATATTCCCCGATCTCCGCCAGAGACCATATCCTTAAGATCTGATACCAACTGTGACAACCCCAAAATAGGTCCATTCCATCCAACCTATTCTGAGTCGCCAAATACATGGTACAGAAAACAACTATAACTTTATTACAACAATTGTCGTGTAAAATACAATAACACATATGTTGTCAGTTTGGATACAATATATACCAAATGTGACTCATGTCCCAACCGTGGACAACACCTTACAATGACACCTTACATAAAGGTATAGTCAAAAACTGTTTTAGAAATTAAAATCTTTAGGAAGTGCTCAAGGAAACCTTCGTACATGGGATGCCATGCTTCTAAGTTATGATAGATATTATATGTCCACAGAATTATCCTTGGTTGACCTAATAGACCCCAAAGAAAAACAAGAAGATTACTATCATATTCTTTCTAATGGTGAGTTTTCTCTTGACATATCATTATCTCCACTGTCTTTAATCGTGAATTATACTTCAAACAAACACCAAGATTATATAGGTAGTGCTCGTAAATATACTCAGCAAGTGGATGTACACAACCGTGTCTTATGATGACACGAGATTGTATGTCATTAGACATCTTGTATGATAGTGACAAAATACCCTTCCAACGTTGGGTTCGCCTTACCCTATTTGATTCACCAAATATAACTACTAAATGATGACCACCGTTATATTCCCCTGTTACCCCCGCTCGACCCAGCTACACTCTTATTACCTGAAAGGAATTGTGAAACAGAAGGATGAGCACAACTAGTCCAGTAAAGAATATCATGACTAAAGATAAATAAATTATCAATAGCCTTCTACAGTAATAAATCAGAGATTTAGAACATATGGTAGATGATAAAAAATTTCAACCATAGTTGCAGCGGAACGAGCAATCCATTAGAAGAGTCAAATAGACCATAAAGTCTATTATCTTCTCCATGTTAAAAATCCGTCAACAATAATTTATCCATGTAACATCAATCAACAATTCTGGTCCACAATCATATGATTAACTCATAATCATAATTGTGATTCTAAATTCCTCTTCGCACCCAGGACGAAGATAATTTTCATCACATGTCTTTACCTGAAACATCAAAGATCATGGTTATACCAAATCACAGTTCCTGTTCATAATCATACTAACAATTTCATCTTTGCACTACGGCCAAAGATATTCATCAACAGACCATCTTTGCACTACAGGCCAAAGATATTCAACAACAGGTCATCTTTGCACTACGGGCCAAAGATATTCATCAATAATTTATATTTGCACTACAGACCAAAGATATTCCTCAACAGTTCATATGTGCACTACATGCCAAATATATTAATATCTCAAAGAAATATATAATCATTTCATAATTTATATAAACAATAATTATAACCATGTTGATCATTTCACCTTTGCACTTAAGCTAAAGATATTCAATTATAAATTCAATGGTCATGATCATACCAGTCAACAATTCAACTTTGCACTACTGGCCAAAGGGAACCCATAGTCATGATCATACCAAAAATCTACCCATCTTTACACTCAAGTCAAATAGAAATATCATCATTAGGGTTATAAAAATGTTATATATAATAGTAAAATCAATATAATCAAAACATCTAAATTTAATCTCATGAGTAATATTCAAAAATCAACTATAATTTGGTTAGAAAAAGAAACCAATTTTGTCATGAATAGTAACTCGTGAATAGTAACCCATGAATAGTAATTTATGAATAGTAACTCGTGTATAGTAACCCATGAATAGTAACTTCATGAATAGTAACTCATGAATAGTAACTCGTGAATAGTAACTCATGAATAGTAACTCGTGAATAGTAACTCATGAATAGTAAACCCGACACAAAAAGGTAGAAATTCCACAATAAAATCTATACCAATATTTCGGTATAATGATATTGAAATAACATTTCTTAAACTTATAAATAATTTATTTTAATTGTTTACACTTTGCTAAAATAATGTATTTAATCATCCTAAAATTCTAAACTCATAAGATTTCATCACCAATAACCAAAACCCTCATCAAAAATCTGCATATACCTCATATAGGATTCTCAAGCCATAAAATCCTATTTTCTAATTTTCTTATTTCACATAACACATTTAATTCATTTACTCATAACTAGTCTATTTTCATGAAAAATACCAAATCAGTTCCAAAAATATTTCTTTTATGGGATTTAGCAGAATATAGTCCCATATTGAACATATATTTTTCTCAGAATTTTTAAAACTCATTTACTATTTTTCATATGGCCAAAACAGCCGAATATTTAGACATTTATCATAAATTGTAATTTTATCCAAAAATTCTGAAATTCACAGAGTACATTGATATTATATAGATATACTTCTAATAAAAATTTCATTAATTTTGGAGTTAACCACAAGGAGTTATAAGCGGTTACTTTTAAAATAGTCTTTTCTCATAAAATTCATAACTCTTAATCTATACATCCAAAAATTACCATTTTTTGACACAATCAATAAAACTCGTCAAAATGTCATTTTAAATTTTTCCAGAATTTTCTGAAGGTCAGAAGAATTATGAAACTAAAAAACATAACAACCCTTAAAATCCCTTACTATCCTTTACCTCAAAAGAGCAGCACTTCTGACTGGATATCGGATATGACGCTGAAAGAAACTTGCACTGATGAATAGTAACTCACCAAGTATATAAATACTCACAAAATTCACTCGATAATCTAGAGAGAAAAAAAGAGAAAACTTATGAATTCTGGTGTGATTTTCAATTCTAACTTAGCCCTCTATTTATAGGAAAATATTAACACGCCGAAGCAGACTTGACCTGCTACCTGATGGCTTTACCTGCTACTATTCCACCCACCAAAAATCAGCCATCTTCCCCAACAACCAAAAGTGGGGCCCACCCATTTCTAGAATTTTCCACCAAAATCATTTATAAAATTAATTTCCAAATCAGTCACCTCTTAAAATTCATAACAAATCATTCGTTCATTTTTAACGGTTCAAAATTTGTGAACATATACTCAACTTATATATGTATAACATATCCAAAAATCACAACGATCCAACGGTCAGATTAAAAATTATAACTCACACAATAAAGCTGTATGAACACTGATTTGATCTTTTAATACCTCCAATCCGACAAAATACTGAAAAAATACCTCAACATTAATTCCTTCATTTATAACCACATAAATAAATCCATCATTTATATCCACATCAAATAAATATTTCATTATCATATAGATCAATAATTAATTATTCACAAATAATATTACAAAATCACAATAATGACAACCAGGCAGTTCTCAGGAAAGAGGGGGCTTTCCAATAAGAATTTATCCTTACTGGCGCGCAATTAGAGGATCAAACCTCTCCTTATACAGAATTTTTTAGACATTGCCAATAATGCTATCTAATAATATTATTCAAATAATATGAATTATTGATCTGATAATAGAAAATACTGTGCAGCAACAATTATTGAAACAACAGTAATATAAAATATCAACGCAGTAATTATTGAATCAATAAAATAAAATATTAAACAGTAACTACTGTAACAATTATTGAGTAGTGCCTTCTTACGTAAGAATCAATAATTGAAAAAATACTGTGCAATATCGTGTGCTACTGTGCAACTATGCGTATTACTGTATTTTAACCACCAGGTATTCCAACAGTATTAACGGTAACAACTACGCTATTATTTATAAAAACTTAAATTCGTCATTTTCTTCATCCGACAATTATTCTGTTATGGGGCCGACAAATGGTTGCGCCGTCGTACGAATATTCCCCGACAGAAAGAATATTCCACGACTAAACGAATATTCCCCGACAACAATGAATATTTTATAACCACTTGCGTATTTTAAAAAAAAATCATATATTACCCTTAACTTTAATTTTTATCAATTTAACCATTTACTGAATAGTAATTATAAGAAAATTTGAATACTTTTATTTCATAAAATTCGGGGTCTTACAATATAATAATTTATTTAATCATTATAAACTCTCTAACTTAATTATTAAATTAAATTAGATTACTATTTCAAAATAATTACTTTCCTTAACTCATTAATTATTTATTAAACAAATAAATAATCAAATCACATCAAATTAATTAAACAAATACTTATTCAACGATAAACACAACCATTAAATATTTATATAATTCAATAAATATTTAAATATTTAATTAAAAAAATCTAGATTGTTACAGCATTCCCTCCTTACAAAGATTCTGTCTTCAGAATCACAACTCAAACCACTCATTCGTTACAATCTTCCCTACTTACAAAGATTTTATCTCCAGAATCGAAGACACAAATTAAACAAATAACTCAGAGTAATCTTTCATCATTTTATCTAAATATAGATTTTATATTTCCTACTACATTCATTACCTAACAAATTCTAGGTTTCATTTCATAACTTTCACTTGAACTCAATTATATTCTGAGTATTATATTCTTAACTCATTCATTTCCTTTTCTAAGGATCGCTGTCATAAATACTCAAAATATTACATTCAAACTCTAGAACCATTATTAAATGATTTAAATATTAGATCATTCTATTATCATTAATATTTAAATAATATTAAAATATTAATGCAACCATTGCCAAAATATCAAAGTTATTTTTAATAACTCAAAATATTTTTTTTAAAAGTATTAATATTACCCTTAAAGGATTTTTTTTAAACATTCAAAATCATTTTTAAACCATTACCATTAATATTAAAATATTAAGGTATTATTCACTAAAATATTAAAAGTCATTTATAATTACTTAAAATATTTTAAAACCATTTATATCCTTTTTAAATGATTTTTAAATTAATAAAAATCATTTTTAATCTATTTATTTATTATAATTATTAAATAAATTTAATATCATTAATATTAAATAATTAATGAAATTTACTTTAAAATATTAAAAGTTATATTTTATAACTTAAAATATTATTAAATACCTTATTATCATTTAAAATGATTTTTAATATAATAAAATTATTTTTTTAGTTAATTTATTTAGTGCATTTATTAATTAAATAATATTCAAAAAATTACTAATATTTACAAAAAATATGCCAAATTATTAAAAGTTACTTTTTTATGACTTAAAATAATTTTAAAAATAGATTTCATAATTTTCGGAATTTATTTACTATTTTTAAATGATTTTTAGAATTTATGTCGATTTTTAAATTATTTTCCAGAAATTAAAAAATAAAAATAATAAAAACCGTCACTATATCTTTTAGCAACAAAATCTGTCGCCTTAGGTGTTCTTGAGCTCAAGAACACTGACAAGACAGTGTTCAAGGGACTTACTTTGACCAAGTTTAATTCCATTCCTACTGTGTTTCAGGGCTTGTTTAAACATTGATCGTGCAGTAGGTATGTAACACTAACATTATCAATCATAACCTAGGTCATAACACATCACATCATGAAGATCTGGCCCATCAAACTCACTGTCAAAGCTTCCTTGGTTTTCTGGGTTACCCAGAAACCCAGTCAGCTTCGAGTAGGCAGTTTGAGGCTTAATTTCCTTCGAGTTCTATTAATTGCTAAAGCGTTCTAATGGGTCAGGGTTGTAGTCTTCATGTCAGAGTACATATATCATTCATCAGGTTGGTCAAACAGCATCAGGTTTATAAGATATCACACGGTCAAGCCTTGTCAGAGACAACGTTCATCAATTTTCTCGGTTACCCAGAAAACTGAGTTCGTGCTCGTCCAGATCAGTTTGACCATCGTTTAGTTACATTCTATTTGTTATCTAAGTGATATAAAGGCACATATCTAAATTCCACATAGCAGGTTATAACATAGATACAAAAACATCATCAAAACTCATAACACATGACAGTTATTAGTCCTCGAAAAGCTTGTCAGACATGATCTGGGCAGTTTCTGGGTTACCCAGAATTGCCCAGTCATGCTCGGTCAACCGAGTTTGACCAATAATAACATGAAATTTACATATCCTCCGACCCCTGATTCCAGTTCTAGCTTAAAGATATCATATCATACTACAAGTTTAAACATTTAAACAACAAAATAATAACCAGATAAAGATCTATGTGGTCTGACATTCGGTTGTCAGACCACTTTTGAAAATTTCCCAGATTTTGTAAAAACTTAAATTCGAGCATATAAATGTTATGGATCAACACAACATATAACATGTTTAAACATAGAAACAACAAATCCATCATAGCATACTAGATCAAGTTTTATTGGCTTAGGGTTTTACCTTTAAGCTTTGAATTTTTTGATTCTGACCTTCTGATCTGTTAATGGTAAATGTGGGGCTTGCTTATGGGACTGAAATACTCAAGCAATTCGTGGGTTAGAGTGAGAGAAGCTTGGTAGTGTGTTTTTGAACAATTGGGACAAAATTATGAGCTTTCCTCTCTTTCTCTCTATATATAATTTGATGCAAGGACCATGGCTGATCATGAGGGTAGGTTTTGGACTGATTAAAGGGTAGTACTAGACCACATGGCTAGCTAAAGTTGGTCACCAACTAAAGTTATGGCAAGTTTTACAAGTTATCTATTAAATAATGCAAGAAGGGCAATTTGGTCATTTGGTGTTTACTTTTAGTGGCAAGGTTGTCAATTCCTTTCTAACCCTTAGGGTTTAACCTTTAGGGTTTAACCCTAAGATTTCCTAAGCTCTAAATCTAGGATTGTGTATTAAGGGTAAAAATGGAAATCTTAGTCTCTAAAAAGGTGAATTAGGGTTTCCTAATCACTTTAGACTTACAAATTCGACTTTATAATGTACTAATCGCCATAAGCTTGCTAAATTGGTAATTAGGGTTTATAACTTAGCAATTAGGGCTTTGATTTAGTAATTAGGGTTTCTAAATATTAATTAGGGTTTACCTAATTAACATTAAACATAATAATGGTCATTAACTACATAACACATACTTAACAAATCTTGCAGTCCTAGTTGACTTCTGTACTATAATTTATCAGTAATGCTAGGGTTTGTATTGTTTCTCCATAATTGTTCCTCAAATTACATTACACACATATCAGGCATGTTTATATTACTGAAATATAAATAATATTATATTATTATTCTCATTCCTTATTCAAAATCAAGACTTAGGGTTTTGAATTCATATCTGACATAATCTTCATACATACCATTATTAATTAAGTTAAAATGATTAACTTAACTAATATAATAGAATACATATCATAATATACTAATAATCATAGATACAGTAATCATATTTTTATGGAAAATAGATATTAAATATTTTATTACAAAATTAATTTATTATAAGAATATCATCTATAATGATCAATAATTCTTAAAAAGAATTTATTTATAATTATTCATCTAATAAATAATTTTATTTATCACATATATACATATATTTTACTTTGCACATATTCCCACCATTATATATATATATATATATATATATATATATATATATATATATATATAAATTATTCGCAAAATTTCTTATTGAAAATATTGGGTTATTACAGTGACCGTCACTTTTCAATTAAACTATTATCTGAATATGTGTGTGTGTGTGTGTGTGGGTCAATGTGCAATTATCTAAAAGTAGTGTTATGCATCGTTTGCACCTATATACAAAGGGTTTGAATTTTGTATAAAAATTTTGTTTTAACAAGATATAGCAATGATGTTTTGTAAAAGAGATTTTTAAACCCTTGTGCTCAATAGTAATTGAGGCCTTTGATACTTCCATTTTATTATGGGTTCGGCTAGATTGCTTTTATTTTTGAGATGTGAAGCATCTTCGAGAAAATAAGATAAAAAGTAATGCCAAATTCCTTGTGGGCATGAGAGCCATCTAAAGAAATTCAAACACCATGAATAATTTACAAGCTATGTACAGCTGAAAATGTCCATCACAGGAACCGAATCTAGATTCAGGAAACTGAATATATGATCACATGATTCCTAGGCTCACATGATGTAGCAGTTTGTATGAAAGCTGTAAACAGTTATACATATATATAAGCTGTAAATATATATATATAGGAATGATCAACCGCCATGAAGTAAAGTCCAGGCAGGATGAAAAAGTAAATGTATAAAAGTTGTAAATATATATATAGAGACGATCAACCGCCACGAAGTAAACTCCAGGCGAGACTGAATGCAAATTTATTTATATATGTATAAAAGCAGTAAATAGCCACGAAGTAAACTTCAGGCCTAACAGAAATGTAAAATATATATATATATATATATATATATATATATATAAGTATTTAAATATATAAAAGCAGTAAGCGCTCCGAATATAAAATCCAAGCTCACTGAACAAAGTTCAATAACAGTTCATATATATATATATATAAGAAATAAAAGGCCACAGACCGAAGTACGGGCATACACACACAACACAACTCTCAATGTGAATAACGGTGTGTGCAAGAAGTGTAGAAAAGGCTTAAAGTAATGTAAGAAGGCTTACAGTGGACTGCCAAAGAAGACTTCAATAGCTTTAAATAGATGAACACTCGGTTCCTACCAGTAAAAAGTAACCAAATATAAGTTCATAAGTGTTTGAAATGAGAAAGTACTCAATTTATAATGTGTACAGAGCAAATTGGATAGAGCTTCCTCGCCTTTTTTTCTTACAAATGGCCACCCCAAGCCCTCTATTTATAGAGGGGGGAGCCACAGGTGTACCTGCGGCTGCCCGGGGTGCCCTGCGCTTTGCAGGTCCCGTCGCTCGAAGTACATGCACTCGTGCAATGTGTTGTCCGCTCGAACTTTTAAAACTTCAATATGGGCATCCGATCGAGGTGTTTAAGACCTTTTACAGCATGCTGCTGTCGAAAGATACACAAGGACATGGGATAAGAGGTTGTACGAAGTCAGGAAGATAATGCCAAGATCTTCAGGCTTCAAATTATATCCGGTGTGATGTCTTGTATATTAGTCACTCAGGATTGGAGCTATGGTTCTTGTAGGACACTTATGTGTAGCATGTAGGTTGAAATGTTATTGAGACGGCGCAAATGTGGGATTGAGGTGGCAAAATGATGATCTTGCCCCTAACCGGGGTTATCTCCGATTTTGGCCTGATTTAGCCGTCGTTGCTCAAGGTTATCTCTGAGATTGGGCTGCTACAAGTGCTGAACGTCCTCAGGGTTATCTCTGAGGTGTGCCTATCCGCCCGGGGTTATCTTCGGGCTTGGGACTGAGTGCCTCTGAGCTATCACCGAGTGTTAAAGCTGATTACTGGGGTTTGAAACAAGAATTTTTGGGGTTATCTCTAGAACTGCAACTGCATGCCTCGGGGTTGTCTTAGAGGTTTGAATTGTATCTCCTGGTGTTTTCTCTAGGAATGGAACTAAGTATCTCGGGGTTGTCTCCGAGATGGCAAAGGTCTCTAGTGTTATTTCCAGAATTGGAACTGTATTCCTCGGGGTTGTCTCTGAGGTTGAAACTGAGTATCCCAGGGTTGTCTCCGAGATTAGAACTGAATATCTCGGGGTTATCTCTGAGATGGTACTGACTTCTCTGGTGTTATCTTTGGAACTAGAATGGCACTTCCTCGAGGTTGTCTCTGAGGTTAAAACTGAATATCCTGGGGTTATCTACGGGACTATGCTAACTTAACTTCAAGGGTTATCTCTGGAAGGCGATTTTGCCCTCCTACAAGGTTAGTAACAGGAATGCAAAATTTTTGAGTGTCCACAGATGTCCCTCTTTATCATATTCATGCAATGTAATGGCATGGATAGGATAAAAACACTAGACACTTGAAATATGGCAAGATATTCATGATGTAGTGTACTGCAGCATGATGCAAATGTATGATGTATGTTATTTGTTGGACTATTTTCCAACGGGATGTGATGACTGTCTGCTCCCCTGACTTCTGATGAAGACTGGAGTGATCACTGAGGTCTCTAAAGAACTGCTTGGATGTGTGGTCCAAAGTTCCCAGGAAATACCAAGATGTTGACTTTGGGGCTATCACCAAAGTCTTTAATCCTTGGTACAAACTTTTCATCATAAATGTTCCTCTCATGTGCAAGAGACTCTAGGGGATTGTGTTTTGTTTTGAGGAAGATGTGTATAACAGATTCCATCATCGGTCTTCCCCAATGATGATGACATTCCCTGGTTTATATTGACAGGTCTTTCCAGTAATCTGTCGAAGTTACTGCCAACAGTCTGTGTTTGTCAGGGTTGCCTGACCCTCGCTGACATGTGCATCAACGGATACCATCATTGGATCGTTTTCGACGCTTCGTTGGGTTTAACTGCCAACGATTGGTGATGTCAAGGTTGTTTGACCTTCGTAGAAATGTACATCAATGGTTGAAGATGCATGAAATTCCCACTGGGGAGAGCTATTTTGGAGTTATGACTCCTAACTGACGGCATCGGGCCTTGATGAGGTATTACCGATTGTAGTTTGCAACAATTGTGATCATTGATATAGTGAACCCTGTGATTGGGTGAATACCAATGAGTGATAGAAAGACCAGCAGTTTGGTCTGTGAGAACCAGACCTCCTTTGAGACCTCATTTGCAACTCAAATTGGACCGAGCCGGAGGGGTGAGGCCCACCCAAAGGGGCAGTAGGTACACCTATGGCCAACCGTGGGTGGTTTTAAATGGCATATTTCTTTCACAAGTCATTTTCATACTGCACCACACAGGAAATTCGAGAGCTCTTCTTCAGATCTGCTGAGTTCGGGAGTCTTTATGCAAATTCTGTCATCGTACAAGTGTTTCACACTGTCCTAGTAACGTATGCATGCCTTCTTTCCATCTAAACACATAGTAGTGAATATGCATGCTCATATAACTTGATAAAAATATTCAACATAGTAAATATTAGTATTTAACCATGCTGAACATAATGATGTGAAAACATTTTAACTTTTGAAACAGTCAAATTGACACCTTTTTCCTGCTATTTCTTATCCTATTTGAGGACAAATGAGCAAAGGTAGTAAAGCAAAGTAGTCCTGGTAATTAGTTTACCATCATGGATTGTGACTTTGATATTTATATACATATACAATATTTATGACTGTGGGTAGGTGTGCTACTGAATGGCCACCTAGTCATGCATATGTGAATGTGGATAGTCCTGTTTACAAAGGAGACTCTGGTAAAATTTCCAAAATCTAGGCATTGGATAGGCATGCATTTTTAACTCTACTGTAAGCGTATGTTAAAGTAAGGCATGCATGTATGTAGTCATAAAATGTATTTGAAAAGCTCCAGGTTAGAATTTATCCCACCCTTTTTGAGGTGATTTGGAGACTTGTGTCCAGATATATATGGATTCGGATCAGCTGAGTAGTTCCCGCGGGACCACTTTAGGTGTGCGGAGGAGGGCTTCTGATGTGCCTCAACCCCATTCAGTCAAACAGCCTTGTCATTTGGTAGAGGCGGTGATATGTCCTATCCGGGTTGATGTACCAGATGTTGAGAACGAGGAGGATGATGTACCGATTGCGGCTCCAGCTCCTGCTACTCATATTCCCCGTAGGGATCTTCCAGGAATCGTTGTGGCGATTCCAGATCTTCTAGACGATTTGAGTCGCCACCCCTCAATTTACTTACAAGCAAATGAGGTAAAAGCTGGTTTTGATCTTCCTTTTTCCTATTGATGAGGAGCAAGGATTCTAATGTTGCTTTACGTTTGATGTAGGTTCCCGGCTTTACACAGCCTCGAGGTAACTGGTCCAGCATACACTCTCTATATCAGGCTCTGCATCTAGATTATCGAGGCATTGTGCATGGTTGGTGGTTTGAGGCGTTCTTTTCTATCCTCCCCTGTCGTTGTCCTTAGGGTTACCTCAGGGCATTGTCTGAGCGCTGGTTTCACCAGACTTAGTCTCTCCATTTGTTGGATTGTGAGGTGATGATAACGTTGATGGATTGGTGATTTATCACTGGTATAGAGTTTAGAGGGGTGCCAGTGCCATGTACAGCAAACATTACCCCTACTGCCATCAGATCCTTGCTAAGAGTTTTGGCTGAGGGGCTCAAGGGCAGGACCGTTCGTACAGGTCTTTTGAGCGTAGATGCTATGAGTGGGATATTGAGTGAGCCTATGCCCGCTGATGTGAGAGTCAGAGATCGCATTCTCGGTGATTATTCCTGTTATTATAAGGGGTTGTTTCATAGCAGACAACTCTTCCACGGTGTCATTCACTTTGATCAGCACCACTCGGGAGGTGGACCATATTAGAGAGTATGATTGGGGCTCCTACACCTTTGCCTATTTTCTCAGGGGAATGCGCATGCGTTCACAGGGCTTAACAGAGGCTTGGCTAGGATTTTACCCATTTCTGCTGGTGTGTATTTCTCTTTTGATTTCCCATGTTCAGGTTAAGAGTGTTGACTGATAGCAAATGTTTTGCCTTTGTGTTGGTAGTTTTGGGCCTATGAGAGGCTCCCTTATCTGCGTCCTGTTAGTGTGTTAGGCTTGGAGACCTATCCACGAGGACGACGATGGCATCACTCCATATTGGCAGAGGTTCCTATAGCTGAGGGTTTCACCCATTGTCGCTTACAGTTGGAGTTGTTGATAGCTGATGCCATCACTTGGGTTTCCTATTCTGGGGACCATTTGACAGTTGGATTTGAGGATGGATTCCCGACTAGTGTCGAGTATATGATATCCACCCGTAGGATTTCTCTCTTCATAGGTGGAGGATGGGAGCTCTATTTAGGAGAGTGTGATATTAGGAGCACCACAAGAGAGATTCGTGTACCGATCTTGCCTCCTGCCAAGCGTTATTGGCCTATGTTGTAGTCGCCTGTCAGTGATATCCCGTTGATGGGCGTTGACAGCTACACTTTGTCAGAGGGTCCATTTATTCATGAGGCATTATACCGTTGGTGGTTCCCTCGTAGCAACGGAGCCCAGACCCGCGCCACTTAGTTCATGGGGGATATAGTTCCTGGATCCGTGATGATGATAAATTGGATGGCCTGTGTCTGAGATCTGACTCATTTGACACAGATTGACAGCTTGACCCGGTAGTTGGACCGGACACATTTTTTTCATCCAGTATTTGGGCAGAGATCCTTCAGAGGCGGATACTTTTGATCCTTCCAGCTAGGCGGCTGGCCTTTAAGATGACCTATATGGCTTTTCCGGTGTAGATCCTCCCTTATATAGGCCTGACATCCCTCTTGGCGGAGATCTAGTGACTCAGAAGGAGATATATCAGGTGGACAAGATTAGTGATGTAGACATAGACACCATTGTCTTCTTCTGATGTGTATTCTCTTTATATCTTTTGATAGGCCTCTGTTAGATATTGGGTGGCTGTGCCCCATTCTCATTATATCTTTTGATAGGCCTTTGTTAGTTGTAGGGCATCTGTGCCCCTTTTCCCTGTATTTTTCAGCTGTACAGAGATTATGTATTTAGATGATGATGTGCTTAGGAATGTATGTACTATTTTCCATTCTCTACATCATATTGCCATCTATTATTTGTCATACATATATCATGTCATGCATATGTATGTCCAGAGATGTTCAGTATTGACCCCTGGATGGTCTTATGATACGGCCCACACAACAGTCAGTCGTATTGATCATATCCCACCAATATTGATGGCCTCATGCTTGAGATCTTGGTATGATAGTGTATCCCCTTCAGACAGGGTGATTGTAGATCTGCTATTACAACATTCCATGACCCTCCTAACGTTCCAAGTTCCATTGGGCTTTGTAAATGGCATACTAGAGCATTAGGTACCGGAGAGGCAGGTTTTTCGGTTTGGGACCCATGAGTTGACTCCTACCCTGGAAGAGTATGAGGGATTGACGGCTTTGTTCATAGACAGGCCTTGCACTCGGATGGCTGTCGGAGATATATGCTGGCAGTTCATAACTCTCACCAGGTTGCGACGTAGAGTAGTACAGGATGAGATTACATCCGGCCATGTATTACCCCAGCATTTTTTGATAGACAGATTTGGCTCAGTGGACAGTTATGCACGATACTCTGGGGATTTCACCATGCCAGAGGATCAGTGGCATGTGGCTAGGGTAAATGTACTTGTGATATATGTAGTGGCCTATGTATACATGCCACTGTATATGGATGAGCTGGACATCGATATTGTTCTGGCAGTGAAATATCTCAAGGAGGGTCATACCATTATTCTGATGATTGTGGCAGAGACATTGAGGTCAGCCACGTACTCTAGTCTCCACCCGGCAGGGGTATTTATAGGCAGCTCGGTCTTGTTGTATGTGTGGTTCATATCACACCTAAGATCGATTGGCACGTTCCGACGGCATGGGTACTACTTTTCCCATGAGATAGTCATGTCTTACTCCTTTCAGCCAGTGGAGTGTACATACGCTGCATCCTAGTCGATGTTCTTAGCAAGGATCGGAGATCCATTTGACATTCTGTCGTGTATAGGGCTCATCTCGCCCTATATCTTCATCACTCATGCACCTGGCATGGATTATCTCCCTCTGGCTAGTTTGAGGGGCATGACCACATATCACCCACTGGCTGTGATGTCACAGTTTGACCAGTTTCAGGATGTGCATCCTTTTGAGGGGGCATTAGGCTAGAGTTTGGCTTCTCGCCATTTGTTAGCAGAGGACAGATCTAGGGTTTATGCCTGTTGGGATCAGTGTGAGCGTGCTGAGTTTTCTGTTAGCCATCCGGGCTGTTCGACAGAGTATTCTGCATGGATGGAGACAGAGACTGTATCGGCTGCGGTAGTATCCACAGTGCCAGGGATTGAGTTAGATGGTGGAGTGCCCATGGAGGACATTAATTCTACCACCGAGGAGGAGCCATTCACTGGGTTGCCAGTAGCTCTTTTAGATTCTCTTAGTACGAGTACTACTATGATCCAGCATTCAGCACAATATTTGGAACAGAGTCTTCATCTGATGACCTTTGAGAGAGATCAAGTTAGGGCCTTGATATTGAAAGCTCTTGATGGGAGAGACGCCGCTCTATTAGAGAGAGACGAGGCATTAGCTTATAGAGATGTCACTGTTGCTGATCGGGATAATTCCAGATCATCTAGAGATACAGTGATTATAGAGTGGGATAGTTCTATATTTGCCCGAGATATCGCTGTTACAGATAGTACTGTAGTGAGGTCCCTTACTGCTAGAATCATTGTAGAGATGAGCACGTATATTGATGAGCATAGTTCCACCATGCAGTTGGCTATAGATCTGTTGACTCGTGTAGAGACCCTTGGTCAGGAGATCACAGTGTTACCTCCTTCTTCTGAGAGGGATGCGATGTTGGACTTGATAGTCCATATACACACCGACTTGTAGATGGGCTTGTATTTTCCTGTACAGACTAGCTTAGCCATTTTGTCATATATAGTACACATTGTATATATCAAACAACATTATATATAATAGGGAAACATATTTTGATTACTCCCCTTTTAGTTATGCCTTGTTGCTTGCTTGATATTTGCATGTTTCTCCAGGGTTTGTGATCTTGATGTATTCTGAACTCCTCCTTGATGAACGGACATTGAGATGTCTCAGGATTTTTCAAAATAGATCGTTGATCTGTGTGTATTCCCTACCATCTTTGGTGTCTTGGGACTAGTGTATGGAGATATAGAGAGAAGTGTAGCTTTCCTTTTTGAGGTTGACCGCACCATAGATGGTCGTCAGTACTCCTTTGTATGAGGGAGCCCAATTAGTTTTATCTCTTATGAATTGGTGTTTCTCTTTGAGGAATCAACTGCAGCTTAGATGGTTGTCGATTCTCCCATTTGTGTGGGGAGGTCAGGTAGTTCCATCCCTTTGGTCTGAAGCCAATGAAGTGTGGTGGATTGAAAGATGGTCCCAGTACCGCTGACAAGTTTTTATGTTTTGGTAGGGGGTAAGACCGAACCATGAATGGCTGCCTACGTACTCCTATTGAAGAGGAGATCTGGTCTGCGTAGTTTGAACCTGGTGTGGAGGTTCAACACTGTTTGTGGCAAAGTGGTGTAGAAATGTGTTTTTGTTGTTTTTGTAGTGAGAAGGGTGTAGAAATGTTTTTGTTATTTTTGTAGTGAGAAGGGTGTAAAAATATTTTTGTTATTTTTATTTTATTATGACCAGACAATATAAAATGGCTGCCTACGTACTCCCGTGTATTGGGGAGATCAGGTCAGCGTAGTTCACCCTATGTACAGGGCGATTTGAGGCTAAAAAGTTTAATCCCATGTACAGGATAAACTGAAGGTGTGAAAAGTTTAATCCCTGGTGGGACAAACTGCAGGTGTGAAAAGTTTTATCCCTGGTGGGATAAAACTGCAGATTTGAAACGTTTTGAAAATGAAATTGAGTGGAGGATCTGCTGATCCGAAACCATACTGCTGGTTGGAAAGTGTAATGGTCCCTGATGGGGCGAATGAGGGTGAAGAAAGGTTGTATATAGTGAGGTTTTGAAAACCTGAATTAACTGGGAATCTGGTGATCCTAAACTAGGATGTTTGTTTGCTGATAACTTCAGACATAGTACCGTTTGACGGTGTCTGAGTTGATGAGCTGTGAAAACTCATCGCCATCCATCTCTTGTAATCTGAGAGCACCTCCTGTTAATACCTCCTTGACAATAAATGGGCCTTCCCAGTTCGGGGCGAATTTTCCTTTGGACTGATCTTGGTTGTCAATGATCTTCTTCAACACCAAGTTATGTTATTTAAACTGCCGTAGCCAGACTTTTCTATTGTAGGATCTGGCGATCCTTTGTTGATATAACTGACCGTGGAAGATAGCAGCGGTTCACCTTTCATCTATTAGAGACAATTGGTGATACCTATCTTGTAACCATTGGTCTTCATCCAGTTGAGCGTCTATCAACACTCTGAGGGATTTTATTTCCACTTCTATAGGGAGCACTGCTTCCATTCCATAAGTTAATGAGTAGGGGGTTGCCCTAGTGGAAGTGCGCATTGATGTTCTATAGGCTAACAAAGTCAAGCCATCCTTTATGATTGGCAGACATCTTTTGCATGATCTTCTTGATGTTCTTATTAGCCACTTCAACAACACTATTCATCTTTGGATGGTAGATGACAGAGTTAAGATGTTTGATATGGAATTTACTGCATAACTCATCCATCATTTTATTGTTGAGGTTCTTCGTATTGTCTGATACAATTACCTATGGTTGTCCATATAGACAAATGACATTATTTCTGATGAAACCAATGATAACTTCTTTTATAACCCTGGGGATGGAGGCTGCTTCTACCCATTTGGTGAAGTAGTCTATCATGGTGATGATAAACCGATGCCCATTACTGGCTTTGGGCTCGATGGGCCTGATCACGTCCATTCCCCACATTGAGAAGGGCCAGAGCGAACTCATATTGTGGAGCTCCCTTGGAAGGGCGTGGATAGCATTCCCATGAATTTGGCATTGGGAACATCTCCTTACGTGATCATCACAGTCAGTCTTGAGAGAGATCCAGTAATGCTCGGTTCTTAGGATCTTTTGACAAGTAGGGGGCCGCTCATGTGTGGGCCACATACTCCACCATAGATTTCATCCATGAGCCTCTGAGCTTGGTCCTTTTCCAGACATCTGAGGAGACCTAGTCTTGCATCTCTTTTGTAGAGTGCGTCTCCGCTCAGGTAGAACTTCATCGCCATTCAATGGATCCGCTTTCTCTTAGTCGGACTCGCCTCAGCGGATGTAGATACATCTTGTAAGTACTCCTTGATATGCTAATACCAAGGGTGTTGGATGGGAGGTAGCTCATCCGATACTTCTTCAATGTAATTTCCATAGGCTGGAGCCTTTTATCGGTAAAATGTGATAGTTGGCATGTTTTCCTTGTCAAGTATATTGATCAAAGAGGCCAAGGTTGCTAACGTAATCGCAAAATCATTCCTATTCCGAGGAATGTGGAGGAAGGTTATTTCTTTAAACTCTGAAGCCATCTGTAGAACCTACCGATGGTAAGGCAGCAAGTGTAGCCCTTTGGTGTGATAGATTCATGTGGTTTGTCTGATTACCAATTCGGAATCCCCAAAGACAGTTAAGTGTCTGATGCCCATTGATTGGGCAAGTTTTAGCCCCATGATATAACCTTCATACTCAGCTGTGTTATTAGTGTAGGCAAACTGTAATTTGACGGTGACGGGATGCTGCTCCCCCATAACGGATACTAGAACTGCTCCAGCCCCGTAACCTTCCATATTTATAGCTCCATCAAAATACATCTTCCATGATTGGTGTGCATCGTACTGATGGTGTTGTTGAACTATCATTACCCCTTCATCGGGGAAGTATGTTTCCAAGGGTTTGAAATTCCCTAAAGGTGCAGCGGCCAGTTGATTCGTAATTCCCTAAACTTTGATAAACTTTTGTGTCACGTAGACTATGTCAAATTATTGTAGGATCAACTGCCATCTAGACAGTCGGCAATTCATCATGGGTTTACTGAACACGTACTTGAGAGGATCTACGCGGGATATGAGATGGGTTGTGTGACCATGGAGGTAATGATGTGACCTCATTGAAGCCTATGCTAAAGCAAAACAAGTTTTCTCAATCAGAGTGTACTTGTGTTCACTGCTGCTAAATCTCTTGTTGATGTAGTAGATAGCTCGCTCTTGGCCTCTATCGTCTTTCTGTCCCACCGTGCAGCCCATGGCATTGTCATTGGTGGACAGGCACATAAATAAGGGAACATCATCCCTGGATGGTACCAACACAAGAGCTTTGACTAGCTGCTCTTTGAGCATAAGGAAGGCCTTCTGGCACTCGCCATACCATTTCATGGAGGAGTTCTTCCTTAACAACTTGAAAATAGGCTCCCAGGTTGCTGTGAGTTAGGAGATGAATATGCTGATGAAGTTGATTCTTCCCAAAAATCCCCGTATTTCCTTCTCTGTCTGAGGAATGGGCATTCCTGTAATGGCCTGGATTTTGGTGGGATCCAGCTCAATCCCCTTGTGGCTGACTAGGAAACCTAGCAACTTACCTGATTTTGTGACACCCCCAAATCCGGGTACTTCGATTCCACGGGATTTGGTGTTCACTGTACAAGCATCATCTATCTATCTACCCATAACTAATATCAAACCATACAATAGATAGAAATCATAATAAAATCTCTTCCCTTAAGGGTTACATCAACTGAATCATAAATAAATCCCAGGTTACTCTAACCTTAAAACATCTGTGCGGAATTCTAAACAAATAAGTCTTAACATCAACATAACTCAAGTCTTAAACAAATACATCAGTTAATAAATAACAGGTCTTCATCATTTGCTAACTTTGCCCTTGCCCTTACTAGTGGAAGGATCATCACTTCTTTCATTCTTAACTGTAATGTTATTATTAAGCAAGAGTGAGCACAAATGCCCACAAGTATATATAAAAAAAATGAAACAACAGTATAATAACATGCGAATAATCAACGACATCTGAATAAAGCTCAACTTTTGAATCAAGAATAAATAACATGAATCAAAAGAATACTGAGGGTCATAAAACCTTGAACTATGTCCTAGGTTAACAAGGGTTATACTTGAAACCTTTAACAGTCATAAGACTATGGGCCTTCTTCTCGTACTTAGGGGGATCAACCCTTAGTACCATACTGTGCACAATATCTTAACGCTAAAGCGTAAATAATCCCCTATACAGGGTTGTTCATCTCAGTTTGACATTCGAGTCCGCACCAAAGGAAGTTTGGTTTGGATAATTCATCAAGGGTTCTGAAATTTAGAACGCTCATCAACTATGGACTAGTTGAATCAATAAGGTTCACTAGTCTAATAAGGTTCAATAATAATTGATATTCGATTTGAATAATAACCTCAGAAGTATACAATAGGACAATTATTGTATAACTGAATCATGCTTTGGAAAGATAATTAATCTTTAATATCATGCTTCAACTTGAATAATAACAAGGATAATTTATTCAAGGTAAATAATAAACTTGAACAATAATGACAAGTAGGGTTAGGGAAACTTTCTCAACATTAAAGTAACATTTAAGTTTAAATAAACTTGCTCAATAGAATGGAGTTAGGGATAGGATACTTGCCTCGTGCGTAGATTACACTTTAACTAAGCACGTTCTTTAAATTAAATCCTACATACCATTCACATACACAATACCAGTTAATTATAACTTAATTGTTCATCAAAAACTCATTCTCTTTGTCTACTTTGATTTATTGACTATACTTAATCACTTTATCACATTTACTGCCACATAATACCACTTCATGAATAATAATCTAATTCTGTAATCAATAATTTAATCCACATGTAATTATGTTATTTACATGTTATACAACTATTTTATTATCACATTATTCTTCTAACATGTTTACATGTTCATTACAATAATCCACTAACACATTGTTAGACTTAAACATTTTTAAAATTGCATTTCTGAATTTTTTTGGAGAGTGGCGCTGCGGCGCCACTGATATACTTGATCTTCGCGCTGCGGCGCGGTGGCGCTGCAGCCGGGCCCTTGACACTGTGGCACTGTGGCGCCGTGGCTCGAGTCTTGGCGCTGCAGTGCAGTGGCGCTGCGGCGCGGGACATCAGTTCTAGAGCTGGCGCCGCGGCGCGAGACCCCAGAAACTGTTTCCCAGTTCGCGAAGAACATAGAGTTCAGCGAAATCAACATATTTTTAACACTAATTTCACCAATTTACACATACCCATATGTTATAATTTATACATAATCACTACTTAACATCTATGGAGTGATTTTAGCCCATTTAAACACTTAATAACAGATTTAAATCATGTAAATTTGGACTGTTATTGATGTTCTTGAAGTTTTTGAACAAAACACATAATTTAGCCGTACGGATTCGTTATAACACCGAATCCGTTCGTTTAAGGCTTGATCTCTTCGTATTAACATGCTCAATAATATGAGGGTGTAAAATTTATGGATAATATATGATCAATACATCAATTATCACATATAAGGCCATATGGCCATATCACGTACTCTATTTATTTTGAAAAACATACGTACGACATGCTTTCATGAATTTGATGTTATGGTTTACAACATATACATAATTAAACACAATTTGATATAACATAACACAATTTCTCACTTCACAGAGATTAACAGAAGTTTTGAAGGCCATTATTATAAAACTAAAAGACATAACTTAAAAAAATTTGGGAAGAAGGGATTACCCTTGAATACTCGGCTTAGATTACACAGGGTGACAACAATTCCAAACTTCTCACACTTCTTCTCCTTTAATCACAGTATTCACAATTTCTCTCAAAGTTCTCAAACTCTCTCTGTGATTTCAGACTTAGAGAAAAAAAATAGAAAAGAAGAAGACGTCGATATAAGAACTGGCGTATTATGGTCAGTTAACCCAGTCATGGGTTAACTGCCCATAACCTCCCTTAGTGTCATGTTTGGCTTAGCAAATTAATTCAAAACTATTTAATTTAATAGAGCTTTATAATATAGTTTAATTAATGTCACACTTCTTTATAAATAAATCAATATCTTATATAATTTATTTTAACTAAAATATAATAATTTCTCATTAATTCACATAGTAAAAAATATTAACTTTCTCATTAATTAATAATATCAAATTATTAAATCTCTAATTAATAATTAAATTAATTAAATAACATCATGCTTAATTAAATATTTCATTTAATTCGACAATCTCACATAATTACGTACTTGAAAAATAAAAATTCTCTACATTAATTTAATAAATGTAACACATATAATTAAATTAATCTACAACAATTGCATCAATTAATTATTTAATCCAATAATTAAATCATCAAAAAATATTTATTTAACTCAATAAATATTAAAAATAGTTTACAAAATTCTCGTTCGTCACATCTTTCCCCCCTTAAAAGGATTCTGTCCCCAGAATCACGGCTCAATAATTTCGACCCGTTACATTCTCCCCCCCTTACAAAGATTCTGTCTCCAGAATCGTATATACATAATTAAGTAAATAAATGAGGGTAATTCTTCATCATATTCTCTTCGAGTTCCCACGTAGCTTCTTCAGCGTTGTGGTTCCTCCAAATTACCTTAACAGAAGGTATAACTTTATTTCTGAGAACTTGTTCTTTTCGGTCGACAATTTGGACAGGAATTTTTTCATAAGATAAGTCTTTCTCAAAATGTAGGGGTTCATATTCAATTACATGCTTGTAATCAGGCTTGTAGGGCCGCAACACAGAAACATGAAAGACGTTGTGGACATTCTTGAGTGCTGGAGGTAAGGCTACCTCGTACGCAACTTCTCCGATTCTTCTCAGTACCTCAAAGGGTCCAATAAATCTTGGGCTCAATTTTCCTTTCTTTCCAAACCTGATCTTTCCCTTCCAGGGAGAGACCTTCAAGAAAACATAACTACCTAGTTCAAACTCGATATTTTTACGATGTGGATCAGCGTATTTCTTCTGTCGATCTTGGGCTGCTACCAGTCGTGCTCGGATCACTTTGACTATTTATGCCGTCTGCTGTACCAATTCTGGCCCTAGCAATTGTCTTTCACCAACTTCATCCCAATAAAGCGGAGTTCTGCACTTTCTGCCGTATAACGCTTCGTAAGGCGGCATACCAATACTAGCGTGGTAACTGTTGTTGTAGCCGAACTCTACCAACGGTAGGTGATCATCCCAATTTCCTTTGAAGTCCATTACACAGGCTCGTAACATATCTTCCAGTGTTTGAATCGTTCGTTCGCTCTGTCCGTCTGTTTAAGGGTGGTAAGCTGTACTCATTCGCAATTGCGTACCCATGCATTCCTGAAGACGTTTCCAGAAATTTGATGTAAAGCGCGGATCCCTATCGAAAACAATAGACACCGACACTCCGTGCCTCGAAACAATCTCTTTCACATATAATCTTGCCAACTGATCTAAGTTAAATCTGATTTTGATAGGAAGGAAGTGCGCGGATTTCGTCAGTCGGTCAACGATAACCCATACTGCGTCGTAGCCTTTCTGAGTCGTCGGAAGGCCAACCACGAAGTCCATCGTAATATGTTCCCATTTCCATTCTGGGATTTCTAACGGTTGAAGTAAACCACTTGGTCTCTGATGTTCTGCTTTTACTTTCTGACAGGTCAGACACTTTGCAACACATTCTGCAACATCGCGTTTCAAATTCGGCCACCAGAAATGTTGTCGAAGATCTTGATACATTTTTGTACTACCAGGGTGAATCGAATATCTTGAACTATGAGCCTCACTCAAAATTTCTTCCTTAATTTCTTGTACTGGCGGAACCCAAATTCTGCTTTCAAATCTCAATATTCCTTCCTTATCCATCTTAAATCTTGGTTCGGTTCCTTCAGATATCTTCGATGTTACCTTTTTGCATTCATCATCCTGAAGCTGAGCCTCCTTCACTCTATCTAGTAGAGTTGTACCAGATTGCATCTGAAATAGCTTCTCATCAATCTCCATAGGATACTTCACTTCTAACTCCAGTTTCTCCATATCTGCAATTAGCTCCTGCTGAGCAGTCAACAACATCAATTTCTCACGACCCTTTCTACTTAAGGCGTCGGCAACCACATTAGCCTTACCCGGATGGTATAAAATCTCACAGTCATAATCCTCGATTAATTCCAACCATCTTCTTTGACGCATATTCAAATCTTTCTGTGTAAAAATATATTTCAGACTCTTGTGGTCCGTATATATTTCACACTTCTCCCCGTATAGATAGTGCCTCCAAATTTTCAAAGCAAAAACAACTGCAGCTAACTCCAAATCATGGGTTGGCTAACCCTTCTCGTAATCCTTCAACTGCCGTGATGCATACGCAATGACTTTGCCGTTTTGCATCAGCACACAGCCAAGTCCTTTATGCGACGCATCGCTAAAAACAACAAAATTTCCTGTATCATCCGGAAGAGATAACACAGGCGCTGTACTCAACCTCTTCTTTAATTCTTGAAAACTATCCTCACACTTCTCCGTCCAAACAAATTTCACAGCTTTTCGAGTTAAATTCGTTAACGGAGTTGCGATCTTAGAAAAATCTTGTATGAATCTTCTATAATATCCTGCTAATCCAAGAAAACTTCTTACTTCTGACGGCGTTCTCGGCTGATCCCAGTTAATCACAGCTTCTACTTTGGATGGATCTACCGAAATTCCATCTTTATCGATTACGTGACCAAGAAATTGTACTCTCTCGATCCAGAATTCGCATTTTGAAAATTTAGCATACAACTTCTCCCTTCTCAATACTTCCAACGTTAACCTCAAGTGTTCTTCATGTTCCTCTTTGGTTTTAGAATATACCAAAATGTCGTCTATAAATACCACCACGAATTTGTCCAAAAACGGCTTGAATACACCATTCATTAGTCCCATAAATGCTGCAGGAGCATTCGTAAGACCAAACGACATTACTAAAAACTCATAATGACCATATCGCGTTCGGAACGCTGTCTTCGGTACATCCTCTGGCCTCACCTTCAGTTGGTGATAACCACTCCTCAAGTCAATCTTGGAAAAGTATTTTGCTCCCTTCAATTGATCAAACAGATCATCGATCCTCGGTAATGGATATCTGTTCTTAATCGTGACCTTATTTAATTCTCTGTAGTCAATGCAGAGCCTCATCGATCCGTCCTTCTTTTTCACGAACAACACCGGCGCTCCCCACGGCGATACGCTCGGTTGAATGTACTTTTTGTCCAACAATTCTTGTAGTTGTACCATTAATTCCTTCATCTCTACTGGCGCCATTCGGTATGGTGCCTTCGATATTGGAGCAGTTCCGGGCGCCAAATCAATCACAAAGTCTACTTCTCTATCTGGTGGAAGTCCTGGCAAATCGTCTGGAAATACATCGACGAAGTCCCTCACAATCGGTATCTCCTCTACCTTCGGGTTCTCTTTTCGACTGTCGACTATGTAAGCTAAATATCCTACACAGCCTTGTCTTAATAACTTCCTGGCCTGCAACATCGTCAGATAACTCGCTTGTCTAGGCGACTTGCTACCATAAAATACAACCTTTGACGGAGTCATAAGGTTAATACGCTTCTTTTGGCAGTCAATTACAGCCCCATAATTGGATAGCCAATCCATACCCAATATAACGTCGAATTCCCCCAATCGAATAGGGATAAGATCTACGTTCATGATATTACCCTTAATATCCACTCTACAATTCTTATACACATGCTTAACAGGAATTATCTCTCTATTCGCAATTTCTATAATCATGGGATATTCCAATTCATCTTTAAGCAAATCTAAACTATTAGCAAAGTCATCGGATATAAAGGAACAAGTAGCACCCGAATCAAATAAAACGTAAGCATTAATTTCATTGATCGGAATGATACCTGACACCACATCACGAGACTGGATTGCATCCTGCACCGTCATATTGAAAGTTCTGACGGTTGGTCGGTTTGTTGCAGGTGGTCCGGTGATGGTTAAGGTATTTTCACTGCTATTTCCCCTGTTTCCTCCTTGTCCTGATCCTCCCGATCCCTTCTTGGGACAGTCTCTTGCTAAATGATCTTTCGAACCACAGTTGAAACAAGCACCCTTCTTTGGGTTTGGACAATTTGGTGCTATGTGGCCTTCCTGACCACAATTGTAGCACACTCTCTTTCCCTTCAAACAAACTCCTAGATGTGCCTTGCCGCAAGTCGGACATGCTTCTATCTTCTTTTTCTGCCCTCCGTGTTGACTTCCAGCTGTCGAGTTATCCGTCCACTTCCTCTTCTGATTATTATTATTCCCAGTATTACTTCCACCAGTCTTGTTATTACCATCATTCTCACTCTTTTTCTTTTTCTGTTCTTGGTTATACTTAGTCACTGCATCACTTCCTCCTTCCGCGAGAATGGCCTTTTCCAAAACTCCCGCAAACGTGTTAAGTTGAAACATTGATACCATGTTGTATACCCAAGGCTTCAGTCCTTGTTCGAATCGTCTGGCTTTCCTCTCGTCAGTGTGTACTTGATACGGGGCAAACCTTGCCAACTCATCGAATTTAGCCGCGTATTCAGGCACGCTCATGTTTCCCTGTTTCAGTTCCAGAAATTGCACCTCCATCTGATTCTGCGAACTAGTTGGGAAATATATTTCGAAAAACATCTCTTTGAATCTCTCCCACGTAATTACACCTTCACCTCCTCGTATCTTGTTTGCCTGCCACCAGTAGCTAGCCTCAGACTTCAGCATAAATGTCGCAAAAACGGTCTTCTGATCTTCTCGAACCCTAGCAACGTCGAAAACCTTCTCCATTTCCATCACCCACGTTTGAGCCTCGATCGAGTTTCTGGAACCTTTGAACTCTGGCGGTCCCACCGCCTTAAAATCTTTAAACGTTGTGCTAGGTGGAGCTTGCGGTTGGTTATTCATGACTCCAGTTAGTAAATTAACTAGCTGTTGAACTGGATTAACGTTGGCATTATTGTTATTATTGGTTGACCCTTCCTGAGCCGGTTGACATTGTTGTCTTCTCCTTGGCGGCATTTTTCTGTTAAATAAACGTTTATTAGAACTTTATTTATTTCTCTACATAGTTAAGACATTACTCAACAATTTAACTTATCACTTAACACATCATCTCAAACAACTTGATATCTTTTCATTCAAATAAAAAGTTTTAACATTAAACTATAGCATACTGCTATTTACATCATCTATCCTGGAATAAAGAATCCACAGGATTTAAAACATTCAAATATTAACATATTCCTTAGTTCATAAACACATCAGAATTTACATAAAACTATATAAGTCTTTCACATAAATAAACAGATTCTATTCATGTCTTCCAAGGTGCTCAATAGCCTTGCCACGCTCCTCATTCATGATACGAGACATCGTCCTGCGATCCAACATATACGATGGAAGTCCTTCAAACTGGATGGGGTACCTTAACACTCGCTCTTGAACCTCATCCATCGCATGATTAAGTGTGGCGTACGTGTCTTCAAGCTTTGCCTTCTTTGCACGACTATCATTTTCTGCACGATCAGCTCGATGTGATTCTCTTACCCATCCTTCCTCTGCTATTTTCAGTCTTTTGGAGGTTTCTTTCAGTTCCTTCTTCAGCTTCTCTATCTCCTCAGTCTTATCTTCAGTTTGACCCTTCTCATGGACCAATTCCCATTCTACATTTCCCAGTCGTGAGTAAAGAGTCGAGATCTCCCTCTCCTTCTGCTCGAGAGTAGACTGCTGAACAGTCGCTCGCTCAGTCAATTCCTGAACCTCGTCTTGTAATTCCACGTTACGGTCGTATAATGTGTCATACATCTCTACATCAACAGTGTACCATGGTAGCTCCTCTTCTTCTTCCTCCTCATCAAACTCCTCCTCAAGACCCTCCTCAGGATCAATCTCAGGTTCATGCTCCTGACCAACAACGGTGATCAATGGAGATGAAACCCTCTGCACCAGCTGCTCCCTAACGACATGAATGTCTCGGGTCTCCTCCTCTGTAGGTACTATAGGTAATCGAGGTTCTTCCTCCCCAGCTTGACTAGCTTCTCCAACATTCGTCATCCTGACAACAAAATTTTAAGTTTTAGTTACTAAGTCGTACTAACGAGCACATAAATTAACACATAGACACATAATGTATTTTATTATCTTCAATGAATTACCAAAAATTCATTTCTTAAAACTCGATAAGAGTTTTCCTTTACTATCTTCTTTCTATAAGGTTATTACCTAAGGTTGTTCCCCCACCTAAGGTTCATAACCTACAGCTCTGATACCAACCTGTGACACCCCCAAATCCGGGTACTTTGATTCCACGGGATTTGGTGTTCACTGTACAAGCATCATCTATCTATCTACCCATAACTAATATCAAACCATACAATAGATAGAAATCATAATAAAATCTCTTCCCTTAAGGGTTACATCAACTGAATCATAAATAAATCCCAGGTTACTCTAACCTTAAAACATCTGTGCGGAATTCTAAACAAATAAGTCTTAACATCAACATAACTCAAGTCTTAAACAAATACATCAGTTAATAAATAACAGGTCTTCATCATTTGCTAACTTTGCCCTTGCCCTTACTAGTGGAAGGATCATCACTTCTTTCATTCTTAACTGCAATGTTATTATTAAGCAAGAGTGAGCACAAATGCCCACAAGTGTATATAAAAAAAAATGAAACAACAGTATAATAACATGCGAATAATCAACGACATCTGAATAAATCTCAACTTTTGAATCAAGAATAAATAACATGAATCAAAAAAATACCGAGGGTCATAAAACCTTAAACTATGTCCTAGGTTAACAAGGGTTATACTTGAAACCTTTAACAGTCATAAGACTATGGACCTTCTTCTCGTACTTAGGGGGATCAACCCTTAGTACCATACTGTGCACAATATCTTAACGCTAAAGCGTAAATAATCCCCTATACAGGGTTGTTCATCTCAGTTTGACATTCGAGTCCGCACCAAAGGAAGTTTGGTTTGGATAATTCATCAAGGGTTCTGAAATTTAGAACGCTCATCAACTATGGACTAGTTGAATCAATAAGGTTCACTAGTCTAATAAGGTTCAACAATAATTGATATTCGATTTGAATAATAACCTCAGAAGTATACAATAGGACAATTATTGTATAACTGAATCATGCTTTGAAAAGATAATTAATCTTTAATATCATGCTTGAACTTGAATAATAACAAGGATAATTTATTCAAGGTAAATAATAAACTTGAACAATAGTGACAAGTAGGGTTAGGGAAACTTGCTCAACATAAAAGTAACGTTTAAGTTTAAATAAACATGCTCAATAGAATGGAGTTAGGGATAGGATACTTGCCTCATGCGTAGATTACACTTTAACTAAGCACGTTCTTTGAATTAAATCCTACATACCATTCACATACACAATACCAGTTAATTATAACTTAACTGTTCATCAAAAACTCATTCTCTTTGTCTACTTTGATTTATTGACTATACTTAATCACTTTATCACATTTACTGCCACATAATACCACTTCATGAATAATAATCTAATTCTGTAATCAATAATTTAATCCACATGTAATTATGTTATTTACATGTTATACAACTATTTTATCATCACATTATTCTTCTAACATGTTTACATGTTCATTACAATAATCCACTAACACATTGTTAGACTTAAACATTTTTAAAATTGCATTTCTGAATTTTTTTGGAGAGTGGCGCTGCGGCGCCACTGATATACTTGATCTACCCGCTGCGGCGCGGTGGCGCTACAGCCGGGCCCTTGGCGCTGTGGCACTGTGGCGCCGTGGCTCGAGTCTTGGCGCTGCAGTGCAGTGGTGCTGCGGCGCGGGACATCAGTTCTAGAGCTGGCGCCGCGGCGCGAGACCCCAGAAACTGTTTCCCAGTTCGCGAAGAACATAGAGTTCAGCGAAATCAACATATTTTTAACACTAATTTCACCAATTTACACATACCCATATGTTATAATTTATACATAATCACTACTTAACATCTATGGAGTGATTTTAACCCATTTAAACACTTAATAACAGATTTAAATCATGTAAATTTGGACTGTTATTGATGTTCTTGAAGTTTTTGAACAAAACACATAATTTAGCCGTACGGATTCGTTATAACACCGAATCCGTTCGTTTAAGGCTTGATCTCTTCGTATTAACATGCTCAATAATATGAGGGTGTAAAATTTATGGATAATATATGATCAATACATCAATTATCACATATAAGGCCATATGGCCATATCACGTACTCTGTTTATTTTGAAAAACATACGTACGACATGCTTTCATGAATTTGATGTTATGGTTTACAACATATACATAATTAAACACAATTTGATATAACATAACACAATTTCTCACTTCACAGAGATTAACAGAAGTTTTGAAGGCCATTATTATAAAACTAAAAGACGTAACTTAAAAAAATTTGGGAAGAAGGGATTACCCTTGAATACTCGGCTTAGATTACACAGGGTGACAACAATTCCAAACTTCTCACACTTCTTCTCCTTTAATCACAGTATTCACAATTTCTCTCAAAGTTCTCAAACTCTCTCTGTGATTTCAGACTTAGAGAAAAAAAATAGAAAAGAAGAAGACGTCGATATAAGAACTGGCGTATTATGGTCAGTTAACCCAGTCATGGGTTAACTGCCCATAACCTCCCTTAGTGTCATGTTTGGCTTAGCAAATTAATTCAAAACTATTTAATTTAATAGAGCTTTATAATATAGTTTAATTAATGTCACACTTCTTTATAAATAAATCAATATCTTATATAATTTATTTTAACTAAAATATAATAATTTCTCATTAATTCACATAGTAAAAAATATTAACTTTCTCATTAATTAATAATATCAAATTATTAAATCTCTAATTAATAATTAAATTAATTAAATAACATCATGCTTAATTAAATATTTCATTTAATTCAACAATCTCACATAATTACGTACTTGAAAAATAAAAATTCTCTACATTAATTTAATAAATGTAACACATATAATTAAATTAATCTACCACAATTACATCAATTAATTATTTAATCCAATAATAAAATCATCGAAAAATATTTATTTAACTCAATAAATATTAAAAATAGTTTACAAAATTCTCGTTCGTCACAGATTTGACGCCAAAGGTGCACTTGGCTGGATTTAACTTTAAGTTGTATTTACACAACCTATTGAAGAGCTTTCTGGGATGGTTAATGTGGTTTTCCTCCCTTTGGGACTTGACAATGATGTCATCCATATAGATCTCTATCTCTTTGTGCATTAAATTATGGAAAAGAGCCATCATGGCTCGCTGGTAGGTAGCTCCGGCATTGATGAGGTCGAATGATAACTGTCTATAGCAGAAGGTTCCCCAAGGATTGATGAATACAGTTTTCTCACGATCCTCTTCAGCAACAATGATTTGATGGTACCCTGCAAAGCAATCAGAAAAGGAGTACATGTTGTATTGAGTTGTATTGTCAATGAGTATGTGGATGAATGGCGCGAGAAAGCTATCTTGTAGACAAGCTTTATTCAGATCCCTGTAGTCCATGCAAACTCACACCTTCCCTCCCAGTTTGGGCATGTGGACTATGTTGGATAGACATTCAGGGTATGTTGACACCATGATAATGCAGGCTTGAAATTGTTTCACAATTTCTTCTTTAACTTTTAAACTCCACTCAGGTTTTAATCTCATAAGCTTATGCCTGACTGGCTTGAATTCCTCTTTGATGGGGAGGCGATAAATGTCAATGTTAGTGGACAAACCGACCATGTCTTCATGAGACCATGCAAACACATCCTAGAATTGGGTCAATAGAGTAACCACGTCATTCCTTTGGTTTGGAGTGAGGTCCGTACCAATCTGAATTTGTTTGGGGTTTTCTAAGGTTTCAAGGTTAAAAGAGGAGGTTTGATCAAGATTTGGCTTGGGTTTGTCTTCGACCCATTCTTTGATCTCCTGAGGTATCTCATAGTCCTCTTGTATTTCCATTAAGTCTGAGTCCAACTTTACATCAAAGTTACAGTCCTTATGGAGAAAAGGCACCTCATCAGCAAGTATAGGCACATCTAACTTTAGAGTCCTGAAATAAAATGCTTTCACTTAATATATGAAACTGCTCAATCATACGAGGTGTTAGCATGTAATGACAAAACAACTGCTAATGCTGTACAAAAAGTAAGCAGTTATGGCTATCTACAGGGCAGATGGAGTTTCTGCCCTTTTTACCCTTGTCGACAAACGCAGGGAGTGCTACTCCAATTGTCAAGGGTGAAGTCCTGGCGGATGGCTGTGATGAAGGGGTTGTTATCGTCCTTCTTCTCCCTAATGACGACCGTGATATCTGGACAATCATCGTCTGGGGTGACCCTGTTTGTACTGTCCGTGTGGACTATGATGCGTATGTTTGATAAGTGCCTTGCAATGTCCTGCATATGCCTCCGATCCTTGTCCTCCACCTCCGGATCTGATATCAGGACCTCTTTTCCTTTGACTGGTATCGGCTTAGGAAATAACATAGTCATCATGTGTGCAAGAACCTTTACTGAAGTCGGTATAAATTCAGCCCCTGTAGGTTGTGGCAATCGCCGTATGGCTGAAGATGAAGGAACCTGTTTGTGTTTGTGAGGATTCCTGTGACTGGAGCTAGCAGAATAGCTTAGTCCGGCTGTCCCTGTTTGACTGGGAACTTGAATTGGGCTCTTAATACCCTGATGATCTTTGCCCAACCCTTGTCTAGGTTGATACCCTAAAGATAACATTTCTTGGCTTGCCGACATTACCTCGGCTGAGACTCTGGGTATCAGAGGTGGTTCCCCAATAGGGTGGTAGTGAGTGTTGCTCACTTCCAGGGCATGGAAGCTGACAGGCTCAACTTATGAATCTGATAAGCGAGATGTCACCTTGTACAGGACATTCTGGCTCAGCATTAATAGTGACTAGGCTGTTGTTAATGATGTATTTAAGTTGCTGATGAAGGGTAGAAGGGACGGCTCCAGCCATATGAATCCACGGTCTTCCCAAGAGCAGGTTGTATCCTGTAGCTATTTTAAGCACATGAAAGGATACACTGATTGTATGTGGACCAATCTCCACAGGTAGTTTAATCTCCCGAACAGCATTTCGTCGGGATCCATCGAAAGCTTTGATAACCATATAGTTGCTTTAGATCCTTTTGAGATTGATGTTCATCTTCTCTAAGGTGGCATAAGGACAGATATTCAAGGATGACCCTCTATCTATCAATACTCCTGCAACCATATATCCGGAGGACATAACTACTATGTGCAACAGCTTGTAATGACCCGTCCCTTTAGGAGGTATGTCATCATCAGTGAAAGATATCACATTATTGTTAAAAATGTGATCAACCAGATGCTAGAACTTTTTAACATCCACCGATTTTGGTAAGTGGGCTTCTTCCAAAACCCGTAGCAATACCTTCCTGTGATCCTCGGAAGAGAAAATCAAGTCTAATATAAAAATTTATTGTGGAGCTTCTCTTAAGCTTAAAACCACCTTGGATTCATTATGGCCCATAGTACGGAGAAATTCTTCAACCTTCTCCATGGGAACTTTTCCCTTTGATTTGATGGAAGGCTTCATCACCCGTTGGGGAAGATATTATGGATTCTCTTTCGATACTGCAGCAGTTATGTGGGATGTGGATCCTTCAACCTCTCCATAATTCCATGGAACTATCTGAAGGCTGACAACAGGATATTGTGGTCTGAAGGGCAAAATGATTGGCTCTAGCGCAGCCACTTTCAAAGGATTCTCAATACCTCTGAGTTGAATAGGTTGAATTGTATGTGAGGGGGTAGCTGAATCTATCTCAAAACATATAACTGCTATGACTTCCTTCCATTTTGTAGGAAATGTATTCCCACTCTCAAGTAGTACAGTGTCATCATCTACCAGCTGCAGGACACCGCTGTCAATTAGATTCTGAATTAAATGGTGGAGTGCCCAACATTCTTCTGTGATATGATCACGAGAATGGGAGTGGTACTAACATTCTCCATTAGAATTGAACCGTCTTGAATGAGGGTTGATTGGAGGTAGCAGAGCTGTGATTCTTCCTTCATTGATCAGCATCTAAAATATCTCCTCCATCGGCTGGCCTAGGTATGTAAATTCCCTTTGATTGAAAAAATCCTGACAGACTTTGGCATTTGCTCTTTTTGCAATTTTATCTTCCAGCCTTTCGCCTTCGGAAGTTAATAATGAAGTACTTGTAACAAAAGGAAGGAGGCTAGCATGCTCTTGACTGAATAATTGGCGTGTGACTTGGTGTTGATGGACCACCAGTTCTGCCAATTGGTCGAACTGCTCACAGAGAGTCTTCAATTTTCATTCCATCATAAACTAGAACTATGCAAAATCCCATCTATCAGCATTATCTTTATTGATCTGGGAGGATCCACCACTACAATTGGAAGTCTGCCAATTACTCCAACTAATCATGTTAACCTCATCTTCTTTGTGTTGAGGAAGAAGGTTGTCTTGCACATGGGGTTGGTCGGGTTTAGTAACCACGATCTCACAGTTATCAATCAAATATTGGATCTTGTGTTTCAAGGCCCAGCAATCCTGAGTATTATGACCTGGAGCTCCAATATGATAAGCACATTTCCGACTAGCATTGAAACCCTTCCCACTCAGGTTGGCCTGTGGAAGAAGATGGGTAACTTTCTTCTGGGTTGTCATAAGATTGAGAATATTCTCGAGCGAGTCCCCTAAAGGTGTGAACACTCGAGTGTGTCTGACTTCTCCACTTTTTGGAAATGGAGGGTTTGAAGACTAGGCTAGAAAAGGGGAGTAGTTTCTCCTCTGAATAGGTAGGCTTTGACTGCCTTTTTGCCCTTGTAGTATCAAGGAAACTGTGATGCCCCTAAATCGGGTTCCCTAACCTTGGGTTTGGTGCTCACGATCCATCATATATACCACATCTAACTACTCATTCATTAATGAAAACATCATTCATAATATTCCTTAATACAACATATAACAATATCCCAGGTTAACTAACCTTGACATAACTTACATACCCTTATATAACCAAAAGGTTTACATAATTAATTACATAATAAAATATAACCATTAAAAGTTAACACTAACTACTCCTGAGCCTTGCCTTTGCCTTTGTCCCTGTTAGAACATTCTGCTACATCGGCATTAGTTGAAATATTTTATTTAAGAAAGGGTGAGCAACAAGTTTGCTCAGCAATTTAAAATATACAATAAATGATATATATCACGAATAGAAGAGTCTAGCTTCTATAGAACTTCAACAATAATCAAAAGATTTCAAAGTAGCGGAATAATAATTCAATCTCAATAATTAAACTTTCTCCCATTTCATACTGAATAATATATCAGAGATGAAATAGTAAAATTCTTTCAAAGATTCAATAATATTCAATTGAATAAGAAGAATTAACAATACTGCAATAATATTCAATAAAGTGGGATATACCCAGATTTCATGTTGAGTGATCACAAAAGGGTCATGAACTAATAGAGGAATCATTTAGTTATTAACACTAAATTACCACAAGAATATAAATTAGTTATAAAAACTAAACTATACTCTTCTGTAAGTATTGGAGTGGCCAACTCCTTTGTACCCTATATTATGCATAATACTCAATAATAGCACATAGGTCAATTTACGACATTAAAATTTGTTCATCTCAGTCTTATATCACGAGTTCGTACCACAACAATATGGTTTGAATTACTTTCATATAAATATTATGATTTCAATAATTAATAACAATACTAATCTAGCCGAAACCAATGGCATAGATCTTCTAATAACAATTCAGTTCATAATAAATAGAACATTTCATGCTTTAACAAATATTAGTCTCGCCAAAACAATTAACTGAGACATGATTTATAAACAGTTCAAATAATAGAACAAGAATCAATTGCACTACGTGCGAATAACAATAATCATCATAGATGTGAATAATCAACAATAATTATCCACTAATCATGCTTTGAAATTAATAACTCAAGTTGAGTTTGGAAACTTACCTGATTCGTTGACTACTGCTACGCAATTTAAGTTAACTTATTTTGTAAGACCTATCATTGATAAGATTGATCTCTTAATTAGCATCACATATCTTACTCATAGCAATTTACCATGAAATCTCATAACCAATCATTAGTGAGTACACTATACTATCTTAGACTTGACACTTACTCATTCATTTATAAGTTCGTAATATAACTTGACAAACTATTTAAGAACTCAGTAAACTTAATATATCATTTCAGTTTCTATTTTAGCAAGCTAAAACAAAAATGACTTCTCTTCCTGATATTTCAGTTTCCCTTTTCAGTAACCCGAAATGTTCATTTCGGGAAGCTGAAATACACTATTCACGAAAATATGAAATCAGCTTATTATTTTTTAATCTTTTGGCCAATCATATATACATATATTCATACACAAAAAGTATTTTTTCTAGAATTTTTCAACTCCCTTAAGTATTTTTCAAAAATAAATTTCTAGTTAATTCCTTAAGAAATTAGCTACCTCGTGCTTAACTCCAAAAAATTCTCAACTATTTACGGGATCTTACATGTGTTAACGTGACCTTACAGTTTAAATTTCAAGGGCATCGGAGTTATACAACTCCGATTATAACGATTTTCGTCCGAAAAACACAAATACTGAAATGGTAATAACTTGGTCATTTTAAGTCGGAATGAGGTCATTTTTGGACACAACCTACTTTATCCCATATATTTTCATCCCCCAAATGGCCAGATTTTATCTCGATAAATAAGTGGCCAAAACAGCCCTTATAAAATTTTGGACAGTTTATTTTTGTCATTTTTCTGTTTTTGACTCCTTTGCTAAAATCAGTCCCCTCGAAAGTCTATAGCATATTTTCCAGTGATTCCACTTGGAGATTTTCAAAAACTCATAGATCTAACTCTAGGACTTGACCACACTCAAAAATTCAAAGTAGAATGAGAGATATGGTCATTTCCATATCATACTTTGTTTTCTCAAAAATCTATTTTTTAACTGTTTATGTTTTGTATGAAAACTTTCATGATCTCCGATAAAACCAACATAGCTCATCATATTAACTCAAATTAACTCATATACTCATGGATCAAACATGATCCATGGTTTAATTCACCAAATAATCAATAAACACAAGATTAAACACAACAAAAGCTAAGAACAAATTGATTTTCTAACTTTTGACAAACCTAACTCATATTTCTTAGTTTAAATTCAACTTTTGATCTACAAAAAAGTTGGATCTAAACATGAAATACTTTTAAACATATGAATCTAAGGTTTTTATCTTCAAGATCAAAACTTCATACTATCAAAAATCAAATCAAAATAAAAAGAAATTTAATCTATATACAAATAGAAATCCTTATACCTTCTCTTGATTCCTCTTCTTCTTCTTTCAAATACTTAGATTAAAGAACTAAGTAACTATCAAAACTCTCCCTTTCTCTTTCCCTATTATGGCTGAATCCCTCTTGCACTCTCTCTCTCTCTCACTCTCTCTCTCTCTCTCTCTCTTGGTCTTACTTTGATAACTTAAGAATATGAAATGAGATAAAAAGATGTAAGAGAAAGGAAATTTGATGTTAGTAATTTTGTATAGATATATTTAGTGTATCTATAATCATCATCCAATGTCTCACTCTTCCTCTCTCTCCTTATCATTATAATCTTGCTTGCACTCTTGGTTTAACTTGTGGGTTGGATGAAAAAGATAAGAATGAGACCAAGGCTTGACACCTAGCAAGTTAGTTCACCTACTAAAGTAATTTAATGATTACATGCCTCCCCCTTTCTCTCCTCTATGTAAATTTCGTCCATGATGGCCTTCTTGGGCCCCTTTTTATTATCTTTTAAGCTTCATTTAGCTTACTTAATGGTCCAAAAGGTCCTCTCCCAATTGGGCTAAGAGTTGGGCCAATCAACTAATTATTTAGGCTAGAAATTCTAATTCTTTGGGCTTGCAATTCAACATAGTTTATATATTTTAATTTTTATCCATTCCCCAATATTTAATTAGGGTTCCCTTACATACATTAGTAAGTTAATTTCTTACTCATATATCTTTAATTTTATAACCCAATTAGACTTGTTATTCTTAGGTTATAAAATTAATTAATTGAGATGTATAAAATAAATCTCTTAGGATTAATATATGTTTTTAAATACTATCATTCTCTTAAATTATAACCCATTAGGTTATTTAATTATCATACCTAATATATGTATTAGGTTACATAACTTTATTCTTCATCCCTTTACAAAATAAATGTGTACACATTATATAACACATATTTACTCAATCGCGTACATAATTCACACATGTCCTAACATATTTCCCCTAGTTTATTAACTTATTAGCCCAAATTGACTTAATAAGTTATAAACACATACATACTCATATCAATAATCAATTACTTAAGGATTGTAAATCCTTTTAGTTTAATAATCAAGGCTAACATTCAAGCTATGTTAATTTCTTACATATCTTTCATTACTCTTCCTTGAAAATGATTAAGTATACTTCTTAGTTAATAAATTAATTATCTAGCTTAATTATCATATACACTTATATGTTTTAAGTATTTCTTTTCTTTTCTCTTTTTTTTTTAAAAAAAAATTATTCAAAAATTTTAATTATGTGAAATTCTAGGTTCTCATAGAAACATCCTCCTCTTTCTTCTTATGGACCCTCTGGGGGTTGTTTCCATAACTTCCAGTCTGGATGTTTTCAGCTACAGTTTTGAGAGCGGCAAGGTCTTGAATCTTTCCGGACTTCAATCCCATCTCAGTCATTTCTCCATGTTTGATCATTTCAGAGAAGGGCTTGCCTATACCAGCTAAAACTCTCTCGTAGAAAGGATCCTCTTGAATGTCTATGAAGGTCATCACCATCTCAGACTCAGTCATAGAGGGAACAACTTGAACAGCCAGACGCCTCCATCTTTGGGCATATTCTCTGAAAGCCTCACTAGCTTATTTCTTGACCTTGGTAATTTGGTACCGGTCAGGAGCCATTTGAGTTTGGAAACTGTACTGATTGAGGAAAGCATGAGCTAGCTCCTCCCAGTTATGAATTTTTGAGTTGCCCAATCTGGTATACCATGATCTAGCTTCACCAGTTAGACTATTCTGAAACTGCTGCATTCTAAGCTTTTCATCCTCGGCATAAGATCTGAGTTCCCCAATGAAGACTTTTAAATGTGTGTAAGGATCTCCCAACCCGTCATATTTTTTAAAGTCAAGAGTTTTGAATTTCTCTAGATAATGAACCCCAGGGAAGATACAAAGGTATGTATATGAAACACTCCCGTGTGTTCCAATTCCTTTGATAGACCGAATGGTCTCTTCCATTTATAGGACTTTCTTCCTGATATCACCGGTGGCTGGATCTTCTTTAAGATGAGTGGTTTCAGGAGTCTTATTGGTTTTGTCCAACTAAGATTCAGATACAGGAATTTTTTTGTCCGATCCCTGAGTTCCTCCATGTGCAGAGGATTTTGTATGTATGGGCATTCGTGGACCCTGAGTGGACTTGTGTAGTTCCTTAAGCAGAACATCCAACTCTGTAATCTGGTTGCTTAGTCCTACGAACTCCTCGCGATAGATGGGAGTAGGACTATATTGGACGGATGAAGCCATGCTTGGCTGTAGACTCGTTACCTTTTTAGATTTTGAACGGGTAACAGGACCAATTGTATCCCTACAAAATGACTTACATAGTTTAGTCTTAGGGAATGTGGAAATGTCACATGTTACGTGATGTGTCCATTTTAGGAGTATTATCCTGCAAAATGGATGTCAGTTGTTTGTATAACAAGATAGCATGTCAAATAAAAGGGAATGTATGTACACATTCATTCATATTTTCCATTACATTGAGATTGACATGGAAATGAAATTACAAGTAATTGAAATGGGAAAGTATGAAGAGACTTTCCTCTGCGTTTGGCTTATCAAAGGTTGACCTATCTTAGGCAACTCTCGCAATTTTTTGGCATGAAGGTTCCCAAATCATCGCAATTTACTTGACGAAAAGTTAATCTGGTCTTTTAACTGGAGCGAATTTGGGTGGTGCCTTTCCCGAACGTCATTGGAATTAGTCTTCCTATGAGTTCAGTAATCAAACACCAACAGGATAGCCTCCTTATGGAGGAACCACACAACATGCATTCACATACAACGTGTCTCACCGTATGGAAATAATGATATGTGCGAAGCACTAATATCACAATCTGATATGGTGCAAAGCACTAAGTGCAATAAGTAAATGCATTCGTACACATTCATTCAAATATAAATACAACATCCACCCATAAGTAGATAACGGTTTTGAAAAGTTTTTAATAGCGGCTTTCTTACTAGATGTCCCCAGCAGAGTCGCCACCTGTCGACGTCGGGATTTTTATTTGTCCCTTTTCTGTTCTTACCTTTTGGTGTTCTCATGTTAGGTGAGATTTGTTTGAAAAAACAAGTTGTGAAAAGGTCCAACATGTATATGTCGACGATTGGACTGTAAGAGTCGCCAGTTGGTATTTTTAAATGGTTGCACCAGCTCAACCGAGAAAAGGTTTGCACATTGACCTAGTGATGTGACACTATTTAACTGGTCTGTGAAACCGAGATTCATTAGGGTCTGGGGGCTTGATTATACGGAGGGAAGGTGTTAGGCACCCCCCGACATCCGTGTTACCACGGTGACCGCCACTTTTCAATTAAACTATTATCTGAATGTGTGTGTATGTGTGTGGGCCAATTTGCAATTATCTGAAAGTAGTGATATGCCTCATTTGCACCTATATACAAAGGGTTTGAATTTTGTATAAAAGTTCAATTTTAACAAGATATAGCAATGGTGTTTTGTAAAAGAGGTTTTCAAACCCTTGTGCTCAATAGTAATTGAGGCCTTTGATACTTCCATTTTATTATAGGTTCAGCTGGATTGCTTTTATTTTCGAGATGTGAAGCATCTTCAAGAAAATAAGATAAAAAGCAGTGTCGAATTCCTTGTGGGCATGAGACCCATCTAAGGAAATTCAAACATCGTAAATAATTTACAAGCCATGTACAGCTGAAAATGTTCATCACGGGAACCGAATCTAGATTCAGGAGACTAAATCTATGATCACAAGACTCTTAGGCTCACATGATGTAGCAGTTTGTATGGAAGCTGTAAACAATATATATATATATATATATATATATATATATATATATATATATATAGGAACGATCAACCGCCACGAAGTAAACTCCAGGCGGGACGAAAAAGTAAATGTATAAAAGCTATAAATATATATAGAGAGACGATCAACCGCCACGAAGTAAACTCCAGGCGGGACTGAATGTATATATATATATATATATATATATATATATATATATATATATATATATATACACACACACACATGGTAAGGATCAAGAGAATTCTCCTTAAATAACATTCCTCCTTAAATAGCATTCTTTTATTCAAACTACGTCGTTTTGGAGGGACGTGGTGGAATTTTTGTAAATACAATGTCACCGCGTATTTACAAAAATTCCACCGCGTCCCTCCAAAACGACGTAATTTGAATAAAAGAATGCTATTTAAGGAAGAATGTTATTTAAGGAGAATGCTCTTGATCCTTACCGTACACACACACACACACACACACACACACACACACACACACACACACACACATATATATATATATATATATATATATATATATTTAGGTATAAAAGCAGTAAATGGCCACGAAGTAAACTCCAGGCCTGACAAAGATGTATATATATATATATATATATATAAAGCGATAAACGCACCGGATATTATATCCAGGCTCAATCAAACAGATTTTGATGGCACTAAAATATATATAAGTATTTATATATATAAAAGCAGTAAACGCACCGGATATTGAATCCAGGCTCAATCAAACAGAGTTTAATGATAATAATAATAATATATATATATATATATATATATATATATATATATATATATATATATATATATATATATAAGTATTTATATATATAAAAGCAGTAAACGCTCCGGATATAAAATCCAGGCTCACCGAAGAAAGTTCGATAATAGTTCATATATATAAGTCTTACACAACTTTAACATAAGTCTGAAATATAAATACATCAAATAAACAACAAGTCTTCATCACTTGTTAACTTTGCTCTTGCCTTTTGCTAGTAGAAGGCTCGTCGGACCTTTCGTTCTTAACGGTAATGTTATTATTACACAAAAGTGAGCACGATTGCCCACAAGTAAAATAATATAACAATAAAATAATAACATGCGAATGAATCAAAGACTTCTGAAATAAGAAAACTCGGCTTTTGAATCAAGACTGAATAACAAGAATCAAAAGAACTTCTGAGGGTCATAAGACCTTGAACTATGTCCTAGGTTGTTAAGTGTTTATACTTGAAACCTTTAACAGTCATAAGACTATGGACTCTTCTTCTCGTACTTAGGGGGGGATCAGCCCTTAGTACCATAATGTGCACAATATCTTAATGCTAAAGCATAATTAATCCCCTATAACAGGGTTGTTCATCTCAGTTTGACATTAGAGTCCGCACCAAAGGAAGTTTGGTTTAGATAAGCTCAACAATGGTTCTGAAATTTAGAACGTTCATCAACTATGGACTAGTCGAATCAATATTGATATTCAATTTGAATAATAAAGTTCAAAATATATACAATCGAATAAGTATTGTATAACAGGAATCATGCTTTTAAAGAATGATAACATCTAATATGAAATCTTGACTTGAATAATAATAAACAAGATAGAATAAGGAACTTGCTTTATGTAAAGAAACAAGGTTTAGAAACTTGCCTCGTGCGTATAGACTAAACGATTACTACTTCCGTTCACCACAAGTCCTACACACATACCGTATGTATTCACGACATTCATTAGTTACATTTTCACTTAATTATTTAATATAACTCCACTTTATTTAACAAATCATTATCCTTCTAATTTAATTACTTAATTAAATTAGAATATTTTTATTCCTTTATTATTATTACACTCGAATAAATTATTTCATAATAATTTTCATCGAATATTTATTTTATTCATAAATATCTCAATTAAAATATTTATTTTATTTTATAAATATTTTAATAATAATTTCCATCGAATATTTATTTCATTCCATAAATATCTCAATTAAAATATTAATTTTATTTTATAAATATTTTAACAATAATTTACGTAGAATATTTATTTTTTCTATAAATATCTTAATTAAAATATTTATTTTATTATATACATATTTTAATAATAATTTACATCGAATATTTATTTTATTCTATAAATATCTCAATTAAAATATTTATTTTATTTTATAAATATTTTAGTAATAATTTCTAGCGAATATTTATTTTATTCTATAAATATCTCAATTAAAATATTTATTTTATTTTATAAATATTTTAATAATAATTTTCATCGAATTTTTATTTTATTCCATAAATATTTTAACTAAGATATTTATTTTATTCGATAAATATTTTAATAATAATTTTCATCAAATATATATTTTATTCCATAAATATCTCACTAAAAATATTTATTTTATTGGATAAATATTTTAATTATTTAATTTTTTATTATTTGTTTTTGCCACCGAGGCGGGGTAATTTAGTTTGGTAACGCCCGCTGGGGGCAGGGTTACCCAAACTCAGTTTCAGCAGTTTCTGCATAACAAGGCCAAATTAAGCCAAAAAAAATCTCTCACAAGTTCATATTTTCTCTTGAAGAATATAGAACATGGTCATAACTTTCAATTTTCTTGTCCATACATTAATTTAAACATACTCAGATACTATAATTCATATATGATCATTAACCAACCTTTCTAACATGATTTTAACAACTAATTCATATAATTACTTGAATCAAAACACATAATTTCACTGTTCTTGATGTTCTTGAAAGTTTTAAAAACAAAACATAAAAATTAACACTACGGGTTCGTTATAACACCAAATCTGTCCATTCGAAGTTTGATTTCTTCGTTTTAACATACATAATCATATGCAAGTATAAATTTATGAGACAACATATGATTGACGTATGAAATTTGCGTGTAAGGGCCATATGGCCATATTTCTATACTCTGTAATTTTGAATAAACTATCTACAACATATTTTTATGAAACTGATGTTATGGAACATACAATATATAGTAACACTACAAAAAATGGGCTTTTCGTAACGATTTTTCGGGCAACGACTTTATAATTCGTTGCTAAAATTATATGTTTAGCAACAAAATTTGTCCTTTGTTGCAGATTGTGTCAGGCTTTCACTTTTTGCAACGAAATTCATAAGTCGTTGCAACATTTCGTTGCTAATTCATTGGCGGGAAAAAATTTAGTTAGAAATTCGTTGCAAAATTTTTGGCCACTTGATTTCCGTTATCGTGGGCAACGAAAGTTTTTTTGTTGCTAAAAATGGGGCTTTAGCAACTATTTTTCAGGCTACGACTTTATAAATAAAGGCGTTGCTAAAAGTGTATGTTTAGCAACGAAACTTGTCCTTCGTTGCAGATTGTGTCAGGCTTTCACTTTTTACAACGAAATTCATAAGTAGTTGCAAAATTTTGAAACACTTGATTTCTCCTCATCGTGGGCAACGAAAGTTTTTTTGTTGCTATATTTTGTTGCCTAATATGGACCACATTCATTGGCAATAATTTTTATTTTCGTTGCATATTTTATACAACTTTTTGCAAAGACTATTAACATGTTGCCTTAAATTAAGATAATAATAATAATAATAATAATAATAATAATAATAATAATAATAATAATAATAATAATAATAATAATAATAATAATAATAATAATAATAATAACAATAATAGTAATAATAATAATAGTAGTAGTATTAATAATAATAATAATAATAATAATAATAATAATAATATTAATAATTATAATAATAATAATAATAATAATAATAATAATAACAGTAATAATAATAATAGTAGTAATAATAATAATAGTAATAATAATAATAATAATAATAATAATAATAATAATAATAATAATAATAATAATAATAATAATAATAATAATAATAATAATAATAATAATTGTAAGACCCCAACATGGGTGGGGGGTGACATTAAGTCACGGGAGGATGGAAAAATTGAAATGGTATATATATATGGGGGGTGACATTAAGTCACGGGAGGATGGAAAAATTGAAATGGTATATATATATATATATATATATATATATATATATATATATATATATATATATATATATATATTTAGGTTGCTGTGAATTGAGGGAATTCGTATGTGATATTATTAAGTTGCTTCTGAAAAAAAAAATTCCTTTAGCCCATGATTCTACAAATGATTTCGTCTGATTCCTACTGTGCACTCCGTGAGAATTTTAAATAGTATCTTTTCCATTCTCCTATAAATAGAAGTTCATTCCTTCATTATTTCTTACGAATTCACTGAAACTCTAGAGAGAGAAACTATAGAGAAAATGAAAAAAAGTTTTCTGCTACTTCACTACTCCTATATCCAGTACTCTTCTTTTTAAGATAAAGGATATTATTTCTATTGTATTCATGAAGAGAACTTCTGTTATTCCATTATTTATTATTCTGTTGGAATAACCTGTATACGTGGGCTGCCCTATACTTGGTGAAATTCTTCTGTTATTCCCTTCTTTATTATTCTGTTGGAATATCATGTCTGTGCGTTTTACGTCGAACCTGGTTCCGTCTTTATTATTCTGTTGGAATAACTTGTTTGTGCGTTTTACGCCGAACCTGGTTCCGTCTTTATTATTCTGTGAAAATATCCTGTCTGTGCATTTTACGCCAGACCTGGTTCCATTATTTATTATTCTATTGGAATAACCTACCTGTGCGGTCCATCGCATGCCTGGTGATTTCTTTTATTATTCCATTCTTTATTATACTCAGTTGGTTAATGTTTTGGCTTCTATACTCCATGAAATTAGTGGAATATCTTTGATATTTGCGCTTCATCCAGTATCTTTTCATGGAAATATTCTTCTGAGCATTCTTGAATTTTACTCTACAAAGAAGTATCATGTTGACAATTTAGACGTTATTAGTTCCTGGATAAATTAATTCTTGAACTTGTTTTATTGAATTCTTATATCATTGTCATCACCCTCATGTTTATATTTTGTTGAAAGTCATCTGTGGCCTGTAGTGCATAGATGGACTTGGTATGATTATGACTAGGGATTATTCGGTGTAATCATGGCCGTAATATTACAAATGATGTGGTAAAAGTTCTCATTGGCCCGTAGTGCATGGATAATTTATGGTTGTGATACTAATAAATATCTTTGGTCGTAGTGCATGGATGATGTGGATTATTTATTAAGCTGAGTCTCAGCGATAAAAGTGATGAAAAACATTTTAAATCATAAAAGATAGTAGATTTTATTCTCTACTAGACTCTTTTAATGGATTACTTGTTCCGCTGCAGTTAAACTTGATGTTTATTGTATTTTATCAGTTTAACATTGTTGAAGACTAATGATAATTTATTCTGCATTATCTTAGTCATAATATTTTTTACCGGGCTAGTTGAGCTCACCCTTTATTTCAATGTTCTCTTCAGGAAATGAGAATAGAGCCGGGACTAGTCGGAGAACGGAGTGACGGTCCAGACGATAGTATTAGTAGTCCTCACTATTCTGTTAAATAGTGTGACAATAAATATAATGAGGACTTATTCTGAGAGTGGATATTGTCTAGAAGACAATATTTGTATTAAAACTCACAGCTCTCTTGTTATATATTAAAGATTATATTTGTATTTTGTACCATATTTTTGGCGACTCAGAATAGGTGATGTATACCTATTTTGGGGGCGTCACAACAACAATAATAATAATAATAATAATAATAATAATAATAATAATAATAATAATAATAATAACAGTAATAATAATAATAACAGTAATAATAATAATAATAATAATAATAATAATAATAATAATAATAATAATAACAGTCATAATAATAATAGTACTAATAATAATAATAACAATAGTAATAATAATAATAATAATAATAATAATAATAATAATAATAATAATAATAATAATAATAATAATAATAATAATAATAATAATAATAATAATAATAACAACAACAACAATAGCAATAACAGTAATAATAATAATAGTAGTACTAATAATAATAACAACAACAACAATAACAGTAATAATAATAATAGTAGTACTAATAATAATAATAATAATAATAATAATAATAATAATAATAATAATAATAATAATAATAATAATAATAATAGTACTAATAATAATAATAATAACAATAACAGTAGTAATAATAATAACATACGTTTGGATAAACATGTTAAGTTAAACACAATTAAAATTTCAAATAAATTATAACTCAGACTTGACTGTGCATAATCATTATTTTTAATTTTCGTCCGAAAAAACGGATGGAATGCTGACTATGCATATTTTTGCTGGTGTGGCCCGTTATTTTTGCTGACGTAGAGCTGGGCTTGCCAGGCTTAAAAATATCCTTAAAAAAATATTGCTCACAAGTGTCGAACCTCAAACCTCTCCAAACTAGACACCTTATATTCCAACAAATGCCCCTAGTCCAACTTCCTAATCATACTAGAATTAATGTAACACTAATATTTAAACCACTTAGCATCATTTCTAATCATGCTAGAATTATTATTATTATTATTATTATTATTATTATTATTATTGGTGGTAGTAGTAGTAGTATGTAGTTAATAAGGTTATATATATATATATATATATATATATATATATATATATATATATATATATATATATATGAAGTTATTCAAATTTAATATATTATTTTCCAACGACTAGTAAATTGTTGCCCAAAATTAAAACAAACCCAATAAGCAAGCCTCTTTCCCCCCCCCCCAAATGCATCATTTTTCATTTAATTTTATTTATTTATTTGAACACAATTTTATACAGTAAAATGTTTCACTCCGTTCGTCTCAAAATAAATGGCCAGTTTTACTTTTTTTTAAGTTATAATTTTGGAAATTAAAATTGAGCACAAATAGATATATTTTCTAATTTACAAAAATTAAAGTTTGTAGTTAATTGAATTTAGTTTATAATGATAATATTCGCACACTTATAATTTTGAAAAAAAAAATATAATTAATTTCTAAAATAATTTATATGAATTTTTCTTGTAACTCGTTTTTTTACATATATAATTTTTGACAAGGGATGGACAAGGAATCGAAATCGTTCCCGAAATTGCACCAAAAATTGACCAAACTGCACTGATTAAGTCGCGCCAATGGTTCCGGCATAGACCAATTAAGTTGCACCAATGGTGTGCAAGTTCTTTTTTAACTCTCCTTTTTCTTGACTTGTAAATTTTTTTATAATCAAATATTAATTTCTTTTTATATCTTGAATTAGAGGGTGTTTGGCAATGACTTATAAGTTGGTCAAATTAAGTTATAAGTTATTTGTTATTATTTAGTGTTTGACAATAACTTAAATTTTAACTTTTTTTTGACTTATAAGTCATTATTAAATTCTTTTCATGCTTCATGTGCTATATTTTTTATGTATTAGATAAATTTTACTACCATATATATATATATATATATATATATATATATATATATATATATATATGTAAACAAATATTCATATAAATATTTATAAAAAATATTCATATTTAAATTTTATAAATTTTAGATGAAATATTTATAAATTTATAAATAAATATTTATTTAGATTTTTATAAATGTACTATTTATATTTGTTTATATAAATACTTATATGAATATTTGTTTATAAATATATATAAACAAATATTCATATAATTTTATCTCTAAATATTTATATGAATATTTGTTTATAAAATTTTTAAACAAATATTCATATAAATTTATCTCTAAATATTTATATCAATATTTGTTTTAAAAATTTTAAAGATAAATTTATATGAATATTTCTTTATAAATAATTATATGAATATTTTGAGATAAATTTATAAATATTTATATGAAAATTTGTTTATAAATATATATATATTAAAATATTCAAAGTTACATTATATAAATATTCATAGTTACTTTATATATATTTAGTTTAATGTGGAGATTTAAGATGAGTATATATATATAGATGGTAATATAATTTATCTAATACACATAAAATATAACATAACAAGCAAAAATATCATAGTTAGGTTTCGAACCTAAGACCTATGGGTTATTGGGTCATTAAGCTATTATTGAGCCATTCTAATTTATTAGTTAACTAAACTACCGCCATAACTTAGTAGCGGTAGACAGTGTAGGACATGAGCAAATAAGGGGCAAATAAGTAATTTCTCATGTCGCTACAGCCCGTAGCTGCAGGGGGAAATCCATTTCAGTCCGTGTCATCCAATGTTGCGATCAACAGTATAGATTATGGTTGTTGGAATAGTACATGTGACAACCGATTACCAAGAATGGGGGCCCATATATATATAGCCGTGTATATTCTATTTGTGCTCAGTCTTTCAAAACTGCGTCGTTTTGGCATATTTGTTTTTGATTTCTAATTTGAGAGGAGAGAAGCTGTTTTTTTAATAAATAAAAAAAATGTGCCAAAACGATATAGTTTTGGCAGACTATGCACAAATAAATTATACACGGCTATAAAATTCTGCACTTAAGCACACCTAGAGGGGGGGTGAATAGGTGTAAATACTTAGACGTATCTACAGTGGCCAATTTTTAAAGTTTACTATAGCAGACTATAATCGGACGGTCTAACCCTGTCCGTATTAGTTATATTCTTAACTGTTAAAAACGGACAGCTAATACCTGTCCGGATTAGTGTAAAACTTTTTCGACGCAAACAACAAAACTGCAGAATATTGAAGCTAAAAACAGAAGCAAAAAGGTAGTAAATCACACTGAGATTTTTACGTGGTTCAGCCCCTATCCTCTACTCTAGTGGCCTAATCCACGTCTAATCCCAACTAGGATTGGAGACTCACTTTATTAAAATAATATTCAGCAATTACAAAGACAATAAAACTCCCTGTTACAACGACGATCGATTGGACACCTCTGCCCCCTTTGCACCTCTGCAACACCTCTCACCTCTGAGACTTTGATACCTTCGTTGTACAGACTGAGTATTACTAAAATAAAAACCCCAAGCCAACCTAGACTTGTACTATATTTACAACATATATGAAATAAAGAATACACGAACACTGTAAACCAAGACTAAAAGAATGATATGATGTGTATCTTGGATAGCTTGAAGAGTTTCTGCTCAATAGTCTTGTGTATCTCTTGAAGCCATGTAAACAGTATATATATATATAAAGAAGAGAGTAACGGCTATGTACCCTTCCAAATCTCCTGCAACGTCTATATCTTTTTGATTGAAATAGGAGATCCATGTTACGAAAGACAACATCAGTAGATAAGGAAATTCAGCTATGAAGAAGTCAATTAGGAATCACATACTAATTGAAAGAGTCCTATTAACAATTAGCAAGATCCCTTAAAAATAGCAATTACTGTTTTAGCATGTGACAAAATAATAGCTCCATCAATTTTAAATAAGAATCCTTAATAAAACCAATTCCTAAAACATCTCCCAAATACGTATAAATAGGTAGCACGATATATATATATATAACAGATACACACACACACACACACACACACACACATACATATATATATATATATATATATATATATATATATATATTAGAAGGATATAATCCCACAATTAAATATGAGAAATTTAAGGAATATTAAATATATTTTCAATCTCCTTAAAATACTCCAATTTGAATTAGTATTCAAAGCAAATCAGGATTGGATATATATTCTATATAACAACTTAAAGCATGTGACAAAAATAACCACCTTGATTTACTCACTCCAATACTGCATTAACTTACGTGAGTAATAACCATGACCCAATAACATAGTGATTAATCCATGCAATAACCCATGCACACTATTATCTAATTAATATTTTAATAACATGACCCAATGTGATTAATCCATGCAATAACCCATGCAAAGCTCATATAAATATTGTCATCATTAAAATCACAAAGTATATAAACCAACATTCTCCCCCTTTTTGATGATAACAATATATTATCTTTTAAATTTATATGCTCCCCCTATCTATGAGGCTCCCCCTAAATACATGCATATTAAGGAGCAAAAAAAATGATTTGGATCTTAATCCAAATACCCAGTCAATTCAAATTTCAAATAGTAGATATCTCTCCCCCTTTGTCATTATAAAAAAAATCATTAAGCACAAGTTGGTTAGAACATAATCATCATTACCCAAATAACTCTCCCCCGTTGTCATTGACAAAAAAAAAAATTAGTGAGATCCTTGAATTTCACATTCTAACCACATACATACATTCCAAGTTCTCTTCTCAAAGTGCAAAAACACTCTTCACTTAAAGGTTTTGTAAAAATATCTGCCAATTGATGTTCAGTAGGGACAAATACTAATTTAATTAATCCTTTAGCAACATTATCTCGTAAAAAATGATGTCTCACTTCAATATGCTTAGTACGAGAATGATTACGGGATTTTTAGAAATATCAATTGCACTAGTATTGTCACACATAATAGGCACATTTTCACATATCACATTAAAATCATGAAGAGTTTGAATCATCCATAAAATTTGTGAACAACAACTACCTGCCGCCAAATATTCACCTTCCGTAGTAGACAAGGCAACAGATGTTTGTTTCTTGCTGTGCCAAGCGACACGGCTTTGACCTAAAAATTCACAAGCACCACTTGTGCTTTTTCTATCAACTTGGCACCCTGCATAATCTGCATCTGAATATCTAATTAGTTCAAAACTTGGAGATACAGGATAGTATAAGCCTAAATTAATTGTCCCGGCTAAATATTTAAATATTCTTTTTACCGCTTTAAGATGAGATTCTTTAGGTTGAGCTTAAAATCTAGCACAAAGGCATACACTCTACATAATATCCGGTCTTGATGCAGTTAAATAAAGTAAACAACCAATCATACCTCGATACATTGTCACTTCAACATCTTTACCTGTAGCATCCGTAGTAAGCTTGATGGTAGTACTCATTGGTGTTGACTTCGGTTTGGTATTTTTAAAACCAAATCTCTTTAATAACTCCTTTACATATTTGGATTGGTGAATGTGAATCCCTAACACCTTTCGAATTGGTTTAATTCTTCCTGCATGGCAATAGACCAATTTTCATCTTGAACTATTTCCTTGGCATTCTTTGGTTCTATTTGTGAAAGAAATACGGAGAATGCACAGTAATTCCTTGCTTTCCTTCTTGTGTTCATCCAAGTGTCAGGATCACCTATGATCAGATTTGGTGGATGATTTCTCACTGTTCTAAATGGTTTAGGAAGCCTTGTTGTAGTCATTTGTTCGTTGGATTCAAACTGTGGTATGTCACATTCTGCATCAGTGTGTTCGTCTAATTTTTCTTCTATATTGGACAGGTCTGACTGTCTATTTTTGGGTGTCTGCATGTCTGAGTTTTCTACTGAAACGGACGGGTTAGGCTGTCTAATTTCAGCTGTATTTCATTCTGATTCGGACGGCTTAAGGTGTTTAATTTCAGCTGTCTTTCCTTCTGATTCGGACGGTTTAGACTGACCGGATTTATCAATTTGGCTTCTATAACTCAAATTGTTATTTCCTGCAGAATCCTCATCTTTCGACATATCATAGTTAAATTCATCAAATATTACATGCACCGACTCTTCAACCTTTGACTTGTCAAGATTATAAACCCTATATGCCTTACTATGAACTGAATAACCAAGAAAAATAGCTTCAGTTGATTTTGTATCCAATTTTCCAAGATTACTATTAGTATTTAAAACAAAACATTTAGCACCAAACACTTTAAAATAATTAATATTAGGAATCCTTTTGTTTAGTAACTCATATGGTGTTTTTAATAAAATGGGTCTAATCAATACTCTATTTAGAATGTAACATGCAGTACTTACAGCCTCTGCCAAAAATCTTTTAGGCAGTTTACTTTCTTGAAGTAACGTTCTTGCAGTTTCTTAGAGAGTACGATTTTTACGTTCCACTATACCATTTTGTTGTGGTGTTTTTGGTGCAGAAAATTCATGTGTAACACCTCTCTCACTGCAATATGGTATAAAGTCTTTTCCAAATTCCCCACCATGGTCACTCCGAATACCAATTAGCTTGAGGCTGTGTTTTGTTTCAACATTCTTTATAAGCTTTTCAAAATCTTCAAAAGCTTGATCTTTAGTTTTCAAAAATAAAACCCATGTAAATCTTGAAAAATCATCAACAATAACAAAAGCATAATGATTATTTCCTATGCTAGCATATCTCTCGGGTCCAAACAAATCAAGGTGCAATAATTGAAGAGGCAAAGAAGTTGATACCTGATTTTTGCTGATAAAAGAATTTCTTGCTTGCTTACCTAACTAACATGCATTACAAATCCCTGGCTTTTCATATTTTAGCTTGGGCAATCCTTTAACAAGGTTCTTGGTAGCTAATTTGTTAATCAATTTCATATGCACATGTCCTAACCTTCTATGCCAAAGAATAGTTTGATCTTGAATAGCAGTTAGGCAAATATCTTCATTTTGATATTCAAAATTAATTGTATAAATATTACCTTCCCTTTGAGCAATTAAAGGAATATTGTGAGAAGCATGAATAATAGCACATTTATCTTTTTCAAAAATTACTTTATGTCCACTATCCATTAGTTGACTTACATTAATTAAATTATATTTTAATCCTTCAACACGATGAACATTATCAATGAAAACCTTACCATTTCCAATTTTACCTTTACCGACGATTTGGCATGTTGTGTCATCTCCAAAGGTAACAGTTCCTCCCTTCTTAGTAGTTAATGAGATGAATTTAGCACTATCACCCGTCATGTGTCTAGAACACCCACTGTCTAGCACCCATTTATGTGATGGTACTTTAGCTTTAAAACACATCTACAAAACAAAGAAGTAGCTCATCGTTTTGGTACCCAAATCTGTTTGAGTCCGGTATTGTTAGTAGCAATTAAATCTATTTTCTTTACCCAAACTTGTTTTATTTTAATTTTGTTACAGTTTGTATCAAAATGTCCTTTTAAACCACAATTTTTGCAAGTAACAAAAGGTGAGCAATAAAAAGGCTTGTTCCTTGGTTTATTATTTATTACTCTAATTTTATTAGTAGTGCTTGTAATGTTCTTAACAGGATTGTATCCTATTCCTTGTTTATCTAGACTTGACCTTTGAGCACCTAACATTATATTTAAATTCTCTTCCCCTTGAACAAATTTTGCAAGATCCTTTTTCAATGAAATTATTTCTTCCTCATTATTATTTTGCATGTTTAATATTTTTCCATCATTAAATGCATCAATACAAATATCTCTCATTTTAAAACTTTCTTTTAAAACATTAATTTCCTTTTTAAGATCATTAAATTCTTCATTTAATTTGTTTGCACGATTATATAGAATTTTATTATAGTTATCAAAATAATCAATTTTAGCATTTAACTTAGATACTTCACTTGATGTGCAATATTTAACTATTTCTTATTTTTCTTCAATTAATGTTTCTACCTCTTTCATTAAATCATTTATCCAATTTTTTAAATGAACATTTTTCTCTTTAATACGAATATTTTCATTTTTTAAAACTAGATAATCAGAAATTGTAATATTACCAAGTTCAGAGTTTACCTCAGATGATTCTTGATTGCATAATCCAGTGAAACACAGTTGAGCAGTTTCATCTTCTTCCTCGTCATGATTGGACTCATTATCGCTCCATGTCATTAACGCCTTTCCTTTTGAATTGTTTGCTTTTTTCTTCCTTTTTAATTGGAAACAGTCTCTCTTGACTTGAAATGTCCGGGCCTTCCACATTCAAAACAGTTATCTTCTTGTGGCTTTTGCTTGGCGTCTTTCTTGTTGTTGAATGTCTTACCTTGAAACTTTGATTTATTCTTATTTCTAATTAGCTCTCTCAATTTTCGGGACATCATAGCTATTTCTTCATCGGAGTCTTCATCATCATCTTCTATGTAGCTTTGAAGAGCTAAGGTCTTCCTTTTAGGTCCTTCATCTTCTTCATCATACCTCTTTAGTTGGTTTTCAAATTCTTAAAGTTCACCAAACAAAGTTAGATTTTCCATCGTACTGATTGTAGTTGAGTCTTGAAGAGTTGTAACTTTTGGTGCGAACCGTTTGGGCATGACTCTAAGTATATTTCTATTTATCTCCCTTTGATCAATTTTTCGGCCGAGCATGCTTAGAGAGTTCATAAGAGTGAGGAATCTAGCCTGAGCTTCTTTGATGGATTCATTCTTCTCTAACCTGAAAAGTTCATATTCTTGCATTAGCATACTTAATTTGACTTCTTTTACCTTTGTAGTTCCCTCATGGATTATGACGATTGTATCCCATATTTCTTTAGCAGTTGTGCATGCAGAAACTTTGTCAATTTCAGATTGAATCATCCCACTTAGCAGCGTGTTCATGGCTTTGGAGTCGTAGGATACCATGTATGATTCATTTGAATCCATTTCCATGAGAGTCTTCGGTTTTCCATCATCATGTCTTGGAATGACAAGGCCATTTTCAACAACCCACCATTCCCATGGGTCTCGTTTGAGATAAATCATCATTCTAAACTTCCAAAAGTAGAAGTTTTCACTTCCGAGCAACAAAGGTGGTCGGCTTGTGGATTGACCTTCTTGAAAATTGAGGTGTGCCATAGGATCTTTCCCTACGACCTGCAAAGATCAATATTAGTAGAGCCTAGCTCTGATACCAAATAAAATTCTGCAATTAAGCACACCTAGAGGGGGGTGAATAGGTGTAAATACTTAGACGTATCTACATTGGCCAATTTTTAAAGTTTACTATAGCAGACTATAATCGGACGGTCTAACTCTGTCCGTAATAGTTATATTCTTAACTGTTAAAAACGGGCAGCTAATACATGTCCGGATTAGTGTAAAATTTTTTCGACGCAAACAACAAAACTGCAGAATATTGAAGCTAAAAACAGAAGCAAAAAGGTAGTAAATCACACTGAGATTTTTACGTGGTTCAGCCCCTATCCTCTACTCTAGTGGCCTAATCCACGTTCAATCCCAACTAGGATTGGAGACTCACTTTATTAAAATAATATTCAGTAATTACAAAGACAATTAAACTCCCTGTTACAACGACGATCGATTGGACACCTCTGCCCCCTTTGCACCTCTGCAACACCTCTCACCTCTGAGACTTTGATACCTTCGTTGTACAGACTGAATATTACTAAAATAAAAACCCCAAGCCAACCTAGACTTGTACTATGTTTACAACATATATGAAATAAGGAATACATGAACACTGTAAACCAAGACTAAAAGAATGATATTATGCGTATCCTGGATAGCTTGAAGAGTTTCTGCTCAATAGTCTTGTGTATCTCTTGAAGCCATGCAAACAGTATATATATAAAGAAGAGAGTAACGGCTATGTACCCTTCCAAATCCTCTTGCAACGTCTATATCTTTTTGATTGAAATAGGAGATCCACGTTACCAAAGACAACATCAGTAGATAAGGAAATTCAGCTATGAAGAAGTCAATTAGGAATCAAATACTAATTGAAAGAGTCCTATTAACAATTAGCAAGATCCCTTAAAAATAACAATTATTGTTTTAACATGTGACAAAATAATAGCTCCATCAATTTTAAATAAGAATCCTTAATAAAACCAATTCCTAAAACATCTCCCAAATACGTATAAATAGGTAGCACAATATATATATAACAGATAACACACACACACACACACACACACACACACACACACACACACACACACACACACACACATATATATATATATATATATATATATATATATATATATATATATATTAGACGGATATAATCCCACAATTAAATATGAGAAATTTGAGGAATATTAAATATATTTTCAATCTCCTTAAAATACTCCAATTTGAATTAGTATTCAAAGAAAATCAGGATTGGATATATATTCTATATAACAACTTAAAGCATGTGACAAAAATAACCACCTTGATTTACTCACTCCAATACTGCATTAACTTACGTGAGTAATAACCATGATCCAATAACATAGTAATTAATCCATGCAATAACCCATGCACACTATTATATAATTAATATTTTAATAACATGACCCAATGTGATTAATCCATGCAATAACCCATGCAAAGCTCATATAAATATTGTCATCATTAAAACCACAAAGTATATAAACCAACAGGCTGTGTATGACCATATTGCTTTATATATTAACTTACCTAACTATAATTATCAACTTGTTACAATTTTTTTACTTAAAAAACTTAATTGCGATGTCGAGAGGAGGGAGCAATAGACAATATAATTTTGAAAAAAAGAATTAAATATTCAATGTAAACTTTTGAATCTAGTTATAGATTATAAATATTACAAATTTTAAAGTGTATATATATATAGGGTTCTAATTCATGGCAACCGGTTGTTAAGAGTACAATTCCAGCAACCATCATCTCTATCGTTAATCAATATAATTAATGGTTGAGATTGAAAAAAATAAAAGACTTGTCGCTAAAATTGTAATGGCAGTAATTATACTTACTAATCTACTAAAGTAAGTGTAATTACTGTCGCTACAACTTGTAGCGGTAAGACTTTTATTTTTTTCAATCTCAACCATTAATTATATTGATCAATGATGAAAAACGATGGAGATGATGGTTGTTGGAATAGTATTCCCAACAACCGGTTGTCATGAATTGGAACATATATATATATATATATATATATATATATATATATATATATATATATATATAAGAAACTCGAAATTGACCAAAATAAAAAGGTAATATGATAGAAGATAGCATGATTGATACATTGTTCAATAGAACTAATTATAATTAAATTTGAACATGTATTATTATTATTATGTAATTTGTATTTAAAAATTATAAGCTTATGACTAAATTATCCTTAGAATGACCAACAAAATTAATTTTTCTCCTTTTGGCTATTGATTGATAAGATTTTACTGAATGAAACAAGTTAATAATTATTTGATATATGATAATTATGAAATTAATAATTATATAAAAATACAATGAAACATAACTAATATATAATTAAATTTTCTTATTTTATTTTTATTTTTATTTTTTTATACACTCACGAAGAAACTGTTTATGAATAATATTTCAATTTTATCCTTAAGTCAATTTTTTTTATTTCTTAAATATAGATAAGACTTTAGGACTTTGGGTCTAGGCCGCCTGGACCAAACCGAGAAAACAGCGAACAAAAACCAGGGCTGCGATGATATTCATGTTCTTCTTTCTCCATTCAACCTTATAATTCTAAACAAAACCCTAATAAGATTCTCCTATTAAAGCGCTTTCTGGCAGGTCCTCGTCCCTCTCTGAATCCCAATATGATGAAGCTACACAATGAGAAATATGATGATATGATTCGGAAAGGTATCTACTTGGCTTCCCCCCCAAAGATTGGTTAGTTTTGATCTAACTTTTTCGATAATTTTGAAGATTGGCGAATTAGTTGGTGCAATCCATTAAGTGTTGGTTGTTCCATGGGTTCTAATTGCTCGATTGTTTTGTTTAACTAAATTATTTATTATTTTCAATTTAATTTGGGAATGATATTATGTGTATCTTGGATAGCTTGATGAGTTTTTGCTCAATAGTCTTGTGTATCTCTTGAAGCCATGTAAACAGTATATATATAAAGAAGAGAGTAACGGCTATGTACCCTTCCAAATCCTCTTGCAACGTCTATATCTTTTTTATTGAAATAGGAGATCCACGTTACCAAAGACAACATCCGTAGATAAGGAAATTCAGCTATAAAGAAGTCAATTAAGAATCAAATACTAATTGAAAGAGTCCTATTAACAATTAGCAAGATCCCTTAAAAATAGCAATTACTGTTTTAGCATGTGACAAAATAATAGCTCCATCAATTTTAAATAAGAATCCTTAATAAAACCAATTCCTAAAACATCTCCCAAATACGTATAAATAGGTAGCACAATATATATATATAATAGATAACACACACACACACACACACACACACACACACACACACACACACATATATATATATATATATATATATATATATATATATATTAGAAGGATATAATCCCACAATTAAATATGAGAAATTTAAGGAATATTAAATATATTTTCAATCTCCTTAAAATACTCCAATTTGAATTAGTATTCAAAGCAAATCAGGATTGGATATATATTCTATATAACAACTTAAAGCATGTGACAAAAATAACCACCTTGATTTACTCACTCCAATACTGCATTAACTTACGTGAGTAATAACCATGATCCAATAACATAGTGATTAATCCATGCAATAACCCATGCAAACTATTATATAATTAATATTTTAATAACATGACCCAATGTGATTAATCCATGCAATAACCCATGCAAAGCTCATATAAATATTGTCATCATTAAAACCACAAAGTATATAAACCAACAGGCTGTGTATGACCATATTGCTTTATATATTAACTTACCTAACTATAATTATCAACTTGTTACAATTTTTTTACTTAAAAAACTTAATTGCGATGTCGAGAGGCGGGAGCAATAGACAATATAATTTTGAAAAAAAGAATTAAATATTCAATGTAAACTTTGAATCTAATTATAGATTATAAATATTACAAATTTTAAAGTGTATATATATAGGGTTCTAATTCATGGCAACCGGTTGTTAAGAGTACAATTCCAGCAGCCATCATCTCTATCGTTAATCAATATAATTAATGGTTGAGATTGAAAAAAATAAAAAACTTGTCGCTAAAATTGTAATGGCAGTAATTATACTTACTAATCTACTAAAGTAAGTGTAATTACTGTCGCTACAACTTGTAGCGGTAAGACTTTTATTTTTTTCAATCTCAACCATTAATTATATTGATCAATGATGAAAAACGATGGAGATGATGGTTGCTGGAATAGTATTCCTAACAACCAATTGTCATGAATTGGAACATATATATATATATATATATATATATATATATATATATATATATAAGAAACTCGAAATTAACCAAAATAAAAAGGTAATATGATAGAAGATAGCATGATTGATACATTGTTCAATAGAACTAATTATAATTAAATTTGAACATGTATTATTATTATTATGTAATTTGTATTTAAAAATTATAAGCTTATGACTAAATTATCCTTAGAATGACCAACCAAATTAATTTTTCTCCTTTTGGCTATTGATTGATAAGATTTTACTGAATGAAACAAGTTAATAATTATTTGATATATGATAATTATGAAACTAATAATTATATAAAAATACAATGAAACATAACTAATATATAATTAAATTTTCTTATTTTATTTTTATTTTTATTTTTTTATACACTCACGAAGAAACTGTTTATGAATAATATTTCAATTTTATCCTTAAGTCAATTTTTTTTATTTCTTAAATATAGATAAGACTTTAGGACTTTGGGTCTAGGCCGCCTGGACCAAACCGAGAAAACAGCGAACAAAAACCAGGGCCGCGATGATATTCATGTTCTTCTTTCTCCATTCAACCTTATAATTCTAAACAAAACCCTAATAAGATTCTCCTATTAAAGCGCTTTCTGGCAGGTCCTCGTCCCTCTCTGAATCCCAATATGATGAAGCTACACAATGAGAAATATGATGATATGATTCGGAAAGGTATCTACTTGGCTTCTCCCCCAAAGATTGGTTAGTTTTGATCTAACTTTTTCGATAATTTTGAAGATTGGCGAATTAGTTGGTGCAATCCATTAAGTGTTGGTTGTTCCATGGGTTCTAATTGCTCGATTGTTTTGTTTAACTAAATTATTTATTATTTTCAATTTAATTTGGGAATGATATTATGTGTATCTTGGATAGCTTGAAGAGTTTTTGCTCAATAGTCTTGTGTATCTCTTGAAGCCATGTAAACAGTATATATATAAAGAAGAGAGTAACGGCTATGTACCCTTCCAAATCCTCTTGCAAAGTCTATATCTTTTTTATTGAAATAGGAGATCCACGTTACCAAAGACAACATCCGTAGATAAGGAAATTCAGCTATAAAGAAGTCAATTAAGAATCAAATACTAATTAAAAGAGTCCTATTAACAATTAGCAAGATCCCTTAAAAATAGCAATTACTGTTTTAGCATGTGACAAAATAATAGCTCCATCAATTTTAAATAAGAATCCTTAATAAAACCAATTCCTAAAACATCTCCCAAATACGTATAAATAGGTAGCACGATATATATATATAACAGATAACACACACACACACACACACACACGCACACACACACACACACACACACACACACACACACACACACACATATATATATATATATATATATATATATATTAGAAGGATATAATCCCACAATTAAATATGAGAAATTTAAGGAATATTAAATATATTTTCAATCTCCTTAAAATACTCCAATTTGAATTAGTATTCAAAGCAAATCAGGATTGGATATATATTCTATATAACAACTTAAAGCATGTGACAAAAATAACCACCTTGATTTACTCACTCCAATACTGCATTAACTTACATGAGTAATAACCATGATCCAATAACATAGTGATTAATCCATGCAATAACCCATGCACACTATTATATAATTAATATTTTAATAACATGACCCAATGTGATTAATCCATGCAATAACCCATGCAAAGCTCATATAAATATTGTCATCATTAAAACCACAAAGTATATAAACCAACAGGCTGTGTATGACCATATTGCTTTATATATTAACTTACCTAACTATAATTATCAACTTGTTACAATTTTTTTACTTAAAAAACTTAATTGCGATGTCGAGAGGCGGGAGCAATAGACAATATAATTCTGAAAAAAAGAATTAAATATTCAATGTAAACTTTGAATCTAATTATAGATTATAAATATTACAAATTTTAAAGTGTATATATATAGGCTTCTAATTCATGGCAACCGGTTGTTAAGAGTACAATTCCAGCAGCCATCATCTCTATCGTTAATCAATATAATTAATGGTTGAGATTGAAAAAAATAAAAGACTTGTCGCTAAAATTGTAATGGCAGAAATTATACTTACTAATCTACTAAAGTAAGTGTAATTACTGTCGCTACAACTTGTAGCGGTAAGACTTTTATTTTTTTCAATCTCAACCATTAATTATATTGATCAATGATGAAAAACGATGGAGATGATGGTTGCTGGAATAGTATTCCTAACAACCAGTTGTCATGAATTGGAACATATATATATATATATATATATATATATATATATATATATATATATATATAAGAAACTCGAAATTGACCAAAATAAAAAGGTAATATGATTGAAGATAGCATGATTGATACATTGTTCAATAGAACTAATTATAATTAAATTTGAACATGTATTATTATTATTATGTAATTTGTATTTAAAAATTATAAGCTTATGACTAAATTATCCTTAGAATGACCAACCAAATTAATTTTTCTCCTTTTGGCTATTGATTGATAAGATTTTACTGAATGAAACAAGTTAATAATTATTCTATATATGATAATTATGAAATTAATAATTATATAAAAATACAATGAAACATAACTAATATATAATTAAATTTTCTTATTTTATTTTTATTTTTATTTTTTTATACACTCACGAAGAAACTGTTTATGAATAATATTTCAATTTTATCCTTAAGTCAATTTTTTTTTATTTCTTAAATATAGATAAGACTTTAGGACTTTGGGTCTAGGCCGCCTGGACCAAACCGAGAAAACAGCGAACAAAAACCAGGGCTGCGATGATATTCATGTTCTTCTTTCTCCATTCAACCTTATAATTCTAAACAAAACCCTAATAAGATTCTCCTATTAAAGCGCTTTCTGGCAGGTCCTCGTCCCTCTCTGAATCCCAATATGATGAAGCTACACAATGAGAAATATGATGATATGATTCGGAAAGGTATCTACTTGGCTTCTCCCCCAAAGATTGGTTAGTTTTGATCTAACTTTTTCGATAATTTTGAAGATTGGCGAATTAGTTGGTGCAATCCATTAAGTGTTGGTTGTTCCATGGGTTCTAATTGCTCGATTGTTTTGTTTAACTAAATTATTTATTATTTTCAATTTAATTTGGGAATGATATTATGTGTATCTTGGATAGCTTGAAGAGTTTTTGCTCAATAGTCTTGTGTATCTCTTGAAGCCATGTAAACAGTATATATATAAAGAAGAGAGTAACGGCTATGTACCCTTCCAAATCCTCTTGCAACGTCTATATCTTTTTTATTGAAATAGGAGATCCACGTTACCAAAGACAACATCCGTAGATAAGGAAATTCAGTTATAAAGAAGTCAATTAAGAATCAAATACTAATTGAAAGAGTCCTATTAACAATTAGCAAGATCCCTTAAAAATAGCAATTACTGTTTTAGGATGTGACAAAATAATAGCTCCATCAATTTTAAATAAGAATCCTTAATAAAACCAATTCCTAAAACATCTCCCAAATACGTATAAATAGGTAGCACGATATATATATATAACAGATAACACACACACACACACACACACACACACACACACACATATATATACATATATATATATATATATATATATATATATATATATATATTAGAAGGATATAATCCCACAATTAAATATGAGAAATTTAAGGAATATTAAATATAATTTCAATCTCCTTAAAATACTCCAATTTGAATTAGTATTCAAAGCAAATCAGGATTGGATATATATTCTATATAACAACTTAAAGCATGTGACAAAAATAACCACCTTGATTTACTCACTCCAATACTGCATTAACTTACGTGAGTAATAACCATGATCCAATAACATAGTGATTAATCCATGCAATAACCCATGCACACTATTATATAATTAATATTTTAATAACATGACCCAATGTGATTAATCCATGCAATAACCCATGCAAAGCTCATATAAATATTGTCATCATTAAAACCACAAAGTATATAAACCAACAGGCTGTGTATGACCATATTGCTTTATATATTAACTTACCTAACTATAATTATCAACTTGTTACAATTTTTTTACTTAAAAAACTTAATTTCGATGTCGAGAGGCGAGAGCAATAGACAATATAATTTTGAAAAAAAGAATTAAATATTCAATGTAAACTTTTGAATCTAATTATAGATTATAAATATTACAAATTTTAAAGTTTATATATATAGGGTTCTAATTCATGGCAACCGGTTGTTAAGAGTACAATTCCAGCAGCCATCATCTCTATCGTTAATCAATATAATTAATGGTTGAGATTGAAAAAAATAAAAGACTTGTCGCTAAAATTGTAATGGCAGTAATTATACTTACTAATCTACTAAAGTAAGTGTAATTACTGTCGCTACAACTTGTAGCGGTAAGACTTTTATTTTTTTCAATCTCAACCATTAATTATATTGATCAATGATGAAAAACGATGGAGATGATGGTTGCTGGAATAGTATTCCTAACAACCGGTTGTCATGAATTGGAACATATATATATATATATATATATATATATATATATATATATATATATATATATATATATATATATATATATATATATATATATAAGAAACTCGAAATTGACCAAAATAAAAAGGTAATATGATAGAAGATATCATGATTGATACATTGTTCAATAGAACTAATTATAATTAAATTTGAACATGTATTATTATTATTATGTAATTTGTATTTAAAAATTATAAGCTTATGACTAAATTATCCTTAGAATGACCAACCAAATTAATTTTTCTCCTTTTGGCTATTGATTGATAAGATTTTACTGAATGAAACAAGTTAATAATTATTTGATATATGATAATTATGAAATTAATAATTATATAAAAATACAATGAAACATAACTAATATATAATTAAATTTTCTTATTTTATTTTTATTTTTATTTTTTTATACACTCACGAAGAAACTGTTTATGAATAATATTTCAATTTTATCCTTAAGTCAATTTTTTTTATTTCTTAAATATAGATAAGACTTTAGGACTTTGGGTCTAGGCCGCCTGGACCAAACCGAGAAAACAGCGAACAAAAACCAAGGCTGCGATGATATTCATGTTCTTCTTTCTCCATTCAACCTTATAATTCTAAACAAAACCCTAATAAGATTCTCCTATTAAAGCGCTTTCTGGCAGGTCCTCGTCCCTCTCTGAATCCCAATATGATGAAGCTACACAATGAGAAATATGATGATATGATTCGGAAAGGTATCTACTTGGCTTCCCCCCCAAAGATTGGTTAGTTTTGATCTAACTTTTTCGATAATTTTGAAGATTGGCGAATTAGTTGGTGCAATCCATTAAGTGTTGGTTGTTCCATGGGTTCTAATTGCTCGATTGTTTTGTTTAACTAAATTATTTATTATTTTCAATTTAATTTGGGAATGATATTATGTGTATCTTGGATAGCTTGAAGAGTTTTTGCTCAATAGTCTTGTGTATCTCTTGAAGCCATGTAAACAGTATATATATAAAGAAGAGAGTAACGGCTATGTACCCTTCCAAATCCTCTTGCAACGTCTATATCTTTTTTATTGAAATAGGAGATCCACGTTACCAAAGACAACATCCGTAGATAAGGAAATTCAGTTATAAAGAAGTCAATTAAGAATCAAATACTAATTGAAAGAGTCCTATTAACAATTAGCAAGATCCCTTAAAAATAGCAATTACTGTTTTAGGATGTGACAAAATAATAGCTCCATCAATTTTAAATAAGAATCCTTAATAAAACCAATTCCTAAAACATCTCCCAAATACGTATAAATAGGTAGCACGATATATATATATAACAGATAACACACACACACACACACACACACACACACACACACACACACACATATATATATATATATATATATATATATATATATATATATATATTAGAAGGATATAATCCCACAATTAAATATGAGAAATTTAAGGAATATTAAATATATTTTCAATCTCCTTAAAATACTCCAATTTGAATTAGTATTCAAAGCAAATCAGGATTGGATATATATTCTATATAACAACTTAAAGCATGTGACAAAAATAACCACCTTGATTTACTCACTCCAATACTGCATTAACTTACGTGAGTAATAACCATGATCCAATAACATAGTGATTAATTCATGCAATAACCCATGCACACTATTATATAATTAATATTTTAATAACATGACCCAATGTGATTAATCCATGCAATAACCCATGCAAAGCTCATATAAATATTGTCATCATTAAAACCACAAAGTATATAAACCAACAGGCTGTGTATGACCATATTGCTTTATATATTAACTTACCTAACTATAATTATCAACTTGTTACAATTTTTTTACTTAAAAAACTTAATTGCGATGTCGAGAGGCGGGAGCAATAGACAATATAATTTTGAAAAAAAGAATTAAATATTCAATGTAAACTTTTGAATCTAATTATAGATTATAAATATTACAAAATTTAAAGTGTATATATATAGGGTTCTAATTCATGGCAACCGGTTGTTAAGAGTACAATTCCAGCAGCCATCATCTCTATCGTTAATCAATATAATTAATGGTTGAGATTGAAAAAAATAAAAGACTTGTCGCTAAAATTGTAATGGCAGTAATTATACTTACTAATCTACTAAAGTAAGTGTAATTACTGTCGCTACAACTTGTAGCGGCAAGACTTTTATTTTTTTCAATCTCAACCATTAATTATATTGATCAATGATGAAAAACGATGGAGATGATGGTTGCTGGAATAGTATTCCTAACAACCGGTTGTCATGAATTGGAACATATATATATATAAGAAACTCGAAATTGACCAAAATAAAAAGGTAATATGATTGAAGATAGCATGATTGATACATTGTTCAATAGAACTAATTATAATTAAATTTGAACATGTATTATTATTATTATGTAATTTGTATTTAAAAATTATAAGCTTATGACTAAATTATCCTTAGAATGACCAACCAAATTAATTTTTCTCCTTTTGGCTATTGATTGATAAGATTTTACTGAATAAAACAAGTTAATAATTATTTGATATATGATAATTATGAAATTAATAATTATATAAAAATACAATGAAACATAACTAATATATAATTAAATTTTCTTATTTTATTTTTATTTTTATTTTTTTATACACTCACGAAGAAACTGTTTATGAATAATATTTCAATTTTATCCTTCAGTCAATTTTTTTTATTTCTTAAATATAGATAAGACTTTAGGACTTTGGGTCTAGGCCGCCTGGACCAAACCGAGAAAACAGCGAACAAAAACCAGGGCTGCGATGATATTCATGTTCTTCTTTCTCCATTCAACCTTATAATTCTAAACAAAACCCTAATAAGATTCTCCTATTAAAGCGCTTTCTGGCAGGTCCTCGTCCCTCTCTGAATCCCAATATGATGAAGCTACACAATGAGAAATATGATGATATGATTCGGAAAGGTATCTACTTGGCTTCCCCCCCAAAATTGGTTAGTTTTGATCTAACTTTTTCGATAATTTTGAAGATTGGCGAATTAGTTGGTGCAATCCATTAAGTGTTGGTTGTTCCATGGGTTCTAATTGCTCGATTGTTTTGTTTAACTAAATTATTTATTATTTTCAATTTAATTTGGGAATGATATTATGTGTATCTTGGATAGCTTGATGAGTTTTTGCTCAATAGTCTTGTGTATCTCTTGAAGCCATGTAAACAGTATATATATAAAGAAGAGAGTAACGGCTATGTACCCTTCCAAATCCTCTTGCAACGTCTATATCTTTTTTATTGAAATAGGAGATCCACGTTACCAAAGACAACATCCGTAGATAAGGAAATTCAGCTATAAAGAAGTCAATTAAGAATCAAATACTAATTGAAAGAGTCCTATTAACAATTAGCAAGATCCCTTAAAAATAGCAATTACTGTTTTAGCATGTGACAAAATAATAGCTCCATCAATTTTAAATAAGAATCCTTAATAAAACCAATTCCTAATACATCTCCCAAATACGTATAAATAGGTAGCACGATATATATATATATAACAGATAACACACACACACACACACACACACACACACACACACACACACACACATATATATATATATATATATATATATATATATATATATATATATATATATATATATATTAGAAGGATATAATCCCACAATTAAATATGAGAAATTTAAGGAATATTAAATATATTTTCAATCTCCTTAAAATACTCCAATTTGAATTAGTATTCAAAGCAAATCAGGATTGGATATATATTCTATATAACAACTTAAAGCATGTGACAAAAATAACCACCTTGATTTACTCACTCCAATACTGCATTAACTTACGTGAGTAATAACCATGATCCAATAACATAGTGATTAATCCATGCAATAACCCATGCACACTATTATATAATTAATATTTTAATAACATGACCCAATGTGATTAATCCATGCAATAACTCATGCAAAGCTCATATAAATATTGTCATCATTAAAACCACAAAGTATATAAACCAACAGGCTGTGTATGACCATATTGCTTTATATATTAACGTACCTAACTATAATTATCAACTTGTTACAATTTTTTTACTTAAAAAACTTAATTGCGATGTCGAGAGGCGGGAGCAATAGACAATATAATTTTGAAAAAAAGAATTAAATATTCAATGTAAACTTTTGAATCTAATTATAGATTATAAATATTACAAATTTTAAAGTGTATATATATAGGGTTCTAATTCATGGCAACAGGTTGTTAAGAGTACAATTCCAGCAACCATCATCTCTATCGTTAATCAATATAATTAATGGTTGAGATTGAAAAAAATAAAAGACTTGTCGCTAAAATTGTAATGGCAGTAATTATACTTACTAATCTACTAAAGTAAGTGTAATTACTGTCGCTACAACTTGTAGCGGTAAGACTTTTATTTTTTTCAATCTCAACCATTAATTATATTGATCAATTGATCAATGATGAAAAACGATGGAGATGATGGTTGCTGGAATAGTATTCCTAACAACCGGTTGTCATGAATTGGAACATATATATATATATATATATATATATATATATATATATATATATATATATATATATATATATATATATAAGAAACTCGAAATTGACCAAAATAAAAAGGTAATATGATTGAAGATAGCATGATTGATACATTGTTCAATAGAACTAATTATAATTAAATTTGAACATGTATTATTATTATTATGTAATTTGTATTTAAAAATTATAAGCTTATGACTAAATTATCCTTAGAATGACCAACCAAATTAATTTTTCTCCTTTTGGCTATTGATTGATAAGATTTTACTGAATGAAACAAGTTAATAATTATTTGATATATGATAATTATGAAATTAATAATTATATAAAAATACAATGAAACATAACTAATATATAATTAAATTTTCTTATTTTATTTTTATTTTTATTTTTTTATACACTCACGAAGAAACTGTTTATGAATAATATTTCAATTTTATCCTTAAGTCAATTTTTTTTATTTCTTAAATATAGATAAGACTTTAGGACTTTGGGTCTAGGCCGCCTGGACCAAACCGAGAAAACAGCGAACAAAAACCAGGGCTGCGATGATATTCATGTTCTTCTTTCTCCATTCAACCTTAGAATTCTAAACAAAACCCTAATAAGATTCTCCTATTAAAGCGCTTTCTGGCAGGTCCTCGTCCCTCTCTGAATCCCAATATGATGAAGCTACACAATGAGAAATATGATGATATGATTCGGAAAGGTATCTACTTGGCTTCCCCCCCAAAGATTGGTTAGTTTTGATCTAACTTTTTCGATAATTTTGAAGATTGGCGAATTAGTTGGTTTAATCCATTAAGTGTTGGTTGTTCCATGGGTTCTAATTGCTCGATTGTTTTGTTTAACTAAATTATTTATTATTTTCAATTTAATTTGGGAATTTACGTAAGGAGTTTAAGTGATAGCTTAGAGATAGAGAGATGCTTTTTATAGAGGTAGTTGTGTTCCCCCCCCCCCCCCCCCCCATCATATTTCTCTTTTCTATAATTTGAAGATTAAATTTGTCAAATCCTTATATCCATGTTCGTCTTCCCTTTCCGTCATTCTCTCCCCTTTTCTATTCTGATTGCGTAATTAGGGTTCTCTACATCAATTCTACCGATAGTGTTTTTTTATTATATATGTTTAGTTACTATTACCATGTTTTATTATCAACATCTTAATAATTTGAGGTGTGGTTTGGATTGCAATTGACTATTTTTTCTCTCACCAGTCTGAAGAAGGACTGCTAGTAATGCCTGATAATGGTTGACTCAATTTGCGGTGAGGCAGTTGTATGTTATTCTCTTTATAGCAATTGGTCGTCAATTAAAATTGGAATTTAAGTTTCACTTACAGAAGATTATTTTTCTGTATGATTGATAATAACAATTGCGATGATAAACTTTTTAAGGGCAGTTGTATATAAGTATTGACCTTGAGTTTCTACTAGTACCAGACATTCTGCTATCTCTTTTCTTAGGATTGGAGCTTCCTTAACTAGGTTTTAGACTATGATGGATGCCAGAAATGTTGTTCTAAGTTATGGTCTTTGCCAGATACCAATACATTCTAAGACATTAAGTTTTGATAATGTTGATCAACATGTCTAACGGCTCTTATGTTCATTTTTAAAAGTATCAAATAAAGTAATCGAAAAATTATTCATTGGTCATACTACTTAATTAAGGCCATTGGCAGTTTCCTATAATAATTATTTTGGCATGAATCAACCAGATTTTGGATATTCATGCTATCACATGTCATATCTTGGCATGAACCTACTGTATTTCATATCTTTGTGTTCCATTTACTTCTTCTAAGATTAAAAAAACAAGACGTATAAAACATAATTTGGATGCTTTATTTTACTTTAGAAAACTTTGAACCATCATTCTTAAGTGGGGGTAGATGCATTAACGAAAAATGGATTATTTGATGATCTCTGGAGTATAAATTAGTTGCACACTTAATGGTGCTAAATTACTTCTTCAGTGTTTATCATCATGTGTATCTTCATAATTGTTCTTACGTATGCATACTCTATAGTTGTGTATGCCTAGATGTCAACTATAAAATTTTATTTTCTACTAGCTGTTGAACTTTTCAAGACTTTGCAGATTGTCCTTGCTATTAAGCTTGGAATGAAACCTCAACATGCAATATTTGAAGTGGAAACTCTTTTTGATGTTGAAGGGTTGTGTGTTGCATTTGCAGACAGTCATGGGTCTTCTGATCCTTGTCTTACTGTTAAGGTAAAAAAAATTCTTTCGTTAAGAAAATAAGCTCATAGATTTCTGAATAAATAAAAATATGATGTGCGAATTTTTATATATTTCATGGTACATTTTTCACTGAGCATTGATGACATTACATTTGTTATTTGCAGAAACTGAAGGATCCATCATTAAATATTATGCTTATGGAGCTGGAAAGTGTAAATTCTTGTTATTGCTTTGGAAATTTTTTAGTTGTTGGTTTTTATCTCTTAAACAACACTAGTGAATTACTTTTATTATGATTATTGATATGCTAAAGACGAGGCAATCCGTGTTATGTATTTACAATTTTGCTTATGTACTTATGATTTTGCTTATTCTACATCTGTTTCAACAAAAGTTTTTCAGGATAAACATGTATATTTTCCGCATTAAAAAATAACTTGCGTATCTGGAAAACTGCAAGTCCTATTATGGAGCCTCGAAACAAATAGCTGAGCCTGTGGAAAATGTTTTCAGGAAAATATATTCATTGAAGCATACGGAGCCTTAGTTATTGATTGGAGAGTCAGCAAGTCAAAATGCCATTTAGATTTTCTTTATCCGTGCGTAGTTTTCATATTGCATTCATTTCCTTAACATACAGGCTAGTTGTAACCTTTTTGGGGTGATTTTGCTTGAGAGCCTAGTGCAGATAGCTTTTCAGGCTCTTTTGTATAGGGTGAGGACTGTGAGGTCATGTAGGTTGGGTGGCATTGCCTTTCATTTCCCCCAAGTGTTTTGCATACATTTTGTGTACTTGAGTTTGCTTCCTTTTGGCCCTTTAGTTCTAACATTTAGATATCATTTGTATAAATTTTGGTTGTAATGCTTTTCTTTTCATCTGAATTGGTTTTGGCTACAGGCGGAGAAAAGGAAACGTAAAGCTCAGATGCAAGAAGCAAAACAGAAGAAAATCATTAAAAGGGTAGAGCGTAAGATGGCTGCAGTTGTAAGATAGTTAATTGTAAAGATAACGAATGATTATGTAGTGGATGATTTTATTAAGTTAATAATATTTTAGTTTTTTGTATTTTTGCCATTATTGGCTATGGGGACATTGAGCCAGTCAGGTACACAAAAAGAATGTCAAATTTTGATTTGGTAACAATAGAATTCGTTACCAAAGTATTGAACAAGTTTTAATATAGAAACAATTTTTTATACATTTAGCAACAAATTTTTGTTGTTAATGGCATTAGAAATATAATATTTGGCAACAAAAAATTAACCTAATAACAACGGAGAGGATATTGTTGCTAATACTAAAATAAAAGGAAACATTTTTTATCGTTGTAAATCATATCAACTTTCGTTGCACATGTAACAATCCGATATTTTCTATATAAATAAATAAGAAATTTTGCGTATAAATTTTTTTTAAGGATGAGAATTTGTACAAGATAATGTGCATGTGTATTTATGTGGTAAATAAAAATATATTTATTACATAAATATTTACAAGTAATTTTATTTTAGAATTATTGATTATTATAGAGTATATTCTAATAATAATTAATTTATAGTAAAAATAATTTATTAACTATTTTTCATGAAAATATAATCATATATTATTTAAATAATATATGGAGTGATTTTTAGAATAATTATAATAATTATTTTATTATATGAATTTTAGTATATGCTATTAAGTTAATTATTTTACCTTAATTATTAAGGTTAAATAGGAAGAATAAATCAGATATGGAATCCAAACCCTAATTTTGGATTATTGTCAAGGTATGAGAATAATAATATAATATTAATTATATTTTGATTTTTCAGTGTTATAAATATGTACTGTATGTACGTATTGATGATGATTGGTCAATTATGGTGTTTAATTTCAAAACCCTAATTTGAAAAATCAACTGCGAGTTTAAGACTGTTATATGACGGTGTTATATGTTTTATGATGTGTATTATCTAATGACGTGATTAATTAGGTAAACCCTAATTATAATCTAGAAACCCTAGTTAATTTCTAGAAAACCCTAAGATATTTTAAAAACCCTAATTGCTATTTTAGCAAGGTTAATTATAATTATATGATATTAAACCCTAATTTTCATGTATAGTGTGATTAGATAATTAATCATAATTAAGAAACCCTAATTTCAAAATTTTAGAAACTAAAATTTATTTAATTTTTATTTGATTTTATTTATTTTTGTGCAAACTCTAATTGGAAATCCTATTATTATTTTGTGCTAAACCTTAGGGTTAAACCCTAAGGGTCAAACCCTAAGGGTTTGGCAAGTTCCATTTTGCCCTTAAAAATCCAAACCAAATGACCATTATACCCCTAGTTGCATTATTTTGGCTAACAAATATGTTTTGACATTTTGATGAGTTGGTGAACCACCCCATGTGCTTAAAATGCCAGCAACAAGTCACCATACTCAGTCATACATGAATCTAACATATACATATATAGATCAAGGAGAGAGAAAGCCATTTATTAACTTACATTTTGTGCAACACTCAACCATTCTCTCTCAAGCTCCAAACCTCAGAAAATATAAGCTATATCAGTCCCAAATCAAAGCCCCACGATCAACCATAACATAACAGAAGCCAGAAATCAAAAGATTGATCATCAAGGTATAAAAACCCTAGCTATAATCTATCCAAAAATCGGATGTTTGATGTTGTTTTTTGTGTTAAATATGTTATATAAGATGTCTAATGATGATCTGGGTTGCTAGATGTTAGATCCATAACATCTAGAGGCTCGGATTTGTAGATTTCCCAAATCTAGAAAAAAATATTTTCGTGTCTGACAGCCTAATGTCAGGCCTCTTTACCTGTTATGTTTTTTAGTAGTTTAAAGCCTTGTACTTGTAGTCTGGTATGAGGTTTTTGATATGCAAAAAGAATCAGGACCAAATAATATATGGATTGAAAGTTATACTTGGTCAAAGTCGGTTGACCGACCATGACCAAGTGATTTCTGGGTAACCCAGAAATCCTTTAACCGTGTCTGACAAGTTTTTGTTGGTCTTGGATCTGTAAGTGTGTTGTTGTTTTAATTCTGTTTTTGTAACTAAGTTATAGTTGGGTATGTGTAATATGGATCCATGCTTTAATATCACTAAATAATCAAGTGGATTGAACACAGTGGCTGGTCAAACTAGTCGAGTCGAGCATGATCTATGTTTTCTGGGTAACCCAGAAAACATATGAACATGTCGACTGACATGGTTTGACCAGATCATAATGGTTGATTAAGTTGATGTTATTTGTATTTTATGTAATAGATCTACTCTCTTGCATGCTAGCTACAATCTAGGTCTCTTAAATCACTAAAAGATTGCACGGATTTCAACTTGTGGAAGCCCAAAAGTGTATGCTCGAACTGTTCTTCATTTTTGGGTAACCCAGAAATGAAGAACAACCTCTGACAACACTTTTGGAGGCTCAGATCTCTTTGCTTGTGCATTATTTGATGGTGTTAATGGCTGGATCATGTAGTCTTGTACTTGTACTACATTATCTGACCATTAACCTGTCCTGAAACATCATGATCAGATCAGAAATCATGGTCAAAGGAGGAACCTCGAAACTGCCTTATGAACAGCTCAAGAACATGAAGAACACCTATAGTGACAGTTTTGTCACTATAGGTGACCTTTAGCGACAGATATTATTTATTTTTCCAGAAATTAATTAATAAATAGAAAAAAATAGTTTTTAATTATTAAAAATACAAAATAAATTATTAAAAATTATTTTAAGTTCTGAAAATTAGTTTTTAATTATTTTAAATATATTTCATAAATATTTAATATTTTTGGAATATTAAAAGTATTTAATTTATTTAATTATAAAATTAAATAAATTATTTAAAAATGATTTTAATATTTGAAAAATCATTAAAAATTATATTATGATATAAGAAAATATTTTAAGTTATTTTTAATGACTTTTAATATTTTGTGATAAATTTCATTAATAAATTGATATTAATGGTAATTAATTTATTTACTAAATGAATTAAATAAATTAATTAAAAATGATTTTATTATATTAAAAATTATTTTAAATAATAATAAGGTATTTAAAAATATTTTAAGTCATAAAATATAACTTTTAAAATTTAAAGATAAATTTCATTAATTAATTATTATTAATGATATTAAAGTTATTTAATAATTATATTAAATAATTTAGTTTAAAAATGATTTTTATATTATAATAATCATTTTAAATGAAAATAAAGTGTTTAAAGATATTTTAAGTTATAAAACATAACTTTTAATAGTTAAAGGATAATTTCATTAATAATTTAATATTAATGATTATTAACTTATTATTAAATATATTTAATAATTATATTAAATAAATAGTTTAAAAAAGGTTTAATTAATTTAAAAATCATTTAAAAGGATATAAATGAATTAAAAATATTTTAAGTTATGAATAATGACTTTTAATATTTTGATAAATAGAACATTAATACTTTAATAATTAATGGTAATTATTTAAAGATGATTTTAAATGTTTTAAAAATCATTTAAGGGTAATAATAATACTTTAAAAGTATTTTGAGTTATTATAAATAACTTTAATATTTTAGAAATAATTTCATTAATAGTTTAATATTAATTAGATATTAATGATAATGGAATTGTTTAATATTTAAATCATTTAAAAATGATTCTGATGTTTGAAAATTCATGATAAATAATATTAAATGTTTAAAAACTATTATAAGTCATTTAAAAATAATATGACTGATATTAAGTTATAGTACAGAGTCTTAGACTCGATAATTACCCGATAAAGTTGTCGGTACACCGACATGTTTTAAAAATTGATCTAGACTTAGATAATGTGATTAGATAAGTGATTATTTGTGATTCAATGGTTATTAAACCTATGTGCCAATGTGATTAGGGAATGTGCTGACTAAAATGAGCAGTATTATATGATATGATATGTTATTCTAATCAGACAAATGATCTATTTAATGATAGGGCTTGATTGAAAAGATAAATCTAAGTTGTGTAAGCAGCAGACAAGACAAGTATCTAACTCTTTGCATTTACTTTATGCAACGGACATGCGTAAGATAATATCTGAATTGTTCATTTCAATTGTCCAAATATTTCAACTTTTGTATATACTTATGCAATGATTCTGTATAAGTAAGTTATTAAACTATAATTGTTGTACAAGTTCCTTTATTCTGTTATTATTGATCAAATTATATATTCTGATCGTTAATTTCTAAATCATGGTTATACAAGTGTCCCCACTTGGATAATCATTATATTTTATCACATGTTGATACATACTTATCGGTGTTCAGTATGTATAAGTTGAATTAAAAGTCGTCTAAGCTATTTGATCCAGCTAGACATATATTTAAAGTTGTTGTTGAACAAGATAAAACTTTATCCAACTAAATTATTTTGGTTTGGATTCAAGACTGGTATGAACATCCCAAATATGGGATACTTTTATGCGCCTAAGGCGGGAATGCTGGACGAAAATATCGTCCTTTAATGTAGTATTGATCAATACAGGGCATAACGGGCTGATCACCCCCCGTGCCCGTAAGTAATGACGGTTTACAGATGAAGTTCTGTTTAACCTTTTCGAAAATAGAAAATAATGTTCATAGTTTGTCAACTGATCCTCATTTATAGTCAGTACGTAGTTTCAAAAATTTGAAATCGAAATGATATGTTGTTTATTATCGGTTCAGTTTACTTTACAACTGTTGATTCGTTGTAAAAGTATCGTTCAAAGAAAATATTTAATTCATTCAGCTAACTATTATTGTTGCTATTACTTGCTGGGTACTCAAATGCTCATCCTTGCTTAAATTTAAATGTTTTCAGCTAAAGGTGAACAACCTGGAGGCTCTTCCAAGCACAAAGGGAAAGGGAAGGTCGCTGAATGAATGATAAGGCTATCTTTTGTAATAACTAGACTTTATTAGGGTAATGATGATATATATTAATTATCATGTAATGAAACGAATGCTTGAATGTTTCGTACTTGGGATTGAAAACTCTGATAATATATAAATTAAATTTGATAATCTATATTATTGTTATTACTATTAGTATTATTCCGCTTATATAAATGGTATCGTGAAGCACTGAGTTCGGGTTTCAAGTACCTGAATTTGGTGGCGTCACATCATGGTATCAGAGCTTAGGGTTAAAAACCTTAGGTGGGTTAGACCTTAGGCTATAACCTTAGAACAGAGAGAAACGTTGAAAATATAAATAACTTATATAGAGTTTAAAAAGGAGATGAATTGAATAAATTCATCGTCAAACAAAATAAAAGATAACTTATATAAAACTCTTATTTGCTATGTGTATACACTATATGCTAATCAAGATTATTTATGTGTGTAGATGTCAGGTGAAAAAGGATTAGGATACTCTCGGATCGTAAAGAAGGAGTCGATATCAAAGCCAATAGCTGAAATAGAGGCTCAGAGTGAAAGCAACCTCGATGAGGTGGTTATTGTGGAAAATGTCGTACCAGATCCAGAAATAGTAGAACTAACCGATAGTGATTCAGACACTGAAGTTGGAGCTGATCAAGCATCAACCGAAGTGCCGAATTCGCGGGACCAGGTTTCCTCTTTGGAATAGTTGTGGGAAATAGAAAAGCTGCTAAATAGCCAACTACGGAAAGCATTAATAGAAACGATGGAAGAACAAGATAAGCTTAAAATCCAAATTGACCAAATTGGAACTAAAAGCAACAAAGCATGCACAGCTCCGAGCAAGAAGGGGAAAAGAAAGATGAAAGATCGTGATATAAGAAATCCTGATATCAACGAAGGAAAAATTAATCGAATAGAAAGGTGTGCAAATTGTGACAAGAAACATGAAGGTGTATGCAGAAAAGGGGAATATGTTTGCTACAATTGCGGACAGAAGGGACATTTCTCTCCTCATTGTCCCAATTCAACACAATGTGTCTGTTTTAATTGTGGTATAGAAGGTCATCAGGTGAAAAATTGTCCAAGGAAAAGGTGTAATAAATAGGCAGTATAGGTTCTGTTGTGTAGGTGTGTTTAATGTAATATGTGCTTAGTATGTCTATGTAAGGTTATGTTCTCAACTTTTGTAATAATCAAGTTTGTAAATCTCGACTTTTGTAGTCACAAAGGGATAGCAGTATGTGTTATGTTATGTAAATTACTACGACTTAATGAAAATGAATTTATGTTTGAGTAATGAAACAAGTTTAAAGTAATAAACTTATATAATAAGGTTTAGAATGTAAGTTAAATTTATGATTTTATTTAATCAGATAATACCGCAAAGACGTCAAATTAGAAACCAAAGGGCAGAAGAATCTGTCAACAACGTCGAGGGACAACCACAACCAGATCCAATGTAGCAATTCGCAAACATGGTAGCTCAGGCCATGAAACAAGGAATGCCAGCCACAGGGAACCAGCAGGACAATCGCTTGGCAAACTTTAAGGACTTCAAAACTGTAGGACCGCCCGAATTTAGAGGTACAACTGACTCTGTAGAAGCCCAAACTTGGGTTAAAGAAATTGAAAAGGCGTTTATATTAGCTAGGGTAGCTGAGGGGTAAAAGACCGCTTTTGCCACCTACATGATGAAGGGTGAGGCAAATTTTTGGTGGGAAGCGAATCAGGCGAGGGCTGGAGCAGGTGTAGGTGTAGTTGCTTGGGAAATATTCAAAACTTTATTTTTCGAAAACTATTTTTCATCTAGTATGCAGGCTAGGATGGAAGTAAAATTTCTTGAATTAAAATTGGAAAATATGACAGTGTCCGAATACGCCGTTAAGTTTAATGAGTTGGCTAGGTTTGCTCCGCATCAAGTTGATACGGAGGCTAGAAAAGCACGAAGGTTTGAGCTGGGATTAAAACCCTGACTCTACAACAAGGTGGCAGTGTTGCAAATCCCTACATTTGCAGCACTCATGGAGAAAGCTATTATTGCTGAGGAGGGGAGTGAGGCCATGAGCCTATACAACAAAGAAATAAGGAATAAGGGTAAGGTTGAGGGATCTGGGAAGGTGGAAACAAACAGTGGAAATAGGAGTGAAAAGAGGAAGGGAAACAACTTTGGGGGTATACAGGTGAAGCAGGAAGGTACAAAGAAGAAGCCGCTAGTACAATGTGGGAACTGTGTCAAGAACCATTTGAGGGAATGCCTGAAAGGTAAATTTGTATGTTTTAAGTGTGGGCAGGAGGGCCATATCTCTCCCAACTGCCCCAATCCTAGAACTATTAATGAGTGTTTTCTGTGCGGATCAAAGGAGCATAAGGTGAAGGACTGTCCGAGAAGGAGGACAGAGGCAGAAAGCGGGAAAATGGGGAAAAGCGGCGGAACTTTGGCAATCACAGGACCAACATCATCTAGCAAGCCGACAAAATCTACTGCAAGGGTCTTCAACATGACAGTCCAGGATACGGTGGCAGCTGACAATAGAACTCCAGGTAATTATTCGTATAACTTTTATTTTATTATGCTTGATTTTCCAATATATAGTAAATTAGTTTATAAAGAAATTTTGAGGGAGAAATTTGAGTTCTTTTAGAAATAAAATTTCCGTTTAATCAGAAAGACAAGCTTTATGTAAATAGTTAAAGATCAGTTCGATCAACGTTGATCAAGATCTACTTGCAATGATTATGTATGTTATGTGCCTTGTATGTATAGGTTTTAAAAGGTGATTCCGGGGATAGAATCTTTATAAGGGAGGGTGAATGTAACAACCCGATATTTTCTATATAAATAAATAAGAAATTTTGCGTATAAATTTTTTTTAAGGAAGAGGATTTGTACAAGATAATGTGTATGTGTATTTATGTGGTAAATAAAAATATATTTATTACATAAATATTTACAAGTAATTTTATTTTAGAATTATTGATTATTATAAAGTATATTCTAATAATAATTAATTTATAGTAGAAATGCTTTATTAACTATTTTCCATGAAAATATAATCATATATTATTTAAATAATATATGGAGTGATTTTTAGAATAATTATAATAATTATTTTATTATATGAATTTTAGTACAGGCTATTAAGTTAATCATTTTACCTTAATTATTAAGGTTAAATAGGAAGAATAAATTAGATATGGAATTCAAACCCTAATTTTGGATTGTTGTCAAGGTATGAGAATAATAATATAATATTAATTATATTTTGATTTTTCAGTGTTATAAATATGTATTGTATGTACGTATTGATGATGATTGGTCAATTATGGTGTTTAATTTCAAAACCCTAATTTGAAAAAGCAACTGCGAGTTTAAGACTATTATATGACGGTGTTATATGTTTTATGATGTGTATTATCTAATGATGTGATTAATTAGGTAAACCCTAATTATAATCTAGAAACCCTAGTTAATTTCTAGAAAACCCTAAGATATTTTAAAAACCCTAATTGCTATTTTAGCAAGGTTAATTATAATTATATGATATTAAACCCTAATGTTCATGTATAGTGTGATTAGATAATTAATCATAATTAAGAAACCCTAATTTCAAAATTTTAGAAACTAAAATTTATTTAATTTTTATTTGATTTTATTTATTTTTGTGCAAACTCTAATTGGAAATCCTATTATTATTTTGTGCTAAGCATTAGGGTTAAACCCTAAGGGTCAAACCCTAAGGGTTTGGCAAGTTCCATTTTGCTCTTAAAAATCCAAACCAAATGACCATTATACCCCTAGTTGCATTATTTTGGCTAACAAATAGGTTTTGACATTTTGATGAGTTGGTGAACCACCCCATGTGCTTAAAATACCAGCAACAAGTCGCCATACTCAGCCATACATGAATCTAACATATACATATATAGATCAAGGAGAGAGAAAGCCATTTATTAACTTACATTTTGTGCAACACTCAACCATTCTCTCTCAAGCTCCAAACCTCAGAAAATATAAGCTATATCAGTCCCAAATCAAAGCCCCACGATCAACCATAACATAACAGAAGCCAGAAATAAAAAGATTGATCATCAAGGTATAAAAACCCTAGCTATAATCTATCCAAAAATCGGATGTTTGATGTTGTTTTTTGTGTTAAATATGTTATATAAGATGTCTAATGATGATCTGGGTTGCTAGATGTTAGATCCATAACATCTAGAGGCTCGGATTTGTAGATTTCCCAAATCTGGAAAAAAATATTTTCGTGTCTGACAGCCTAATGTCAGGCCTCTTTAATCGTTACCTGTTATGTTTTTTAGTAGTTTAAAGCCTTGTACTTGTAGTCTGGTATGAGGTTTTTGATATGCAAAAAGAATAAGGACCAAATAATATATGGATTGAAAGTTATACTTGGTCAAAGTCGGTTGACCGACCATGACCAAGTGATTTCTGGGTAACCCAGAAATCCTTTTACCGTGTCTGACAAGTTTTTGTTGGTCTTGGATCTATAAGTGTGTTGTTGTTTTAATTTTGTTTTTGTAACTAAGTTGTAGTTGGGTATGTGTAATATGAATCCACGCTTTAATATCACTAAATAATCAAGTGGATTGAACACAGTGGCTGGTCAAACTAGCCGAGTCGAGCATGATCTATGTTTTCTGGGTTACCCAGAAAACATATGAACATGTCGACTGACATGGTTTGACCAGATCATAACGGTTGATTAAGTTGATGTTATTTGTATTTTATGTAATAGATCTACTCTCTTGCATGCTAGCTACAATCTAGGTCTCTTAAATCACTAAAAGATTGCACGGATTTCAAGTTGTGGAAGCCCAAAAGTGTATGCTCGAACTGTTCTTCATTTTTGGGTAACCCAGAAATAAAGAACAGCCTCTGACAACACTTTTGGAGGCTCAGATCTCTTTGTTTGTGCATTATTTGATGGTGTTAATGGCTGGATCGTGTAGTCTTGTGCTTGTACTTCATTATCTGACCATTAACCTGTCCTGAAACATCATGATCAGATCAAAAATAATGGTCAAAGGAGGAACCTCGAAACTGCTTTATGAACAGCTCAAGAACATGAAGAACACCTATAGCGACAGTTTTGTCACTATATGCGGCCTTTAGTGACAGATATTATTTATTTTTCCGAAAATTAATTAATAAATAGAAAAAATAGTTTTTAATTATTAAAAATACAAAATAAATTATTAAAAATTATTTTAAATTCCGAATAGTTTTTAATTATTTTAAATATATTTCATAAATATTTAGTATTTTTTGGAATATTAAAGTATTTAATTTATTTAATTATAATATTAAATAAATTATTTAAAAATGATTTTAATATTGGAAAAATCATTAAAAATTATATTATTATATAAGAAAATATTTTAAGTTATTTTTAAAGACTTTTAATATTTTGTGATAAATTTCATTAATAAATTGATATTAATGGTAATTAATTTATTTACTAAATGAATTAAATAAATTAATTAAAAATGATTTTATTATATTAAAAATCATTTTAAGTAATAATAAGGTATTTAAAAATATTTTAAGTTATAAAATATAACTTTTAAAATTTAAAGATAAATTTCATTAATTAATTATTATTAACGATATTAAAGTTATTTAATAATTATATTAAATAATTTAGTTTAAAAATAATTTTTATATTATAATAATCATTTTAATTGAAAATAAAGTGTTTAAAGATATTTTAAGTTATAAAACATAACTTTTAATATTTAAAGGATAATTTCATTAATAATTTAATATTAATGATTATTAACTTATTATTAAATATATTTAATAATTATATTAAATAAATAATTTAAAAATGGTTTTATTAATTTAAAAATTATTTAAAAGGATATAAATGAATTAAAAATATTTTAAGTTATGAATACTGACTTTTAAAATTTTGATAAATAGAACATTAATACCTTAATAATTAATGGTAATTATTTAAAGATGATTTTAAATGTTTTAAAAATCATTTAAAGGTAATAATAATACTTTAAAAGTATTTTGAGTTATTATAAATAACTTTAATATTTTGAAAATGATTTCATTAATAGTTTAATATTAATTAGATATTAATGATAATAGAATTGTTTAATATTTAAATCATTTAAAAATGATTCTGATGTTTGAAAATTCATGATAAATAATATTAAATGTTTAAAAACTATTATATGTCATTTAAAAATAATATGACTGATATTAAGTTATAGTACAGAGTCTTATACTCGATAATTACCCGAGAAAGTTGTCGGTACACCGACATGTTTCAGAAATTGATCTGGGCTTAGATAATGTGATTAGATAGTGATTATTTGTGATTCAATGGTTGTTAAACCTATGTGCCAATGTGATTATGGAATGTGCTGACTACAATAAGCAGTATTATACGATATGATATGTTATTCTAATCAGACAAATGATCTATTTAATGATAGGGCTTGATAGAAAAGATAAATCTAAGTTGTGTAAGCAGCAGACAAGGCAAGTATCTAACTCTTTGCATTTACTTTATGCAACGAACATGCGTAAGATAATATCTGAATTGTTCATTTCAATTGTCCAAATATTTCAACTTTTGTATATACTTATGCAATGATTCTGTATAAGTAAGTTATTAAACTATAATTGTTGTACAAGTTCCTTTATTATGTTATTATTGATCAAATTATATATTCTGATCGTTAATTTCTAAAACATGGTTATACAAATGTCCCTACTTGAATAATCATTATATTTTATCACATGTTGATACATACTTATCGGTGTTCAGTATGTATAAGTTGAATTAAAAGTCGTCTAAGCTATTTGATCTAGCTAGACATATATTTAAAGTTGTTGTTGAACAAGATAAAACTTTATCCAACTAAATTATTTTGGTTTGGATTTAAGACTGGTATGAACATCCCAAATATGGGAAACTTTTATGCGCCTAAGGTGGGAATGCTGAACGAAAATATCGTCCTTTAATGTAGTATTGATCAATACAGGGCATAACGGGCTGATCACCCCCCGTGCCCGTAAGTAATGACGGTTTACAGATGAAGTTCTGTTTAACCTTTTCGAAAATAGAAAATAATATTCATAGTTTGTCAACTGATCCTCATTTATAGTCAGTACGTAGTTTTAAAAATTTAAAATTGAAATGATATGTTGTTTATTATCGGTTCAGTTTACTTTACAACTGTTGATTCGTTGTAAAAGTATCGTTCAGAGAAAATATTTAATTCGTTCAGCTAACTATTATTGTTGCTATTACTTGCTGGGCACTCAAATGCTCATCCTTGCTTAAATTTAAATGTTTTCAGCTAAAGGTGAACAACCTGGAGGCTCTTCTAAGCACAAAGGAAAAGGGAAGGTCGCTGAATGAATGATAAGGCTATCTTTTGTAATAACTATACTTTATTAGGGTAATGATGATATATAGTAATTATCATGTAATGAAACGAATGTTTGAAGATTTCGTACTTGGGATTGAAAACTCTGATAATATGTAAATTAAATTTGATAATCTATATTATTGTTATTACTATTAGTATTATTTCGCTCATAAAAATGGTATCGTGAAGCACTGAGTTCGGGTTTCAAGTACCTGAATTTGGGGGCGTCACATCACATATAAATAAACGGCAACATATAATGTCGTTGCTAATCGATGACTTTTGTTGCTATTGAAAAATAACCAGCAACAAACATTTTCGTTGCTGATTCAGCATAATATCGTTGCCAAATAATATAACCAGCAATGAAAATCGTTGCTAAAAAGTTTACATTCCGCAACGAAAGCAAGCTTAGGCAATAATTTTCATAATTTACTGCAACGAAAAATGTCGTTGCAAAATGGTGTCAATTGCAACGAAAATGCATGGTCGTTGCAAAAAAAAAAGAGTTCATTTCGTTGCCAATTAGCAGGCTTTTGCAACGAAATGGGGTTTTTAGCAACGAAATTTTAATTATTCTGCAACAATACATTTTGTTGCTAAAGGATCAATGTCACTGTACGAAAGCCAAATTTTGTTGCAAAATGTATTACTTTTGGTAACGAAAAAAATACGTTCGTTGCGTAACAATTAGCAATGCTCATTGCGCAACGAAAGACGCAACGACAGTAAAGTCGTTGCCAAAATCCTTTTGCTACGAAATTTGGCACCTTTAGCAACGAAAATCAGTTGTTGCTGAAGCCCCATTTTTTTGTAGTATAAAACATGCTATGATGTTATATTAACACATATATTCACATAATCGTTACCCTTTCCAACTACAGAGATTTTAACAGTTAACTTGAAAGCCATTTTCATGAAAACTTTAATAACGTAAAATAGGAATTGGGTTGAAGAGATTACCCAAAGTGTAGATGAATAGAGATGAAAACCCTCTTTTCAAATACTTCTTATGTCACAGAGTTTCTCACAAAATTTCTCTGAATTCTCAAGTTTTTTTTTTGTTTTTAAAGTATAACATACATGAAATAATAGTAAGTCTGATGCGTATAGGAACTGGCGTGATGGTGGTCAGTTACTTAATAATGGGTTAACTGCTCCCAACTCCCAATAGGGCTCCGTTTGGCTAATCCTAATAAACTCATTCACATTTAATTTCATTAATCGTTTATACTATAGTTTAACAATGTCACACCCATTTACACAATAAATCAAATATCTTATTCAATTTAAATAAAATATGATAATTTTTCATTAATTCACATAGTCACATAATTAATTTTCTCATTTATTAATTATGTCAAATTATTAATTTTCTCATTAATTATTAATTTAAATAAAATAATATTAGGTTTATTAAATATTTTTTTAATTCAATAAACTCACATAATTACATACTTTGAATAATAAAATTCTCCACATTAATTTAATAAATATAACAGATATAATTAAATTAATCTATCACAACTTCATCAATTAATTATTTAATCTAAAAATTAAATCATCAAAAATTATTTATTTAATTCAATAAATATTCAAATAAAGCTACAAAAATCTTGTTTGTTACATCTTTCCCCCCTTAAAAGGATTCTGTCCTCAGAATCACGACTCAGTCAATTCGTCCCGTTACATTCTCTCCCCTTACAAAGATTCTGTCCCCAGAATCACTTACACATAAATTAATTAAATAAATGAGGGTTATTCTTCATCATATGCTCTTCTTCAGCGTTGTGGTTTCTCCAAATTATCTTAACGGAAGGTATTACTTTATTTCTGAGAACTTGTTCTTTTCTGTCGACAATCTGAACAGGAAATTCTTCATAGGATAAGTCTTTCTCAAAATGAAGGGGTTCATATTCAATCACGTGCTTGTAATCGGGTTTGTAGGGTCGTAAAACTGAAACATGAAAAACGTTGTGGACATTCTCGAGTGCTGGAGGTAAGGCTACCTCATACGCAACTTCTCCGATTCTACGCAGTACTTCAAAGGGTCCAATGAATCTTGGGCTTAATTTTCCTTTCTTTCCAAACCTGATATTTCCCTTCCAGGGAGAGACTTTCAAAAACACATAACTACCCGGTTCAAACTCAACATTTTTACGGTGTGGATCGACGTATTTTTTCTGCCTATCTTGAACTGCTACCAGTCTTGTTCGGATCACTTTAACTATCTCTGTTGTCTGTTGTACTAGTTCGAGACCTAATAATTGTCTCTCGCCAACTTCATCCCATTATAGCGGAGTTCTGCACTTTCTGACATATAACGCTTTGTAAGGCGGCATGCCAATACTAGCGTGATAACTGTTGTTATAGCCAAACTCTACAAGAGGTAGGTGATCATCCTAATTTCCTTTAAAGTCCATTATACAAGCTCTTATCATATCTTCTAATGTCTGAATCGTTCTTTCACTCTTCCCATCTGTCTGAGGGTGATAAGCCGTACTCATTCTCAGTTGCGTACCCATGCATTCCTGTAGTCATTTCCAGAAGTTCGATGTAAAGCGCGGATCCCAATAAAAAACAATTGACACCGGAACTCCGTGTCTCGAAACAATCTCTTTTACATATAATTTTGTCAATTGGTCTAAATTAAATTTAATTCTGATCGGAAGGAAGTGTGCGGATTTTGTCAGTCGGTCAACGATAACCCATACTGCGTCATAGCCTTTCTAAGTTGTCTGAAGGCCAACCACGAAATCCATTGTAAGGTGTTCCCATTTCTATTCTGGGATCTCCAAAGGTTGTAGCAACCCACTCGACCATTGATGTTCTACTTTTACTTTCTGACATCTTAGACACTTGGCAACACACTCTTCAATATCTCGTTTCAAATTTGGCTACCAGAAATGTTGTCGAAGATCTTGGTACATCTTGGTACTACCAGGGTGAATCGAATATCGTGAGCTATGAGCCTCGCTCAAAATATCTTCCTTAATCTCTAGTACTGGCGGCACCCAAGTTCTGCTCTCAAATCTCAATATTCCTTCATTATCCATCTTGAATCTCGGTTCAGTTCCGTCGGATATCTTATTTTTTAGCTTTTTACATTCTTCATCCTGAAGTTAAGCCTCCTTAACTTTATCCAGTAGGGTTGTACCAGATTGCATCTGAAACAGCTTCTCATCAGTTTCCATAGTGTGACGCCCCCAAAATTAGGTATACATCACCCATCTTGGGTCGTCAGATACATGGTACAGAATACAAATATAACTTACTAATACAACTGTCGTGTATAATACGACAAAACATAACTGTGAGTTTGAATACAAATATTATCTACTAGAGAGTATCTATACTCAAAAGGAGTCCTTATTATAATTATTACCACACTATTTCACAGAATAGTGAGGACTACTAATGCTATCCTCTGGACCATCACTCCGTTCCCCGACTCATCCCAGCTATATTCTCATTTCCTGAAGAGAACAGTGAAAGAAAGGGTGAGCTCAACTAGCCCAGTAAGAAATATTACGACTAAGATAATGCAGAATAAATTATCATTAGTCTTCAACAGTGTTAAACTGATAAAATATAACGAACATCAAGTTTAACTGCAGCGGAACAAGCAATCCATTAAAAGAGTCAAGTAGAAAATAAAATCTACTATCTTCTATGATTTAAAAGGTTTTTCAACACTGTTATCGCTGGGACTCAACTTAAAAAATAATCTACATCATCGAATCACCCCTGCACTACGGCCAAGGATATTCGTGTATTCATTAATGGCCATGATCATGCCAACAACTGTCCATCAATGCACTACGGGCCAATGAGGACTTTTACCACATCATTTGTAACATTACGGTCATGATTATACCGAATAATCCCTGGTCATAATCATACCAAGTCCATCTATGCACTATAGGTGACAGATGACTTTCAACATTTTATAAACATGAGGATGATGACAATGATATAAGAATTCAATAAAACAAGTTCAAGAATAAATTTATCCAAGAATTAACAACGTCCAAATTGTCAACATGATACTGCTTTATGGAGTAAAATTCAAGAATGCTTAGAAGAATATTTTCATGAAAAGATACTGGATGAAACACAATTATCAAGGATATTCCACAAATTTCATGGAGTATAGAAGTCAAAACTTAACCAACTGAGTATAATAAAGAATGGAATAACAAAAGTAATCATCATGCATGCGATAGACCGCACAGACAGGTTATTCCAACAGAATAATAAATAATGGAACCAGGTCCGGTGTAAAATACACAGACAGGATGTTCCAACAGAATAATAATAAAGACGGAACCAGGTCCGGTGTAAAACACACAGACAAGATATTCCAACAGAATAATAATAAAGACGGAACTAGGTCCGGTGTAAAACACACAGACAGGATGTTCCAACAGAATACTAGATGAATGTCACCAAGTATAGGGTAGACCGCGTATACAGGTTATTCCAACAGAATAATAAGAAATGGAATAACAACATTTCTCTTCATGAATAAGAAAGAATAACACCCCTTACCGTTTTAAAGAATAACTGAAATAAGGAAGTAGTTAAGTAGCAGAATACTTTTCTTCTCTCTCTCTCTATAGTTTCTCTCTATAGTTTCTCTCTCTAGAGTTCAGCGAATTCGTAAGAAATAATGAAGGAATGAGCTGCTATTTATAGAAAAATGGAATGCATAGTAACTAATCCATGAACGGTCCAGATTGATTACTTTAATCTGACGGTCCATATTTAAAAAAAAATCTTTTAAATAAAATATAATATATTCTATTTATAGAATAACTTTAATAAAGTATTCTGTTTTATATAAAAGTTGTTTCTGTTTTATTACAAATAAAATAAAACTTCATTATCGCTAAATAATTCATACTATTAACTGACAATAATTGAATCAAACTGAGTGACTTCTCACATAAGTATTAATAATTAATACTGTGTGCTACTATACAACCACACGTGATACTGTACTTTTACTACCGAGTAGTTCAACAGTATCAATGGTAAAACTTCCGCCGTTATTTTTAATAAAATATTTTTATCATTTTCTCAATCCGACAATAATTCCGTTGTGGGGTCTACCAATGATTGTGCCGTTGTAAGAATATTCCCTGTTAAAGCAAATATTCCCCGACCAATCGAATATTATATAACAACTTGCGTACTTTGCAAAATTTATAAATATTACCCACAACTATAACGTTATATCAAATTAACTCCATAATATTTAAAAATGATATTTATAGAAAATTTATCTTTATTTATAAAAGTTGGGGTCTTACACATAGGATACTTCACTTCCAATTCCAACTTATCCATGGCTGAAATTAGTTCCTTCTGAGCGGTCAACATCATCAATTTCTCCCAACCCTTTCTACTTAAGGTGTCGGCAACCACATTTGCCTTACCCGGATGGTACAAAATCTCACAATCATAGTCCTTAATTAACTCTAACCACCTTCTTTAGTGCATATTCAAATCCTTCTGTGTAAAAATATATTTCAGGCTCTTGTGATCTGTATATATTTCACACTTCTCCTTATAGAGATAGTGCCTCCAGATTTTCAAAGCAAAAACCACTACAGCTAACTCCAAGTCGTGGTTCGGATACCACTTCTCATAATCCTTCAATTGTCGTGACGCATACGCAATGACTCTGCCGTTTTGCATAAACACACAGCTAAGTCCTTTATGCGACGCATCACTATAAATCACAAAATTTCTTGTATCATCCGGAAGAGATAACACAGGTGTTGTACTCAACCTCTTCTTCAATTCTTTAAAGCTTTCCTCACACTTCTCCGTCCAAACAAATTTCATAGCTTTTCGAGTCAAATTCGTTAACAGAGTAGCGATCTTGGAAAAGTCTTGAATGAATCTTCTGTAATATCCTGCCAATCTAAGAAAACATTGTACTTTCGACGGTGTTTTCGGCTGATCCCAGTTTATCACGGCTTCGACTTTGGATGGATCTACCGAAATTCTGTCGTTATCAATCACATGACCAAGAAATTGTACCTGCTCGATCCAAAATTCACATTTTAAAAACTTGGCATACAACTTCTCCCTTCTTAAAGCCTCTAACGTTAACTTCAAATGCTCTTCATGTTCTTCTTTGGTTTTTGAATATACCAAAATGTCATCTATAAATACCACGACAAATTTGTCCAAAAACGGCTTGAAAGCTCCATTGATTAAGCCCATGAATGCTGCAGGAGCATTCGTTAAACCAAATGACATTACCAAAAATTCGTAGTGACTGTATCGCGTTCTGAACGCTGTCTTCGGTACATCCTCCGGCCTTACCTTCAGTTGATGATAACCACTCCTCAAGTCTATCTTGAAAAAGTATCTTGCTCCTTTTAATTGATCAAACAAATCGTCGATCCTCGGTAATGGATATCTATTCTTAATCATGACCTTATTCAGTTCTCTGTAGTCAATGCAGAGTCGCATCGTCCTGTCCCTCTACTTCACAAATAACACTGGCGCTCCCCACGGCGATACGCTCGGTTGAATGTACTTCTTGTCCAGTAATTCTTGCAGTTGTACCATTAATTCTTTCATCTCTACTAGTGCCATTTGATACGGTGCCTTCGATATTTGAGTGGTTCCTGGCGCCAAATTGATCACTAACTCGACCTCTTTATCTAGCAAAAGTCCTGGAAAATCGTCTGAAAATACGTCTGCGAAGTCCCTCACTACTGGTATCTCCTCTACTTTCGGATTCTCTTTACGACTGTCGACTATGTAAGCTAAATGTCCTACACAGCCTTGTCTTAACAACTTCTTGCCCTGCATCATCGTCAGACAACTCGCTTGTCTAGGCAACTTGCTACCATAAAATACAACCTTTGACGGAGTCATAAGGTTAATACGCTTCTTTTGGCAATCACTTACAGGCCCGTAATGGAATAACCAGTCCATTCCCAAGATAACGTCAAATTCCCCAAGTCGAATAGGAATAAAATCTATATTCATGATATTACCCTTAGTATCCACTCTACAGTTCTTTTGTACGTACTTAATGGGAATTATTTCTCTATTTGCAATTTCTATGTTCATGGGGTGTTCTAACTCATTCTTAGGCAATTCTAAGTTCTTAACAAAGTCATCTGATATAAATGAACAAGTAGCACCTAAAACAAATAATACATAAGCATTAACTTTATTGATTGGAATGATACCTGACACCACATCACGAGACTGCACTGCTTCCTGTACTGTCATGTTGAATGTCCTGGCGGTCGGTTGGTTGGTTGCGGTTGGTCCTGTGATGGTCAGAGCGCTTCCACCGTTGTTTCCCCTATTTCCTCCTAATCTTGTCCCTCCAGATCCCTTCTTAGGACAATCCCTTGCAAGTTGATCCTTTGAACCACAAGTGAAGCAGGCACCCTTCTTTGGGTTAGGACAGTTAGGTGCTATGTGGCCTTCCTGACCACAATTGTAGCACACTCATTTACCCTTCATGCAAACTCCCAGATGAGCTTTCCCGTAGGTAGGGCATGCTTTGATCCTCTTCTTCTGACCTCCTTGATGATTTCCAGTTGACGAGTTGTCAGACCACCTCCTTTTCTGATTGATACTTCCTCCCGTGTTGCTGTCACTGACTTTATTATTTTCCTCATTTTTACTCTTCTTCTTCTTCTGATCCTGATTGTACTTGGTCACCGTATCGCTCCCACCTTCAGCGAGGATGGCCTTTTCCAGTACTCTAGAAAAAGTGTTTAGCTGAAACATTGATACTTTGCTATATAACCAGGGCTTCAGTCCTTGTTTAAACCTTCTTGCTTTTCTGTCATCCGTGTGTACTTGATACGGGGCGAACCTAGCCAACTCATTGAATTTTGCCGCATAATCTGGTATGGACATATTTCCCTATTTTAACTCCAGAAACTGGACCTCCATTTGGTTCTGCAAGCTGGTCAAAAAATACATCTGAAAAAATATTTCCTTGAACCTTTCCCAGGTGATCATACCTTCTCCTCCACGGACCTTATTTTCTTGCCACTAATAACTGGCCTCAGATTTTAGCATGAACGTTGCGTAAGTGGTCTTCTGGTCTTCCCTGACTCTAGCGACATCAAAAACTTTCTCCATCTCCATAACCCAAGTCTGAGCTTCGATCGGGTTCATGGAGCTTTTAAACTCTAGCGGTCCCACCGCCTTGAAGTCCTTAAAAGTAGTATTCGGTGGAGCTTGAGGTTGATTATTAATCGCTCCAGCTAATAAGTACAGCAATTGCTGAACAGGGTTAGCATTGGCATTATTGTTATTGTTTGTTGATTCTTCTTGAGCTGGTTGACAATTTTGTCTTCTTCTTGGCTGCATATTTCTGTTAAAATATATGCTTATTAGATCTTTATCCACTTCTCTAAATATTAAGGCTTAACTCAAAAAATTTAACAAAATCACTTAGCACATTTTCTCAAACAACTTGATATATTTATTAAAATCGAAAGTTTTAACATCATACGATAGCATCACTGCTATTTATATCAACTATCCCGAGATAAAGAACCTACAGGATTTAAAACATTAAAATATTTCTTTGTTTATAAACACATCAGAATTTACATCTAAATACCAAATAAGTTTTTACATAATTAAATAAATCATATCACTGCCTGTTAAGGCGCTGAACAGCCTTGCTACGTTCCTCTTCCATGATGTAGAACATCGTCCTGCGATCTAGCATATACGATGGTAGTCCTTCGAACTGGATTGGGTACCTCATAACTCAATCCTGGGCCTCATCCATTGCATTTCGAAGTGTAGAGTACGTCTTCCCAAGCTTAGCCTTCTTCGCACGACAATCCTCTTCTGCAAGATCAGCACGACGTGATTCTCTTACCCAAGCTTCCTCTGCTATGGTCAGCCTTGCTGAGCTCTCTTTCAGTTCATTCTTTAACTTCTCTATTTCCTCGGACTTCTCCTCGGTTTGACCCTTCTCGTGAGCCAAATCCCACTCCACATTTCCTAGACGTGTGTGAAGAGTCACAACCTCCCTATCCTTCTGCTCGATGATAATTTGCTGAATAATCGCCCGCTCAGTCAGATTCTTAATAGTGTTACGTAACTCTACGTTACGGTCATATAACTTGTCGTACATCTCAGCATCGATGGAGTTCGGTGGGAAATCCTCTTCTTCCTCTTCCTCCTCATGATCCTCCTCTAGATCAGTCTCAGGCGCCTCATGCTCCTGACCAACAACAGTGATCAACGAAGATGGCTCTCTTTATACCAACTGCTCCCTGATGACATGAATGTCTCGGGGCTCCTCCTCCGTAGGTACTCGGGGTTCCTCCTCCCCAGCTCGACTAGCTCCTCCAACATCTGACATCCTGACAGCACAATTTTAAATTTTAGTTATTAAGTTGTTCTAGCGAACACATAATTTATCACATAAATACATAAAGTCTTTTATTATCTTTAATGAATTAAGAAATTCATTTCTTAGAACTCAATAAGAGTTTTCCATCACCATGTTCTTCCAATAAGGCTACTACCTAAGGTTATTCCCCCACCTAAGGTTCATAACCTACAACTTTGATACCAACCTATGACACTCCCAAATCTTGGTACTTCAATTCCCACGGGATTTGGTGTCCACTGTCTAAACATCATGTATCTATCTACCCATAATAAATGAAAAACCATAAATAGATAGAAATAAATCCTCTCCTTATGGAGTTACAACATCTGAATGTAAATACATCAATCCAGGTCATACTAAACTTAAATCTCAAATGCGGAAACATAAACAAATAATAAGTCTTACACAACTTTAACATAAGTCTGAAATATAAATACATCAAATAAACAACAAGTCTTCATCTTGTTAACTTTGCCCTTGCCTTTGCTAGTAGAAGGCTCGTCAGACCTTTCGTTCTTAACTGCAATGTTATTATTACGCAAGAGTGAGCATGATTGCCCAAAAGTATAATAATATAACAATAAAATAATAACATGCGAATGAATCAAAGACTTCTAAAATAAGAAAACTCGGCTTTTGAATCAAGAATGAATAACAAGAATCAAAAGAACTTCTGAGGGTCATAAGACCTTGAACTATGTCCTAGGTTGTCAAGTGTTTATACCTTAAACCTTTAACAGTCATAAGACTATGGACTCTTCTTCTCGTACTTAGGGGGATCAGCCCTTAGTACCATACTGTGCACAATATCTTAATGCTAAAGAATAATTAATCCCTTATAACGGGGTTGTTCATCTCAGTTTGACATTAGAGTCCGCACCAAAGGAAGTTTGATTTGGACAAGCTCAACAATGGTTCTAAAATTTAGAACGTTCATCAACTATGGACTAGTCGAATCAATAAGGAGTCACTAGTCTTACAAGGTTCAACAATAATTAATATTCAATTTGAATAATAAAGTTCAAAATGTATAGAATCGAATAAGTATTGTATAACAGGAATCATGCTTTTAAAGAATGATAACATCTAATATGAAATCTTAACTTGAACAATAATAAACAAGATAGAATAAGGAACTTGCTTTATGTAAAGAAACAAGGTTTAAGAACTTGCCTCGTGCGTAGGCTAAACGATTACTACTTCCATTCACCATAAGTCCTACACACATACCATATGTATTCACGACATTCATTAGTTACATTTTCACTTAATTATTTAATATAACTCCACTTTATTTAACAAATCATTACCCTTCTAATTTAATTACTTAATTAAATTAGAATATTTTCATTCCTTTATTATTATTACACTCAAATAAATGATTTCATAATAATTTTCATCGAATATTTATTTTATTCATAAATATCTCAATTAAAATATTTATTTTATTTTATAAATATTTTAATAATAATTTCCATCGAATATTTATTTTATTCCATAAATATCTCAATTAAAATATTTATTTTATTTTATAAATATTTTAATAATAATTTACATCGAATATTTATTTTATTCTATAATATCTCAATTAAAATATTTATTTTATTTTATAAATATTTTAATAATAATTTACATCTAATATTTATTTTATTCTATAAATATCTCAATTAAAATATTTATTTTATTTTATAAATATTTTAATAATAATTTCCATCAAATATTTATTTTATTCTATAAATATCTCAATTCAAATATTTATTTTATTTTATAAATATTTTAATAATAATTTCCATCAAATATTTATTTTATTCTATAAATATGTCAATTAAAATATTTATTTTATTTTATAAATATTTTAATAATAATTTCCATCGAATATTTATTTTATTCCATAAATATTTCAACTAAAATATTTATTTCATTCAATAAATATTTTAATAATAATTTTCATCAAATATTTATTTTATTCCATAAATATCTCACTAAAAACATATTTATTTTATTGGATAAATATTTTAATTATTAATTTTTTTTTATTATTATTATTAAATTTTTTTTTTGCCGCCAGGGCGGGGTAATTTAGTTTTGTAACGCCCGCCGGGGGCGGGGTTACCCAGACTCAGTTTCTGCAGTTTCTGCATAACAAGGTCAGATTAAGCCAAAAAAAATCTCTCACAAGTTCATATGTTCTCTTGAAGAACACAAAATATGGACATAACTTTCAATTTTCTTGTCCATACATTAATTTAAACATACTCATATGCTATAATTCATTTATGATCATTACCCAACCTTTCTAACCTGATTTTAACAACTTAATTCATATAATTACTTGAATCAAAACACATAATTTCACTGTTTTTGATGTTCTTGAAAGTTTTGAAAACAAAACATAAAAATTAACACTACGGGTTCTTTATAACACCAAATCTGTCTATTTGAAGTTTGATTTCTTCGTTTTAACATACATAATCATATGCAAGTATAAATTTATGAGACAACATATGATTGACGTATTAAATTTACGTGTAAGGGCCATATGGCCATATTTCTATACTCTGTAATTTTGAATAAACTATCTACGACATATTTTTATGAAACTGATGTTATGGAACCATACAATATATAGTAAAACATGCTATGATGTTATATTAACGCATATATTCACATAATCGTTACCCTTTCCAACTACAGAGATTTTAACAGTTAACTTGAAAACCATTTTCATGGAAACTTTAATAACGTAAAATAGGAATTGGGTTGAAGAGTTTACCAAAGTGTAGATGAGTAGAGATGAAAACCCTCTTTTCAAATACTTCTTTAGTCACAGAGTTTCTCACAAAATTCCTCTGAATTATCTTTGAGTTCTCAAGTTTTTTTTTTTGTTTTTAAAATATAACATACGTGAAATAATAGTAAGTCTGATGCGTATAGGAACTGGCGTGATGGTGGTCAGTTACTTAATAATGGGTTAACTGCTCCCAATTCCCAATAGGGCTCCGTTTGGCTAATCCTAATAAACTCATTCCCATTTAATTTTATTAATCCTTTATACTATAGTTTAATAATGTCACACCCATTTACACAATAAATCAAATATCTTATTTAATTTAAATAAAATACGATAATTTCTCATTAATTTACATAGTCACATAATTAATTTTCTCATTTATTAATTATGTAAAATTATTAATTTTCTCATTAATTATTAATTTAAATAAAATAATATTAGGCTTATTAAATATTTCTTTTAATTCAATAAACTCACATAATTATATACTTTGAATAATAAAATTCTCCATATTAATTTAATAAATATAACATATAATTAAATTAATCTATCACAACTTCATCAATTAATTATTTAATCTAATAATTAAATCATCAAAAAATATTTATTTAATTCAATAAATATTCAAATAAAGCTACAAAATATTGTTTGTCACAGGAACTAAGTATCTCGGGGTTGTCTCCGAGATGGCAAAGGTCTCCGGTGTTATTTCCAGAACTGGAACTGTATTCCTCGGGGTTGTCTCCGAGGTTGAAACTGAGTATCCCGGGGTTTTCTCCAGGATTGGAACTGAATATCTCGGGGTTGTCTCCGAGATGGTACTGACTTCTCTGGTCTTATCTCCGGAATTGGAATGACACTTTCTCGAGGTTGTCTTCGAGGTTGACACTGAATATCCTAGGGTTGTCTCCGAGACTATGATGACTTGACTTCCAGGGTTATCTCTAGAAGACGATTTTTCCCTCCTGCAAGGTTAGTAACAGGAATACAAAATTTTCGAGTATTTACACTATGCAGCACTATGCAATAAAATATTCTAATAAAACGAAAACTTTAAATAAAATATAATATATTCTATTTATAATCTAATAAAGCAAAACTTATATATATATATATATATATATATATATATATATATATATATATATATATATATATAAGTAATAAAACAAATTGAGATAACTTTCTACTGATGATTTTAAAAAATGAGTAAGTGGGGTTCCATGTAATAAGCCAAATTTACAACAAATACCTCATAAAAAAACCCCTTTATTTATCTAAATTCATTTGGCTTCACTAAACATATTTTTAATAATATTTATTTATCATTAATATTATAACTCACAATATTAACAACCAAATCATTCTCAGGAAAGAGGGGGCTTTCCGATAAGGACTTCTCTTTATTGGTGCGCAATTAGGTGACCAAACCTCTTTCCTCGACAGAATTTTCTAGACATTGTCAATAATGCAAATAATAATATGAATAACTTTGTTGTCTTAATTATTGATTTAATAATATAAAATATTGTGACAATAATTGAATCAATAATGTGAGATACTGTGCAGCAATTACTGTGGCAATAATTGAATAAAACTGAGTGACTTCTCACGTAAGCATCAATAATCAAAGATACTGTGCAATACCGTGTGTTACTATGCAACCACGCGTATTACTATACTTCTTTCACTGGGTATTTCAATAGTTTAACTATAAAACTTTTGCCGTTATTTTTATAACAAGTTATTTCTGTTATTTTCTAACTCCGACAATAATTTCGTTGTGAGGTCCACCAATGACTGTGCCGTCGTACGAATATTCCCTGATAAAACGAATATTTTATGACAACTTGCTTACTTTGTAAAATTTATAAATATTATCCACAACTATAACATTATATCAAATCCACACCTTATTATTCAAAAAGATATTTCGAGAAAATTAAATCTTTATTTATAAAAGTTGGGGTCTTACAGGTACTACCGATCCAATCATGGCGCAAACATGGATTAAAGAAATAGAAAAGGCCTTCACCATCGCTAGTGTGGGTGAAGACCAGAAGTCGGTGTTTACCACCTACATGTTGAGAGGCGAGGTGAACTATTGGTGGGAGGCGAATCAGCAAAGAGCAGGAGAAGGGATAATAGCATGGGAGAGATTCAAGACTCTGTTTTTTGAGAACTACTTCTCAAAAAACATGAACAACAGAATGGAGGTGAGATTCTTAGAACTTAAGTAGGGAGATATGACGGTGGCGCAATACGCGGCTAAGTTCTAATTTTTCCAACATGAGAGATTGATTTTGCAATAAAAGTTGATTCATACTATTTACGGAGTCAATTTTGGTAGCCATGTTGATGTTGGCTTCAAGATTTTCATGATTAAGTGGTTTAAAGATGATGAGAGGCTGTGGTGGTAGATTTAGATGGGATACGATGTTGCTGGTAGGGACTAGTTGAGACTGAAGAGTGGACAAAGGAAGATTTAAATAGTGGAAGATATGTGTAAGAAGTAGACCAAAACCAAGGCAATTGTGTTGAAAGCAGTATTCAAACGAAGACAACAAGAAGTATGCCAGATTATAGGGCATGCATTCATTTAGCAAACTTTTGATGATTTCCAGATCAAAAGGTAACATTTTTCTATCATCACGTACGTGCATAAAATTGTTTCTTAAAATTTTGCCTAGAAATTGGCACTCAGTAGTTAGAAATTCCAGACCAACTTTGCATGGATAGTCAACTAAGAGAGCTGGTACCAGTTGATCAGTGACCATAGACAAGTTAAACTTGAATAGCATACATTCTTTGACAGATATTCCAGATGGATGAAGATATGAATTAACCTTAGGTAATTCAAGAGTGGAAGGATGCAACTAAAGGGAATGAACAAGGAATAATTCATCGATAATGTAAGTCTGTCCTTGGATGCAAGTGGTAATGGTCTTTAATAAGCCAGAGGAGTTATGTGAAAAATCCATATGAGCGTAAAATTCTGCTATAAGACTAGGATAAATAGATTTTTCATAGAAGGAAACCAAACATCCCCACCCAATATTTTTGAAAATATCAAAAAGTTTTGGAAAGCTGTGAAATGTGATGACATTTTCTGGACACAGGTTGTGTCTCATAATCTGATATTTTCACTGGGCAGAGGGAGTAGTAAGATGAGGTACAACATTGGAGAATTGCAACTCAGAGTTGAGTGGAAGAGTTTTTCTTTTAGAAGAAAATAAGTTAGACATGATAAGTATGGATGCAGGAAATATAGGGGAAAATATTAAGCTGAAGAGAGAAGTTATATTGAAATGCATCATTTTTGAAAGAGCTTATATATATAGGTAGAGAAAAGAGGGATGAGGCGCGGCAGGTAATATACACTTCAAGTAATCAAGTAAAGGAAGTATTGAATAAACTGAGGTGGGGGGGGGGGAATAAAATTGGCAAACAGTAAAAATATTTAAGTTAAACAGTAGTATAAACACTGTTTAAAAATTTGTCATTTAATAAGGTAGAGTGAGCAGTAAAAAAATATCCACATGTCATATGAAGAACACAGAGAACAAAAGATTTCAGTCAAACTTAAGAATAATTACCAAAGCCTGAAGGATGTATAATTTAAAACCATTTTGATAAACACGACAAGAAATTATCATTTCGGAATACCGTTTTTTAAGGAGGCAGGTAATTTGAAAGATTTTTCATTTATAGCAAATCTTAAGAGAGCAGATAGCAGTAACGCAATTAATCCAGTGGACCTCAGTATCCACACAATATATAAGACAGACAAAAGGAAATCCAGTGGACTGCAGTATCCACACAAGTAAGAATATATATACAGAGAGAAAGAGAGTTTATACCTAAGTTGGTATCAACACTATACCAATGTTAGTATGATAAGTTCTTCTTCGTACATATTTCTTAGTGAAAGCAACAGTGAGTCCAACAAAAATGCAGAGACATATAGATATACAATTATAGATAGGATATATATATATATATATATATATATATATATATATATATATATATATATATAATTTTTATTGTGACAGAATAAATAAAAAAAAATTGGAGAACATAAAAATTGGTGAATATCATGGGTTTGTTAAAAAATAAAAAAAATAAAAAATTGCATACAGAACATACCATAAACTTCAGGGGATCTGATGAGGTAGATGAAGATGACTTGTAAGACGATTTCAGAGAAACCTTAACCAGAAATTTTTGAGACAGACTAGAAACAGACATATTTTAAGAAGGGTGTGATTGTCAGAAAAAATCCTAAGAACGTATTTGTGGTTCGGCCAAAAAAAATTCTGGCATGATTTATAATAGAATAAAAATGTTTGTTGACCGAATTTTTTTTTGAACCCATGAACTCTAATCATTAAAAAGTTCAGATAGATAGAACTCAAAAGTTTTGTACCTAAAAAATATTTTGTTTTAAAAAATATAGGCGATTTTGCGTATTGTATTAAGGCTGAGGAAAAAATATTAAAAAAAAGAACACCTACGAGTGTTCAGAAATCTAACAAAAACAGAAACCCTAAAAATTTTAAGACTAGAGAAACGATTTTTGGTAAAAAGTTTGAGAATCTTAGAAGAACACATGAAAGTGTTTGAAAATCGTAGAACAAGAATTTTCAGATCTAAACAAAAATTGTCAGAAAAATCATTTTGACAAAAACCCTAAGAATCTTGAGACTTGAAAAATTTTAGTAGAAAATTATGATCAGGAAGAAGAGTGGATCGATATAGGAGATATAATTACGTCGAAGAGAGAGATCGGAGATGATAAAGGGTAAGCCGTAGAAGACGAACTGAGAGGCGAAAGAGAGAGAGAGAGAGAGAGAGATGGATGAGAGAATAGAGAAGAGAGAGAAAGAAAGATTGAAAATGAATAAAAAAAATTAAAAATTGTATATATATAGTTTGTCTTACCAGGAAAATCCAACGGTGGAAAGGTTTGCGTAGATCAAGATCAACGGCTATAAATAAATATGAGATGTGTTTCTTTTTAGAACAGGATCCAATGGCTGAGATCAATGCTTAGTGTTGATCCAACTATTCTGATTCATAATCCTTGTGCTTCATGATGGTGGAGTCTGATTGGTTTGATGAGAGAGATGCAGATTGATCAATTTTGGCCCTCGGATTTGCATGATCTTAAAGGTGCAGATTTAATCCTTAAAGTGTATATATATATATATATATATATATATATATATATATATATTACCTTAATAATATAAACATTTTTATTTAAATATTGTTAAAATAATATGTATATTTACAAAAAATATCAACTTTGAAAGAAATTTACCAAAAATTAATTAAAAATAATTAACTGGAAGATAAATTAGAATAAAAAATTAAGAAGAAATATCTAGCATTCCTAGCTCAATTCTTAATTTGCAGAATCTTTCCGAACTTAGTGGTTTAGTTAATATATCGGCTATATTTAATTCAGTATCAAAGTGTTCTAACTTAATACTTCCGTTATTAACATGATCACGTAAAAAATGATGCCTAATGTCTATATGTTTTGATCTAGCATGCAAGACAATATTTTTGCTTAGATTTATAGTACTAGTATTATCATATAAAATTGACACACAGTCAAATTTTAGGTTATAATCAGCAAGAGTTTGTTTCATCCATAGTATTTGAGCACAACATTGTGCAGCTGCAACATATTCAGCTTTGGTGGTTGAAATAGATACCGAGTTCTATTTCTTGGAAAACCAAGAAACCAAGCATCCCCTAGGAATTGGCAGGTACCACTGGTACTTTTTCGATCGACATGATGACATGCATAGTCAGAGTCTGAAAAACATACTAGATTAAATAGTTGATCCTTAGGATACCATAGACCCAATTCAGTGGTTCATTTAAGATATCGAAAAATCCTTTTTACTGCGGTCAGGTGAGATTCTTTAGGATCAGCTTAAAACCTGGCACATTTACAAACACTAAACATGATGTCAGGCCTACTAGCAATTATATATAATAGACTTCCGATCATTCCTCTATATTTCTTTGAGTCAACAGATTTTCCATTTTTGTCAGTAATTAATTTATCTGTTGTTGACATAGGAGTGTTAAGAGGTTTTGCTGATTCTAAGCCAAATTTCTTGATAATTTCTTTACAGTATTTAGACTGAGATATATGAATACCTTTTTCTCCTTATTTGATTTGCAGCCCGAGGAATAAGCTTAATTCTCCCATCATACTCATTTCAAATTCTTTACTCATACTTTCAAAAAAATCATTGGACATAGTAATGTCAGTAGAACCAAAAATAATATCATCAACATATATTTGAATTACCAAAATATCATCATTTTAATTTTTAGTAAATAAGGTAGTATCAACAGTTCCTCGTTTAAAGCCATTTTTCAACAAAAATTTACTTAACCTTTCATACCAAGTTCTAGGTGCCTGTTTTAAACCATATAGAGCTTTATGTAATTTATAAACATATCCAGGATGACTAAAATCTTTAAATCCAGGAGGTTTTGTAAAATAAACTTCTTATTCTATAACACCATTTAAGAATGCAGATTTCACATCCATTTGAAACAGTTTAAAGTTCTTATGGCATGCAAATGCTAATAACATACGAATATATTCAATTCTAGCAACAGGAGCACATGTTTCATCATAGTCAATTCCTTCCATTTGATTATATCCTTGTGCAACTAATCTTGCTTTATTACGAACAACAGTTCCATTTTCATCAAGTTTATTACGAAATACCCATCGAGTTCCAATGATTGAAACATTCTCGGGTTGTGGGACTAATTCCCATACTTTATTTCTAGTGAATTGTTCAAGTTCGTCTTGCATAGCCATTATCCAGTCGTCATCTAGTAAGGCATCCTTTATCAATTTCGGTTCAATTTGAGACATGAAAGACAAATGACAAGCTAGATTATGTGCTTGTGATCTATTGATAACTCCTCTTTCAATATTACCAATAACATTTTTTATAGGATGATTTTTAATAACATGAGACTCTTTGGGCAAATCATTCAACTGAGGGTTTGGATTTTTAAGGGGATTCTCAACAATAAATGGAGATGCATTATCTAGTTTTGGTTCTTCCATATTTCTGAGAATATCTTCAATGACAACATCATTATCAGTCAGCTCTTTATATTTTTGTGAAGGCTGAGTTTTATCAAAAGTTACATTCATTGATTCTTCCACAACTAGACTACTTTTGTTGAAGACTCTGTATGCTTTACTATTAAGAGAGTATCCAAAAAATATTCCTTCATCAGATTTAGGATCAAATTTCAATAAGTGTCCTTTGGTGTTTAGAATAAAACATTTGCTCCCGAAAACACGAAAATAGTTTATTTTTGGAGTTCTTTTATAGTAGAGCTCATAGGGAGTTTTGACCAAAAAGGGTCTTAATAAAACTCTGTTTAATATGTAACATGATGTTGCCACTGCTTCAGCCTAGAAATACTTTGGAAGATGATATTCATTTAACATGGTATTCGCCATTTCTTGCAAAGAATGATTTTTTCTTTCAACTACACCATTTGATTGAGGTGTATAAGGAGTAGAGAAGTTATGACTTATACCGTTCTCATCACAGAACATAATGAAAGTAGGATTGTCAAATTCTCTTCCATGATCAGATCGAATATAAACAATAGAACTCCCCTGTTAATTTTGAATCTTTTTAGACATAGTAGAAAAAGAATTAATAGCCTCATTTTTAAATTTTAGAAAATCAACCCATGTAAATCGTGAATAATCATAAACCAAAACTAGAATATATACAGCACCACCCATGCTGTGTTTAGGGATAGGTCCAACAAGGTCCATGTGTATCAATTCTAAGGGTCGAGATGTTGACACAATGAATTTAGGTTTATGGGATGCATGAAGTTGTTTACCTAATTCGCAAGCTTCACAGATGTGGTCTTTAAAAAATTTTAATTTAGGAAGACCACTGACAAGTTCTTTAGAAGAAATGTTATTTATGAGTTTCATATTAATGTGTCCTAGTCTGTGATGCCATTGCCAAGGATCCTCATTTGCAGATACAAGACATATGTTATCTAAGTGAGAGTATACATCTAAGTCACAAGTATACACATTTTGATATATAGGACAATCTAAGATTAATTTACCAGTTTGATAAAAAATAGAGCAGTTATGTGTATTAAAGGATATTTTAAAACCACTATCACATAGTTGACTGATAGACAGAAGATTATACCTGAGTCCAATAACTAACTAAACATTGGAAATGGTTATGTTTTTGTTATCAACCCATCCAACTCCAATTATTTTACCTTTATTGTTATCACCAAAAGTTACTTCACTATATTCTGTAGCTTGCAGATTTCTTAATTTTGATTTGTCTCCAGTCATATGTCTAGAGCATCCACTACCAAGATACCATTTGCTTTTATTCATATCAGATGCAAGACATACCTATAATATATGTACTAATTTCATAAGTTGGTACCCTTTAAATTGAAGGGTCCTTAGGGTGAGTTTTCCATTTTGTATAAGGAGCATTCGAAGATTCCTTTACAAAACTCGGCATTGGATAATCAATTTTAGTTGAGAAAAGCATTCTATGAGTAACTGGATTGTAAGAAGTATGATAATGTTGTTTGTAAAATTCTCTTTTTGTGATGGTTGGTGCAGTATATGTTCCTTTGGGAACCCAAATCATTTTTCCTTTATGGTTTCCATTTCTAGCATTGCACATATAAAAAGAATGACCATTTCTGTTATAATAGGAACATTTTGTGAAAGGAGATATATGGCTTTCATTTTCTTTAATTTTAATGTGATACAATCCTTTATCTTTTGATTCACTTGTTTCACCTGTATATCCTAAACCTTCTTTATTAAAGCTATATTTTTGTTAATTTAACATGACATCAAGATTTTTCTTTCCTTTTGTAAGTTTATAAATTATATTATTTAAATCTTCACACTCTTTGGTTAAGTTTTCAATTATGCAATTATGGTTTTCTATTTCTGACTTTAACCTTGAATTTTCATTTTTAATTTCTTCAATTATATTTTGATCTTGTACTTGATTATCTTCATTGATTACATCAAGTGTTGAATTTTCAATTTCAAGATGTTCAATTGAGATAATAAGTGAGGAATTTTCTATTTCAAGATTTTTATTAATTTTCTTAAGTTGTTCTAATTCTTCTTTATTTTCTAAGTTTATTTCATTTAAACTTTCGTTAGTGATAATCAAATTAGCACTTTCAATTTCAAGACTTGTATTTATTTTTCTTAATCTTTCTAATTCTTCTTTTAACAGTTCATTACTTCCATATAAATGACTATAAGCTTCTTGTAATTCATAGTATTCTCATTTATACTTTCTAGTGTGTAAGAAGAAAATGAAGTGCTAGGCAGTTGGTGTTCAGAATTTACCTCAGATCTTGGTGATGAGTCATTATCTGCCATTAAGCAGAGATTTGCAATTTCTGCAATTTGCTCAGCAGTTTCTTCCTCGTCACTTAGATTCCACCCTTCTTCAGCTACAAGAACTTTGTTGTTGACTAGTTTTGGACAGTCCTTCTTGAAGTGTCAGGCTGCTTACATTTGAAACATGTGTTTGAATTTTCATTTGGATTGGTACTTCTGAAGTTGTTGTTACTTGCTGTGAAATTTCCTCCTTACGTCTTTGGTTTGAAAAATTGTTTGCCTTTGAAGTTGTTGAAGTTGTTGTTTGTTTTCATGAATCCTTTGCCATATTTTGTTGCTTTGCTTTGAATTACTCTTCTGAGTTGTCTGGACAATAGAGCAACTTCATTGTTGTCTAGACTAAGAAGTTCTTCATTTAATTCTTTGTCGTCACTTTCTTGATCCACCAAAAGAGCTTTGAAGGCGATTTCTTTCTTTTTGAGATCTGCATCTGATCCAGCTTTTTCAAAGAACATATCAACTTTATGGGCACGAAGATTCACGATGAGATTATCCATAGGATATGTAGTTAGATCTTGCATTTCTTTTATTGCAGTGACTTTTATTTTCTAGATGGATGGAAGGGCTTTGAGAATTCTTCTATTTTTCTCATTTATAGTGTATGCTTTTCCTAATTGCTCTAGCTCATCAATGATTCTGGAAAATTGAGCTTCCATATCAATGATCTTTTCTCCTTCTTCAAGCTTGAAACTTTCATACTCTTGAATTAGAGCATCTTTTCTGCTTTCTTTGATATGATTGGTACCTTCATAGGTTACAATCAATTTTTCCCAAATTTCTTTTGCATTTTTACAGTTACTAACTCTTTTGTATTCTTTTTCGATCAAAGCACTGGTTAGCACTTGTTCTGCTCGAGATCTAATATTCATGATCTCTTCTTCTTTAGTGGTGAATTCATAGATGTCTTTCTCGACAGTCTTTTCTCCTTCAATTTTGGTTGCAATTTGAACACCTCGTTCAGTGGCACACCAGATTTTGATTCCTTGGGATTTGGCATAGATTTTGAATCTATTTTTCCAAGTGGCAAAGTTGGTACCATCAAATAGTGGAGGTCTGGTCATACACAGTCCTTCTCCGCAACCAGTAGCATTGTAGGCCATGGATCTACTCTTAAGTATGCCTGTATGTACTCAACAAACAAGTTAAAGAGCACCGCTTTGATACCAATTGTGTAAAGCCCCCAAATCCGGGTACTTGCAACCCGAACTCGGTGCTTCACGATATCATTTCTATGAGCGAAATAATACTAATAATAATAACAATAATATAAAGATCAACTTAATTTACATATTTATCAGAGTCTGAATTTCAAGTAGTAACCTTTAAACATTCATTACAACCTATGGTAGATAATATATATATAATTGTCTTAATAATAATATCAAACTATTACACAACTACCACAAATCTTATTTGGTTAGCTTTCCTTTTCCTTTGTTTCTGCATGAGCTTTCTGGTTCTTCACACTTGGCTGAAAACATTTAAATTAAGCAAAGGATGAGCATTTGAGTGCCTAGTAAGTAATAACAATTATATATATATATATAAGCTGAAAGAATTTAAATGTTTTCTTTATACTACCCTTCTACAACAGATCAATAGTTGTGAAGTAATCTGTACCGATAATAATAGCATAACAATTCTCTTTCAAAATTTTTAAACTACGTAATGACTATATTTAGGGTTAAGGTGACATATTATGAACATTGTTTTCATTTTCGAAAAGTTTAAACAAAAATTTATCTGCAAATCGTCATAACTTATGGGCACATGGGTGATCAGCCCGTTGTACCCTGCATTGATCAATACTATATGCAAGAACGAGGGTATCGTTCACTCTGTCCGCCTTGGGCGCATAAAGGTTTTCCCGTGTAGGGATGTTCATACTAGTTTGGGTTCCAAATCAAAGGTTTTATCTTGATCAACAATAATCTATAATTCAATATATATATATATATATATATATATATACGGGTAATTGACAAAGGTATATCAACATGTGATTAAATATAATGATTATCCAAGTGGGGACACTTGTATAACCATTTATAGAAATTAACGAACAGAATATATATATCTGAATTACCATATACTAACATGTTGATAATCAATGAGCGTATATAATATAAGGTTAATAATCTGTACAGTATTAATATAATTTAGAAACATTCTTACTCTTGTCCATTGCATAAAGAAAATGCAAAGGTAAGATACTTGCCTGATGCGCTGCTTACAGTTCACAACTTAGTTTTATCGTTTATATCACGACCTATCATTAATCAGATCATTCGTTTGATTAGAACAATATACTATAACACATAGTACTGCATTTCGCAGTCAGCACATAACCTAATCACATTGTTACCCATGTTTAACAACTATTGAATCACAAATAAACACTTATCTAATCAAATTATCTAAGTCTAGATCAATTTTTGAAATATGTAGGTGTACCAACAGCTTTATCGGGTAATTATCGGGTCTAAGACTCTATCCTATAACTTAGTATCAGTCATATTATTTTTCAATGACTTAATATAATTTTAAAATATTTATTATAATTTATCATGAATTTTCAAACATTAGAATCATTATTAAATGATTTAATTATTAAACAATTCTGTTATCATTAATATTTAAATAATATTAAACTATTAATGAAACCATTGCCAAAATATTAAAGTTATTTATAATAACTCAAAATATTTTTAAAGCATTAATATTACCCTAAAATAATTTTTAAAACATTTAAAATTATTTTTAAATAATTATCATTAATATTAAAGTATTAATATTTTATTTATCAAAATATTAAAAGTCATTAAGTAAAACTTAGAATATTTTTAATTCATTTATTTCCTTTTTAAATGATTTTTAACTTAAAAAAAATCGTTTTTAAATTATTTATTTAATATAATTATTAAATAAATTCAATATCATTACTAATAACTTAATAATCATTAATATTAAATTATTAATAAAATTATTCTTTAAATATTAAAAGTTATATTTTATAACTTAAAATATCTTTAAACACTTTATTTTCATTTAAAATAATTTTTATAATATTAAAATCATTTTTTAAACTAAATTATTTAATATAATTATTAAATAACCTTATTATCATTAATAATAATTAATTAATGAAATTCACATTTAAATATTGAAAGTTATATTTTATAACTTAAAATATTTTTAAATACCTTATCATTATTTAAAATAATTTTTTATAAAATAATTTTTAATAAATTTATTTAATTCATTTAGTAAATAACTTAATTATCATTAATATTAATTTATTAATAAAATTTATCACAAAATATTAAAAGTCATTAAAAATAACTTAAAATATTTTCATATATCATAATAGAATTTTAAATGATTTTTCAAATATTAAAATCATTTTTATCTAATTTATTTAATATTATAAATAAATAAATTAAATACTAATAACATTTCAAAAATATTAAATATTTATGAAATATGCTTATAATAATTAAAAACTAATTTTTAGAATTTAAAATAATTTTTAATAATTTATTTGGTATTTTTAATAATTAAAAACTATTTCTTTTCTATTTATTTAATTAATTTAATTAATTTCCAGAAAATAATATATACTGTCTGTCGCTAAAGGCCACCTATAGTGACAAAACTGTCGCTATAGGTGTTCTTCATGTTCTTGAGCATTCATAAGGCAGTTTCGTGGGTACTACTTTGACCATTGATTAAACGCTGATCAATTTGTTTCTGGGCATGTTGATGGTCAGATAATGTAGTACAAGCACAAGACTACACTGATCCAACAATAAACATCATCAAATAATGCACAACCAGAGAGATCTAAGGGCCTAAATAAGCTGTCAGAGGCTGTTCTTCATTTCTGGGTTGCCCATAAATGAAGAACAGTTTGAGCACGCAATTTCGGGCGTCCACTACATGCTGATCGTGTACTGTTTCTGTGATCTATAAACTTCAGTGTGTAGACAACATTTAGTACAAGAGATCTATCACATAACATCAACTAAATCACAACACAATCGTCAGATTTAGTCTGGTCAAACAATATCAGTCGTTATGTTCTTATGTTTTCTGGGTTACCCAGAAAACAGAAAACATGATCGACTTAACTAGTTTGACCGGCCACAATCTTCAACCTGTTTACTATATATGTGATATTAAGGAATGATGATGTAGTCTAAGAAATATACTACAACTTAGATGCAAGAACCATAACGACACATCAAACCACTGCCAGATCCACGCTCTTGAAGAACTTGCCAGAGCTTTCTGTGCTCATTCTGGGTTACCCAGAAATGGCCCGGTCAATGCCGGTCAACGAACTTTGACCGGTTATAACTTACAATCTACAACTGATCTAGGCCTGGTTCTTGATCCAGATTAAAGACCACATTACAAGCTACATATAGCAACTTAAAAACAACAAAAATCATAATCGACCAAAGATTTGTGGTCACTGACATTTGTTGTCAGACCACAGTTTAACTTTTTTCCATATTTTGCAAAAACTCAAATCCAAGCCTCTAGATGTTATGGATTCAACATCTAGCAACCCATATCATCATTAGACACTACTAACAACACATTTAACACAAAAAAATATCTAACACAACATCAAAGGTCAGAATTCAAGCTAGGGTTTATACCTTTACTTTGATCAATCTTGATCTTAAGCTACTGATTTGTTGTTGGATTTCGTGGGGCTTGATTATGTGGCTGATCTAGCTTATATTTTCGTGGGTTTTGAGTTGAGAGAGATAAGTTGAGAGTTTAGTACAAAAATGGCTAGCAAAATGACTTTCTCTCTTTTTCAATCTATAAATAGACATACAAGATGCATGAATGGTTAATTTAGAGCCCATGTGCTGGAGTTTTTAAGTCAAGGGAGTTGTTGAGTTTGGTGAACAACCTCTCCTAATGTCAAAACCTACTAGTTAGCCAAAATAATGCAACTAGGGGCAATATGGTCAATTGGTAAATCATTTTAATGACATTATTGTAACTTGTCAAACCCTTAGGGTTTGACCCTTAGTGTTTAATCCTTAGGGTTTAACCCTAAGATTTAACACAAATCAAATATAGGATTTTCAATTTAGGGTTTGCTCAAATATAAAATTAAATAAATTTTAGTTTTTAAAATTTTGAAATTAGGGTTTCCTAATTATGATTAATTTTTTAATTACTTTATATAGGAACATTAGGGTTTAATATCACTAATTATAATTAACCTTGCTAAATTTGTAATTAGGGTTTATACGTTTGGTAATTAGGGTTACCGAATTATAATTAGGGTTAGGGTTCTAGTCATTAGGATTTTAAATTATTAATTAGATTTTCCCTAATTAATAATTAAAATCTTCTGTACATCACATTAACACAATCACCAATCAATATTGAACTCTAATTTGGATTTCAAATTAGGGTTTAGCACTTAAAATTAGGGTTTTTAATAATTTAGGATTTTCTAAAAATTATTTAGGGTTTCAAGAATTTTAATTAGGGTTTACCTAATTAATCAATTAATACACAACATAAAACATGTAACAATGTTATGTAAGAGTCTTAAACCCGCAATTGATTTTCAAATTAGGGTTTCCCATAGCAAAACTCGGGTTTTGACATTAAACACCATAATTGACCAACCATTATCAGTACGTACATACAGTACATATTTATAGCACTGAAAAATTAAAATATAATTAATATTATATTATTATTCTCATTCCTTGATAAAAATCCAAAATTAGAGTTTGGATTCCATATCTGATTTATTCTTCCTATATTTAACCTTAATAATTAAAGTAAAATAATTAACTTAATAATCTGTACTAAAATTCATATAATAAAATAATTATTATAATTTTTCTAAAAATCACTCCATTTATTATTTAAATAATATATGATTATATTTTCATGGAAAATAATTAATAAAAATATTTCTGCTATAAAAGTAATTATTATTAGAATATACTCAATAATTTCTAAAATAAAATTATTTGTAAATATTTATGCAATAAATATATTATTATTTATCACATAAATACATAAACACATTATCTTGTACAAATCCTCATCCTTAAAATAAAAAAAAATTATACAAAAAATTTCTTATTTATTTATATAGAAAATATCGGGTTGTTACATTCACCCTCCCTTATAAAGATTCCGTCCCCGGAATCACCGTTTTAAAACCTATACATACACGGGTACATAACATACACAATCATCGCAAGTAGATCTCGATCAACCTTGATCGAACTGATCTTTAACTATTCACATAAAGCTTGTCTTTCTGATTAAACGGAAAAATTTGTTTCTAAAAGAACTCAAATTCCTCCCCAAAATTTCTTTATAAAATAATTTACTATATATATGAAAATCATGTATATAAGAAAATAAATATTATACGAATAATACCTGGAGTTCCATTGCCAGCTGCTGTCGTATCCTGGACTGTCATGTTTTAGACCCTTGCAGTAGATTTTGTTGGCTTGTTTGACGAAGTCGGTTCCGTGATTGCCAAAGTCCCGCTGCTAGCGCCCGTATTCACACTTCCTGCCTCAGTCCTCCTCTTTGGACAATCTTTAACCTTGTGCTCAATCGATCCGCACAGAAAACATCCGCTATTCATCCTAGGGTTGGGACAGTTGGGAGAGATATGGCCCTCCTGCCCGCACTTATAGCACACGAACTTCTCCTTCAAACATTTTCCAGAGTGGTTCTTTTCACAAGTCTTACACGGCACAGTCTGTTTCTTCATACCTTCTTGCTTCACCTGCACACTTCCAAAACTACTCACCTTCCTCTTGCTACTATCACCCCTATTCCCACTATTAATTCCTACCTTCCCAGCTCCTTCGGTCTTACCCTTATTCTTTCTCTCCTTGTTGTAGAGGCTCATGGCCTCACTTCCCTCCTCAGCAATAATCGCCTTCTCCATGAGTGCTACAAATGTAGGGATCTGCAACACTGCCACCTTGTTGTAGAGCCAGGGTTTTAATCCCAGCTCAAACCTTCTCGCTTTCCTAGCCTCCGTATCCACTTGATGCGGGGCAAACCTAGCTAACTCATTAAATTTTGCGACGTATTTCGCAACAGTCATATTCTCCTACTTCAATTCTAAAAATTTAACCTCCATCCTTGCCTGCATACTTGGTGAAAAATAATTTTCAAAAAATAAAGTTTTAAATCTATCCCATTTTATCACACCTTCTCCTGCCCTCGCCTGATTTGCTTCCCACCAAAAATTTGCCTCACCCTTCATCATGTAGGTGGCAAAAGCGGTCTTTTGCCCCTCAGCTACCCTAGCTATTACGAACGCTTTCTCAATCTCCTTAACTCAAGTTTGTGCTTCTACAGGGTCAGTTGTACCTTAGAATTCTGGTGGTCCTACCGCTTTGAAATCTTTAAAGTTTGCTAAGCGATTGTCTGGCGAGTTCCCTGCAGCTGGTATTCCCTGTTGCATGGCCTAAGCTACCATGTTTACGAAGTTCTGCATCGGGTCTGCTTGTTGTTGTCCTTCAACATTATTGACAGATTCTTCTGCCCTTTGATTGCGAGTCGACGTCTTGGCGACATTATCTGATTAAATAAAATCATAAATTTAACTTACATTCTAAACCTTATCATATAAGTTTAATATTTCCAACTTGTTTCATTACTCAAATATAGATTCATATTCATTTAACGAATATTTACATAACATAGCACATACTGCTTTTAACATCATTCATCCCTTTGTGACTACAAAAGTCGAGATTTACAGTCTTGACTTAATACAAAAGTTGAAAACATCACATTACACAGACAGACTTATCATATATATTACATTAAACACACCTACACAACAGAACCTATACTACCTATTTATTACTCCTTTTTCTTGGACAACCTCTCACCTGATGACCTTCTACCCCATAAATAAAATATGCTCCTGGTTTATAGTCAGGACAATACAGAGTAGTATGTCCTTCATAACCGCAAAGATAACATATTCTTTTCCCTTTCTTCTTATCAGGTTTTCCTACATCATGGTATTCTATCTTTCTTTTCCCCTTCTTGCTCGGAGCTGCACACGATGTGTTGTTTGTGGCTCCCATCTGATCAATTTAGATTTTAAGCTTATCTTGTTCTTCCATATTTCTATTAACACCTGTCGCAATTGACTATTCAACAGCTTTTTTATTTCCCACAACCTTTCTAGAGAAGAAACCTTGTTCCTCAGATCTTGCACCTCCATTGATGCTTGATCAGCTTCAACTTTAGTGTCTGAATCACTATCTGTCAGCTCCACCATCTCCGGATCTGGTACTACGTTTTCTATAATAACCACCTTGTCTGAGTTGGTTTCATTGTGAGCCTCCATTTCAGCTATCGGCTTCGATATCAGCTCGGGTGTATGGGTTTGATTCTTCTTTATGCTATATGCATATAATAAACCTTTTCCACCAGACATCTACACACACAAGTTATCCTGATTAGCATATAGTATATACACACAATAAATAAGAGTTTTATATAAGTTATCTTTTATTTTATTTGACAATGAATTTATTCAATTCATCTCCTTTTTAAACTCTATATGAGTTATTTATATTTTCAATGTTTCCCTCTGTTCTAAGGTTATAGCCTAAGGTCTAGCCTACCTAAGATTTTTAACCCCTAAGCTCTGATACCAGCCTGTAAAGCCCCCAAATCCGGGTACTTGAAACCCGAACTCAGTGCTTCACGATATCATTTCTATGAGCGGAATAATAATAATAATAATAACAATAATATAAAGATCAACTTAATTTACATATTTATCAGAGTCTGAATTCCAAGTACATAACCTTTAAACATTCATTACAACCTATGATAGATAATATATATATCATTGTCTTAATAATAATATCAAACTATTACATAACTACCACAAATCTTATTTGGTTAGCTTTCCTTTTCCTTTGTTTCTGCATGAGCTTTCTGGTTCTTCACACTTGGCTGAAAACATTTAAATTAAGCAAGGATGAGCATTTGAGTGCCCAGCAAGTAATAACATATATATATATATATATATATATATAAGTTGAAAGAATTTAAATATTTTCTTTATACTACCCTTCTACAACAGATCAATAGTTATGAAGTAATCTGTAGCAATAATAATAACATAACAATCCTCTTTCAAATTTTTGAAACTGCGTAATGACTATATTTAAGGTTAAGGTGACATACTATGAACATTATTTTTATTTTCGAAAAGGTTAAACAGAAATTTATCTGCAAACCGTCATAACTTACGGGCACGGGGGTGATCAGCCCGTTGTACCCTGTATTGATCAATACTACATGCAAGAACGAGGGTATCACTCACTCTGTCCGCCTTGGGCGGCGCATAAAAGTTTTCCCGTGTAGGGATGTTCATACTAGTTTGGGTTCCAAATCAAAGGTTTTATCTTAATCAACAATAATCTATAATTCAACATATATATATATATATATATATACGGGTAATTGACAAAGGTATATCAACATGTGATTAAATATAATGATTATCCAAGTGGGATACTTGTATAACCATTTATAGAAATTAACGAACAGAATATATATATCTGAATTACCATATACTAACATGTTGATAATCAATGAGCGTATATAATATAAGGTTAATAATCTGTATAGTATTAATATAATTTAGAAACATTCTTACTCTTGTCCATTGTATAAAGAAAATGCAAAGGTAAGATACTTGCATGATGCGCTGCTTACAGTTCACAACTTAGTTTTATCGTTTATATCACGATATATCATTAATCAGATCATTCGTTCGATTAGAACAATATACTATAACACATAGTACTACATTTCGCAGTCAGCACATAACCTAATCACATTGTTACCCATGTTTAACAACCATTGAATCACAAATAAACACTTATCTAATCAAATTATCTAAGTCTAGATCAATTTTTGAAATATGTAGGTGTACCGACAGCTTTATCGGGTAATTATCGAGTCTAAGACTCTATCCTGTAACTTAGTATCAGTCATATTATTTTTAAATGACTTAATATAATTTTAAAATATTTATTATAATTTATTATGAATTTTCAAACATTAGAATCATTATTAAATAATTTAAATATTAAACAATTCTGTTATCATTAATATTTAAATAATATTAAACTATTAATGAAACCATTGCCAAAATATTAAAGTTATTTATAATAACTCAAAATATTTTTAAAGCATTAATATTACCGTTAAATGATTTTTAAAACATTTAAAATCATTTTTAAATAATTATCATTAATATTAAAGTATTAATGTTTTATTTTTCAAAATATTAAAAGTCATTAAGTATAACTTAAAATATTTTTAATTCATTTATATCATTTTTAAATGATTTTTAACTTAATAAAACCATTTTTAAACTATTTATTTAATATAATTATTAAATAAATTCAATATCATTAATAATAACTTAATAATCATTACTATTAAATTATTAATGAAATTATTCTTTAAATATTAAAAGCTATATTTTATAACTTAAAATATCTTTAAACACTTTATTTTCATTTAAAATAATTTTTTTAATATTAAAATCATTTTTTTAAACTAAATTATTTAATATAATTATTAAATAACCTTAATATCATTAATAATAATTATTTAATAAAATTTACATTTAAATATTAAAAGTTATATTTTATAACTTAAAATATTTTTAAATACCTTATCATTATTTAAAATGATTTTTTATAAAATCATTTTTAATCAATTTATTTAATTCATTTAGTAAATAACTTAATTATCATTAATATTAATTCATTAACTAAATTTATCACAAAATATTAAAAGTCATTAAAAATAAATTAAAATATTTTTTATACCATAATATAATTTTAAATAATTTTTTAAATATTAAAATTATTTTTATCTAATTTATTTAATATTATAAATAAATAAATTAAATACTAATAACATTTCAAAAATATTAAATATTTATGAAATATACTTAAAATAATTAAAAACTAATTTTTAGAATTTAAAATAATTTTTAATAATTTATTTGGTGTTTTTAATAATTAAAAACTATTTTTATTATTTATTTAATTAATTTAATTAATTTCTAAAAAATAATATATACTGTTTATCGCTAAAGGCCATCTATAGTGATAAAACTGTCGCTATAGGTGTTTTTCATGTTCTTGAGCATTCATAAGGCAGTTTTGTAAGACCCCAAATTATTAATAAATGAAATTTAATTTCCTCTATTTATTATTTTGAAACAGTAAGAGTTGAATTAATTAATGAGGTTAGTTATAGGTAAAATGCGCAAATATTTTGAATAAGCAAGTGGTTATAAAATATTCATTATTGTCGGAGAATATTCGTTTGGTCGTGGAATATTCTTCTTGTCGGGGAATATTCGAACGACGGCGCAGTCTTTTGTGGGCCCCATAACAGAAAGAGATTGGATGAAGAAAACAACAAGTATAAATTATTTATAAGTAACGGCGTAGTTGTTACCGTTAATACTGTTGGAATACCCGGTGGTTAAAATACAGTAATACGCGTTGTTGCACAGTAGCACATGGTATTGCACCAATTATTGATTCTTACGTAAGAAGGCACTACTCAATAATTGTTACAATAATTACTGTTCAGTATTTTATTAATTCAATAATTGTTGCGTTGATATTTTATATTACTGTTGTTTCAATAATTGTCACTACACCGTATTTTCTATTATCGAAGCAATAATTCATATTATCTGAATAATATTATTAGATAACATTATTGGTAATGTCTAGAAAGTTCTGTCTAAGGAGATATTTGGTCATCTAATTGCGTTCCAGTAAGGAGAAATCCTTATTGTGATTCGGTAATATTATTTGTGAATAATTAATTATTGATTTATATGATGGGAAAAATATTAATTTTATGTGGATATAGATGGAGAAAATTTTTTAAAGCGACAATTATTGAAAATCGATATTTTATCTTTTCTAATAAAATAATATTTAATTATATTATTATAATATAATAATGATGATATTTTTACAATGAATGTAGGATCTATGAGTATATGAGGAGGAAGAGTATTTTTGTTGCAAAAGTTGTTTAAAACATGTTAAACATGTCTGTGGACCCATTTCTTGACTGAAATTTGATTATAGCCTGTAGAATCGCCCGTTTGTGGATTTCGGTCAATTTCTGTTTGGAATTTGAAAAAACTTTCTTCTACAAAGTTGTAGATAATGAAATTTCCTATGAAAAAGGCATATTGTTTGAATTTTTCTGACAAAAGGGCTATTTATTATGAATTATTGAAGTTCCGAAACGATTGATTTTTGAAGTTTTAAATATTTTTTATAAGAAAAACATTTTTTTATTTAGGTGAGGTGTGGTGGCTGATTTGAATCAGATTGTGTGTGCGTAAGAATTTAATAAATATATATTAATATTTTATTAAATTTTCTGCTTTGTTGTTCTAAGCATTTTTCTATAAATAGGGTGCTTAGGTTAGAATTGAAAATAACACCAGAAACTAAAGTTTTCTCTCTCTTTCTCTCTCTATATTATCGAGCGTATTCTTGTGAGTGTTTTAAGACTTTAAGTGTTGCTATACGGTGCAAGTTCCCTTCAGCTCTATATCCAGTATTCCAGTCAGAAGTATTGTCTTTTCGAGGTAAGGGATATTTTTTTTATATAAATGATATTATTTCTTCCAATATCATTATGCCGAAATATTGATATGAATTTTTATCAAATTTAGAACTTTTTTGTGTCGGGGTTACTATTCACGTATACGGTACTATTCACGTATACGACACTATTCACGAATACGACACTATTCACAGAAAGATTAAATTTTCGTTTTTCGTCCAAAATATCTATTATGAATACTAGCTTTGATTGTATCCATGTTTTGATCATTCTTGAATTTTACTCCACTATGATTACTTATGAGGTATTTTTGGACATGGATAAACCAAAATATGAATCCTTAATATTTGTTATTTTGTTTCACTGGATTCGTTTCCTTTAAAATATTTTTCATCACCCTCAGTCCTAAATGATGATATTATTGAATATCTTTGGCCTGTAGTGCAAAGATGAATGATTTCTTATGAATATCTTTGGCCCGTAGTGCAAAGATGAACAGGTGTTGAGATGAACATAACCAACTGATGAATATCTTTTGCCTGTAGTGCAAAGATGAATATTTGACTCCAGATATATATTGATTGATCTTACAGGGATAAAATATCGACGATGAACTTTTAAATTCATATATAGAAGATAGTAGATTTCATTCTCTACTTAACTCTTCTAATGAATTATTATTTCCGCTGCGAATATTGATTTAAAACTTGTTGTCTATTGTATTCTATTAAATTTTTCCCTGTTGAAGACTAACGATAATTTGTTCTATATTATCTTAGTCATAATATTCTTTACTGGGCTAGTTGAACTCACCCTTCTCCTTTTTGTTCCATTTTTCTTCTCAGGAGGCGAGAATGTAGCGAGTACTAGTCGGGGTATGGAATGAAGGTTCTAGAAAGTTGTTTTAGTAGTCCTCACCATTTTTATAAAATAATATATCAATAATTGTAATGAGGACTTATTTGAGTGTGGATATTGTCTAGATGACAATATTTGTATTTAAACTCACAGTTTTTATGTTGTATTAATAAAGTTGTAGTTGTTTCTGTACCATGTATTTTGACTACTCAGAATGGGTGTTGTATACCTATTTTGGGGGCGTCACAAGTTTCGTGGGTGCTACTTTGACCATTGATTAAAGGCTGATCAATTTATTTCTGGACATGTTGATGGTCAGATAATGTAGTTCAAGCACAAGACTACACGATCAAACAATAAACATCATCAAATAATGCACAACCAGAGAGATCTAAGGGCCTAAATAAGCTGTCAGAGGCTGTTCTTCATTTCTGGGTTGCCCAGAAATGAAGAACAGTTCGAGCATGCAATTTCGGGCTTCCACTACATGCTGATCGTGTACTGTTTTTGTGATCTATAAACTTCAGTGTGTAGACAACATTTAGTACAAGAGATCTATCACATAACATCAACTAAATCACAACACAATCATCAGATTTAGTCTGGTCAAACAATATCAGTCGTTATGTTCTTATGTTTTCTGGGTTACCCAGAAAACAGAAAACATGATCGACTTAACTAGTTTGACCGGCCACAATCTTCAACCTGTTTACTATATATGTGATATTAAGGCATGGTGATGTAGTCTAAGAAATATACTACAACTTAGATGCAAGAACCATAACGAAACATCAAACCACTGCCAGATCCACGCTCTTGAAGAACTTGCCAGAGCTTTCTGGGCACATTCTGGGTTACCCAGAAATGACCCGGTCAATGCCGGTCAATGAACTTTGACCGGTTATAACTTACAATCTACAACTGATCTAGGCCTGGTTCTTGATCCAGATTAAAGACCACATTACAAGCTACATATAGAAACTTAAAAATAACAAAAATCTTAATCGACCAAAGATCTGTGGTCACTGACATTTGTTGTCAAACCACATTTTAACTTTTTTCCAGATTTTGCAAAAACTCAAATCCAAGCCTCTAGATGTTATGAATTCAACATCTAGCAACCCAGATCATCATTAGACACTACTAACAACACATTTAACACAAAAAAAAACAACATCTAACACAACATCAAAGGTCAGAATTCAAGCTAGGGTTTATACCTTTACTTTGATCAATCTTGATCTTAGGCTACTGATTTGTTGTTGGATTTCGTGGGGCTTGATTATGCGACTGATCTAGCTTATATTTTCGTGGGTTTTGAGTTGAGAGAGATAAGTTGAGTGTTTAGTACAAAAATGGCTAGCAAAATGACTTTCTCTCTCTTTCAATCTATAAATAGACATACAAGATGCATGAATGGTTGATTTAGAGCCCATGTGCTGGAGTTTTTAAGTTAAGGGAGTTGTTGAGTTTGGTGAAGAACCTCTCCTAATGTCAAAACCTACTAGTTAGCCAAAATAATGCAACTAGGGGCAATATGGTCAATTGGTAAATCATTTTAATGGCATTATTGTAACTTGTCAAACCCTTAGGGTTTGACACTTAGGGTTTAACCCAAAGGTTTAGCACAAATTAAATATAAGATTTCTAATTTAGGGTTTGCTCAAAAATAAAAATAAATAAATTTTAGTTTCTAAAATTTTGAAATTAGGGTTTCTTAATTATGATTAATTTTTAATTAATTTATACAGGAACATTAGGGTTTAATATCGCTAATTATAATTAACTTTGCTAAATTAGCAATTAGGATTTATACGTTTGGTAATTAGGGTTACCGAATTATAATTAGGGTTAGGGTTCTAGTCATTAGGATTTTAAATTACTAATTAGATTTTCCCTAATTAACAATTAAAATCTACTGTACATCACATTAACACAATCACCAATCAATCTTGAACTCTAATTTGGATTTTAAATTAGGGTTTAACACTTAAAATTAGGGTTTTTAATAATTTAGAGTTTTCTAAAAATTATTTAGGGTTTCAAGAATTTTAATTAGGGTTTACCTAATTAGTCAATTAATACACAACATAAAACATGGAACACAGTTATGTAACAGTCTTAAACCCGCAATTGATTTTCAAATTACGGTTTCCCATAGCAAAACTCGGGTTTTGACATTAAACACCATAATTAACCAACCATCATCAGTACGTACCTACAGTACATATTTATAGCACTGAAAAATTAAAATATAATTAATATTATATTATTATTCTCATTCCTTGATAAAAATCTAAAATTAGGGTTTGGATTCCATATCTGATTTATTCTTCCTATATTTAACCTTAATAATTAAGGTAAAATAATTAACTTAATAATCTGTACTAAAATTCATATAATAAAATAATTATTATAATTATTCTAAAAATCACTCCATATATTATTTAAATAATATATGATTATATTTTCATGGAAAATAATTAATAAAAATATTTCTGCTATAAAAGTAATTATTATAAGAATATACTCAATAATTTCTGAAATAAAATTATTTGTAAATATTTATGTAATAAATATATTTTTATTTACCACATAAATACATAAACACACTATCTTGTACAAATCCTCATCCTTGAAAGAAAAAAAAAATTTATACGAAAAAATTCTTATTTATTTATATAGAAAATATTGGGTTGTTACAAATTGAAAGGTCAATAATAATCTTGAAGTGGGGTTGAATAGATTATTATCACTTAAAAAATTATGTTTAAGCCTTTTTGAATTTTTAGTTATTAATTAGCAATTTTAGTAATTAGCATGCAAGATAATAAAAATTCAATCACAATGCACAGAGATTTATCTAGTTCACAACATACACCCCTTGGTATAATGCTACGTCCAATCTCAAGTCCCTACTTGGAACTTGAGATCCTATTACTATCAGTAATAAAAACTCCTTCAACAGGCAGAGAAGCCTTTACAAAGTTTTATAGACAAACTTCTAACTATTCAACTATTCTATCTTAGATAGTAAGCTCCCCGCGCCTTCCTCAAGTCTAGTTGAACCACCTTTTGAGTTCAGTTCTATTCTATGATCTGGTCTTGAAACAACAGTCTCTTCCTCACCTCATAAGTACACTAGAGACCCAACTTCCTCCTGACCTCTCTAAGACTCTGGTCTTGGTCGAAGAATTACTTGTCTTTCTCACAGGTACATAAAATAAACTAACTCTAATTCTTTCTCAGTTTACAAATGTGTTTACAACAATGTGCTTCTCCAATAAGCTGATAAGAGTTAAGTGCAAATTAATGCTTCTCAAATAAGTAGATATAAATTTAAGAGCAAATATATAAGTATAAAAGTTTAAGGACTTTTATATTCAACAATAGGCCTTTTTAAGGTAGATATAACTTTTGTTTAGATCCACTGATGCTTCTGATTAAGCAAATAAAAGATTTTAAGGCACTTTATAAAGAATTATCAATTCTATAAAATAAAGAGTGTTTTTCTATGGATAATATAGAATTGTTTCTTAGTTAGTCTTTATAAATTATCAATACTTGTAGAAAAGAACAAATTAATTTAAACAATATTTATCAAGTATAATCTCAGTTAAGCATAAACTGATATAACAAATATTACTTGTTTAACTCAAATAATATATAAGAATATTTTATCTATTATGTGAACTTTTATAAATAATGTCACTTAGTCCTGATGAGTAGGTTTTAATCCTATGAATCCGATATTATTAAACTTAATTATTGCTATCTTTAATTATTTTTTTAGTATCTTTTTATGTATTTTGTGTTTATTTCTTGTAGGTTGGAGTTGGAGGGACAAACTAGTCATTTGAAAAAAGAAAAATGTCAAAAATCATTAAAATTAGAGTTGAGTGGCATTTTTGTAATTACGCGGTCCTGGTCAAGCGCGTAGGCGCTTGGAAATGGCTTGTGTTGAGCGCCTAGGCGCTCATGTGCGGCAAAAAGGAGGATTTTCTACTGCCAAGTGGGTTTTTAAAGCCGAAAAGGAATCTGAATGAGGTGGGAGACTAATACAAATAGGAGAAGACTTTAGAAAAGAGATATCACTAAATTTTTCAAGACAATTGGAAAGAGAACAACGAAGAAAAATACGAATGAGAATTACAAGGGCTGAAGATCAAAGAGAGAGTATTGGACCAAATTCAGAGTTTCTTCTTCTCTTCTCTAGTTTTATCTTTTGTAATTATCTGGGATGTTTGGATTATTAATCTGGATGATGTTTTTCTTTATTATGATTATGAACTAAATTTTCATTAAGATTGGAACGGAACTTGGTATGTAGTTTAAATTAAATCTTCCCATTGAATGAATGTTGGTTTTTATTGAATTGTTTATTATATTGATGAGTATGAAATATGTTATATTTTTATTCCTTACTACTTAATCTTTTATATTTATTTTGTGCTTAAATATACTCATTGTTCTTATATTTTTATTTTAGGTACAATTGATGGGCTCTGTGATTTTGGAAATAATTTGGAGAAAAAAATTGAACATTATTGGATCAAAGGAAGCTTCATTGGCAACGTCAGATTGCATACCGAATACAAAGGATTCAAGTGGGCCATGGAATTCAGCAGTCCAATCCATATATATATTCAGTTTATTTACATGGACAAAACAATCAGATTGCATGCAAAATGGGCTTAAATTATTATCATGTGGCCTGATATATGTTGTTTAGTAATTTTCACATGAAATCAATATGGGCATATATATATATATATATATATATATATATATATATATATATATAATATATATATAGTCAGGAAACTCAAGTCACGTGGCCAACATGGAATACTATTATGCATGGATTTATTTCAACTTCATCCTAGCAGTACACGGATTCAAGCAATCTTGCAAATCAAGTCACGAAAATTTGGTACATCTACGCGGTGCAATAATTTTCGAACGCGGCATGGAAAAGTTTTTACACGGCAATTGTAGGATTTCTTTTTGAGATTTATTTCCAAATTGAATTCTATTTCTTTATGGAAATTAGTATAATTTGAAATTCCTTTTAGAATTTGGATTCCTACTTCCTATAGGATTTAGGACTTTGTCTAGGACTATAAATAGAGGATGAGAGTCAGGGTTTTATTCATTCAATAATCAACTATCATCTATTGGAGTGCAGACTCAAGAGCATGTCAGGCTAGTTCTTTTTATTCAGTTCTAAAGGAAGGTGAATCCTTGTTACAAGTAATTAATTAATTGAGTATTATTATTTATTCCTTCTTGTGTGAAATTTCTTTTGATAATCTGTTTTCATTGATTGCATGCTAATTGATTTAATTAATTTAATATGGTCAATTGAATTAGTTTGATCGTTATCATATGCTATATTAAGATTGGTATTACATGTAATTGATATCTGTCTTCATCATAAGTAGCAACTTAGTAATAATAATTGTGGACAAGCTTTTGTTTATTGCTAAGATTATCAGAAAATAAGTTAAACAAATCGAGCTTATGTGTTTGTTGCTTGGATTAGCCTAATTCTCTATTTCTTAATGCTTCTATCATATTAAATCTAGAGAGCTTATTCTAGGTTGTATGCTAGTTAGAATCTGGTGGAGAGCTTGTTTCATACAGTGATAATCTAAGGAGAATTTCGGATAGCAGAGCTTATTGTTATCTAGGGCTAATAGTTTCATTGAAGGGAAAATAATAATAACTTGATTAATTGATTGTTGTACTTGGTGAAACTGACCTGCAGAACTGAAGTTTTTACATATTTGGTTAATTTCATCAATAATTCTTGTTCTCTTAGTTTAAAAATAATTTTCAAAAACCCCCATCTTTATTTTATGTTAAAATAGTAGAATAATTCTAAAACAACTTTATTCTCTGTGGGATCGATCCTTACTTGCTACTGTGCTAATTATTATAAATTGTGAAGTGAAAGTGAGGTTAATTTAGGACTATCAACGACAGCTCCCAAATTTTGGCGCCGCTGCCGGGGAGTAATTTGGCGTTTTGTTTTTATTCTATTATTTGTTTTGTTCCTGTTTTATGACTCGATCTTCTCAGGCTACTATATTAGATTTTGATCCAGAGATTGACAAAACTGCAAGGAGGCTAAAGAAGGAAAAACTTAAAGTTCAACAGTCTTCTGTAGATATAGATGAGACTTCTGCATCATCACCAGGCCTCCACTTAGCTTTGGAATTATTATCCAACGAATCCGACAAAGAAGAAAAGATGGCGATTCCAAACAATAATAGAACTCTCAGGGAGTTGGCAACTCCTAATTTAAATCAACAACCTTTGTGCACTGAATATCCTAATTTAGATGCTGCATTTGAACTTAAATCAGGACTAATCCATTAATGCCTACTTTTCGTGGTCTTACAGGTGAGGACCCCTACAAACATCTGAAGGAATTTCATGTGGTGTGCTCCACTATGAACCACACAGAATCACCGAAGAGCAAATCAAGCTGAGAGCATTCCCATTCTCCCTAGCAGATTTGGCAAAGGATTGGTTGTACTACCTACCCTCAGGTTCAATACAATCTTGGAATGACATGAAGCAGTTGTTCTTGGAGAGATACTTTCCAGCCTCAAGAGTAGCCAACATAAGGAAGGAGATCTGTGGGATTAGACAATTCAGTGGGGAAACACTATACGAGTATTGGGAAAGATTCAAAAAGCTTTGTTCCAGCTGTCCACCTCATCAGATAGATGAACAACACCTGATCCAGTATTTCTACGAAGGGTTGGTACCGATGGATAGAAGCATGATCGATGCAGCTAGCGGAGGAGCACTAGTTGACAAAACCCCAGAGGCTGCAAGGACTTTAATTGCAAATATGGAAGCAAACTCGCAACAATATGGCACTAAAACAAATCATGCACCAGTAAGGGTAAGCGAGGTAAGCACTTGTGATTATGGTCAACAAATTTCTGAATTAACTACTATGGTTAGACAATTAGTTACAGGTCAACTGCCAATTGCAAAGGTTTGTGGAATATGTCTACAACCAAATCACAATACAGATGAATGCCCAACATTACAAGATGATGAGGCTGTGCAACAAACTAATGCAATGGGAAATTATCAGCCACCACCTCAGAAAAAGTATGATCCGTACTCAAACACGTATAACCCAAGATGGAGGGATCATGCAAATCTAAGTTATGGGAGTAAGCAAGCAGCACCACCTGCATTTCCACCTAGGCAACAAAGCTTCCAACCAGCCCAACCTCAATATCAACCGAAGCAAGCAGTCCCTGCACCTACTGGAACATCGTTGGAGGATATGTTCAAAGCATTCATAGGACAGACACAACAATTCATGGGACAAACACAACAGTTCATGAATCAGACACAACAGTTCCAGCAAGAGACAAAAACTTTAGTTCAAGATTTGAGGAACCAAGTAGGACAACTGGCTACAACTGTGGGGATATTGGAATCTAGAGGCTCAGGAAAATTACCATCTCAAACAATAGTCAACCCAAGGGAGAATGCAAGTGCCATAACTTTGCAGAATGGAACACAGTTGGATACACCATCGACCCCCGTAGAGTTTGAAGAGGAAGCAGCTAAGGAGGAAACAGAAAAATCCAAGGTACAACCTAACCCTCCTAATCAGCTTAAAAACATACCTCTTCCCTTTCCTCCCAGAAATTCTAAAACCTCAAAGAGAGATGAAAAAGAAAAAGAAATTTTGGAAACTTTTAGAAAAGTAGAAGTAAACATCCCTCTCCTTGATGCAATTAAACAAGTGCCACGATATGCAAACTTTTTAAAAGAATTATGCACTAATAAAAGAAAATTACAAAACGATGAAAGAGTCACAATCGGAGAAAATGTATCTGCTGCTCTTCAAAGAAAAATGCCTCCTAAATGTAAAGATCCAGGAATGTTCACAATCCCATGCAAAATAGGAAACACCAGATTTGAAAAAGCCATGCTAGATTTAGGAGCTTCAATTAATGTTATGCCTTTATCTGTTTATGCTTCCTTAAATCTAGGCCCTTTGAAAAATACTGGTGTGATTATACAATTGGCTGATCGTACTAACACTTACCCCCGAGGGGTAATTGAAGATGTCCTAGTGCAGGTGAACGAACTAATCTTTCCTGCAGATTTTTACATTGTGGATATGGAAGATGATACATCACCAAATCCATCCCACATCTTGTTAGGAAGACCCTTCCTGAAAATAGCAAGAACCATGATTGATGTGCATAATGGGACCTTGACTATGGAGTTTGATGGAGAGAAAATCCAGTTTAACATCTATGATGCCATGAGGTACCCTAGTGATATAGGACATATTTTTGCTATCGATGTGAGAGACTCCTTGGTGCATAGAGCTTTTGAACAACTACATAGGGACAGTTTAGAGATTGCAATCACCAACAGTTTAGACATGGACAGGGAAGGAGAGATTGCGCAAACCCAGGAATTGAAGGAGAATGAAGCTGCATTACATTCATTGCCAAAATTCTCAAATAAGTCAACAGTACATTCTATTCAATTTCCTGTTTCTCATCAAAAGTTATTACCTTCTGTTGTACAAGCCCCAACTCTAGAATTGAAACAATTACCTGCTCATTTGAAATATGCATATTTGGGGACTAATGACACTTTGCCTGTAATTATTGCTAGTAATCTAACCAAGGTGCAGGAAGAAAAATTGATGAGAGTCCTAAGGGACCATGTTACAGTTTTTGGTTGGACAATAGCGGATATTAAGGGTATTAGTCCTGCCATGTGTATGCATCGGATATTGTTAGAGGATGGAGCTAAGCCTACAAGAGATGCACAAAGGAGATTGAATCCACCCATGATGGAGGTGGTGACAAAAGAAGTGCTCAAACTGCTTGATGCCGACATCATCTATCCCATCTCCGATAGTCAATGGGTGAGTCCAATGCAGGTAGTCCCAAAGAAATCCAGAATCACCGTTGTCAAGAATGATGATAATGAGTTGGTACCCACACAGATGCAAACAGGGTGGAGAGTGTGTATAGATTATAGAAAATTGAATGTTTTAACAAGAAAAGATCACTTTCCTCTTCCTTTTATTGATCAAATGTTGGAAAGATTAGTTGGGCACACTTATTATTGTTTTCTAGATGGTTTTTCAGGATATAACCAGATTGTGATTACACCCGAGGACCAAGAGAAGACCACATTCACATGTCCCTTTGGTACTTTTTCCTATCGACGGATGTCTTTTGGACTGTGTAATGCCCCAGGTACTTTTCAACGATGCATGGTAAGCATTTTTTCAGATCTTTTAGAAGAATGCATCGAGGTTTTTATGGATGATTTCACAATTCATGGTGATTCTTTGGATGCATGCTTAGATAATTTAAATCGTGTTCTAGATAGATGCATGGAAACTAATCTTGTTTTAAATTGGGAAAAATGTCATTTCATGGTAGAACAGGGAATAATACTTGGTCATGTTGTGTCATCTAAAGGTCTTGAAGTTGATAAAGCTAAGATAGATGTTATATCTGCTTTGTCTTATCCCGTCAGCGTGCGGGAGATTCGCTCTTTTCTTGGTCATGCAGGATTTTATCGAAGATTTATCAAAGACTTCTCGAAGATTGCATTACCCTTATGTAAGTTGCTGCAAAAAGATGTGGACTTTCAGTTTGATGATGAATGCAAGGAGGCTTTTGAAACTTTAAAGAAATTATTAACTTCTGCTCCTGTCATTCAACCGTCAAATTGGAAATTGCCATTTGAGATCATGTGTGATGCAAGCAACTATGCAGTGGGGGCTGTTTTGGGATAAAGGATTGACAAAGCCGTTCATGCCATATACTAGGCTTTGAGGACTTTGAATGAGGCTCAGATAAACTATTCCACAACTGAAAAAGAACTTTTATCTATGGTTTTTGCTTTAGAAAAATTTCGATCATATTTGCTTGGTACTAAAATTATATTTTATTCTGACCATGCTGCTCTCAGGTATTTGCTCACCAAAAAGGATTCTAAACCAAGGATTATTCGATGGATTCTGCTCCTACAAGAATTCGACTTAGAGATCAAGGATAAGAAAGGTGCGGACAACTTAGTAGTGGATCACTTGAGTAGGCTACTGCGAGACGAGGAGAAGCTACCGTTACATGATTCTTTCCCGGATGAGCTATTACTTTACATCCATACTGAGAGTCCCTGGTATGCAGATATGGTAAATTATTTGATAAGTGCATATTTTCCTAAAGAATTTTCCAAATCCCAAAAGGAAAAATTAAAAAGTGATGCTAGACACTATGTTTGGGATGATCCATACTTATGGAAATTTTGTGCTGACCAGATAGTTAGACGATGTGTGCCTAACAGTGAATTTCAATCTATTCTTTCCTTTTGTCATTCTTATGCTTGTGGAGGACATTTTGGTCCAAAAAGAACTGCTAACAAAGTTTTGGAAAGTGGTTTTTATTGGCCATCACTTTTTAAAGATTCCTATCTGTTTTGTAAAACATGTGTTAATTGCTAAAGGACAGGAAATATTTCTCAATGAAATCAAATGCCCCAAACTCCTATATTAGTTGTTGAGATTTTTGATGTTTGGGGTATAGATTTTATGGGACCTTTTCCTTCATCCTTTGGGAATTTAGATATTCTTTTGGCTGTTGATTATGTCTCAAAATGGGTGGAAGCTAAAGCCACTAGGACTGATGATTCTAAAGTTGTTGCAGATTTTGTTAGGACTAACATATTTGTCAGGTTTGGAACACCACGAGCCATCATTAGTGATCGCGGAACCCACTTTTGCAATAGGGTGTTAGCGGCTTTGTTCAAGAAATACAATGTTCTACACAAGGTTTCTACATCCTACCATGGTTTTTGCTCCATGGTAACTAAGTTGAGTAAGTATGATGATTCTGGGAAAGTTACTTATGTGGCTATAGTTTGATTTAATGAAATTCATTGGTGAAATGGTATGGTTGGTAATTGTAAGTTGATTGATAAAGCGTTGATTAGATTTCTGCAAATTTTGTGTTGCTAGTCATGATTTGTATCTTGAATTCTTTTGACACTATGGTTGAATAGAATTTTTCTGGAAATCAAATTTTTGGTTTACACGAGGACGTGTAAAAAGATAAGTGTGGGGGAATTTGATGAGTATGAAATATGTTATATTTTTATTCCTTAATACTTAATCTTTTATATTTATTTTGTGCTTAAATATATTCATTGTTCTTATATTTTTATTTTAGGTATAATTGATGGGCTCTGTGATTTTGGAAATAATTTGGAGAAAAAAATTGAACATTATTGGATCAAAGGAAGCTTCATTGGCAACGTCAGATTGTATACCGAATATAAAGGATTCAAGTGGGCCATGGAATTCAGCAGCCCAATCCATATATATATTCAGTTTATTTACATGGACTAAACAATCAGATTGCATGCAAAATGGGCTTAAATTATTATCATGTGGCCTGATATATGTTGTTTAGTAATTTCCACATGAAATCAATATGGGCAGCATATATATATATATATATATATATATATATATATATATATATATATATATATATATATATATATATATAGTCAGGAAACTCAAGTCACGTGGCCAACATGGAATACTATTATGCATGGATTTATTTCAACTTCATCCTAGCAGTACACGGATTCAAGCAATCTTGCAAATCAAGTCACGAAAATTTGGTACATCTACGCGGTGCAATAATTTTCGAACGCGGCATGGAAAAGTTTTTACACGACAATTGTAGGATTTTTTTTTGAGATTTATTTCCAAATTGAATTCTATTTCTTTATGGAAATTAGTATAATTTGTAATTTCTTTTAGAATTTGGATTCCTACTTCCTATAGGATTTAGGACTTTGTCTAGCACTATAAATAGAGGATGAGAGTCAGGGTTTTATTCATTCAATAATCAACTATTACCTATTGGAGTGCAGACTCAAGAGCATGTCAGGCTAGTTCTTTTTATTCAGTTCTAAAGGGAGGTGAATCCTTGTTACAAGTAATTAATTAATTGAGTATTATTATTTATTCCTTCTTGTGTGAAATTTCTTTTGATAATCTGTTTTCATTGATTGCATGCTAATTGATTTAATTAATTTAATATGGCCAATTGAATTAGTTTGATCGTTATCATATGCTAGATTAAGATTGGTATATTACGTGTAATTAATATCTGTCTTCATCATAAGTAGCAACTTAGTAATAATAATTGTGGACAAGCTTTTGTTTATTGCTAAGATTATCAGAAAACAAGTTAAACAAATCGAGCTTATGTGTTTGTTGCTTGGATTAGCCTAATTTTCTATTTTTTAATGCTTCTATCATATTAAATCTAGAGAGCTTATTCTAGGTTGTATGTTAGTTAGAATCTGGTGGAGAGCTTGTTTCATACAGTGATAATCTAAGGAGAATTTCGGATAGCAGAGCTTATTGTTATCTAGGGCTAATAGTTTCATTGAAGGGAAAATAATAATGACTTGATTAATTGATTGTTGTACTTGGTGAAACTGAACTGCAGAATTGAAGTTTTTACATATTTGGTTAATTTCATCAATAATTCTTGTTCTCTTAGTTTAAAAATAATTTTCAAAAACCCCCATCTTTATTTTATGTTAAAATAGTAGAATAATTCTAAAATAACTTTACTCTCTGTGGGATCGATCCTTACTTGCTACTATGCTAATTATTATAAATTGTGAAGTGAAAGTGAGGTTAATTTAGGAGTATCAACGACAACTCCCATATATCTTTTGCTTATTGATTAATTATTTGGCCAACAATTATTGTGATAATCTATATAAAATTAGAAGATGGAGTATAGATTGAGATCTGGATATGATAACATCTGTTCATATAATCTGATTAGGGTTAATATGATTAGCATGTAGGATAGGAATATACCTATGTGTCTTTTGTATCCGTTGAAAGAATTTGTGTGTAAAACCCTAATTAACTTGACTCACATAGGAATATATTGAATTAATTAGATAGGGTGTTCCTTGTAATTCTGTGTCTTAAGGATTGGAATTAGGAGGATTTGTTCACATGTTTTTGGAAGAAGTGTGTGAGCACTATAAAACATTATTGGATAATGATTCATATTAATTAATTGATTTAAATGGGAAGTAAATTGGTTTAAATGAAATACTAAGGGAAGTTGTAATCTTAATCTGTTAAATCTGCAGTTATTCTTGTGAAATTCTGATTTTAATTATTAGTTTTGTTAAGTTTAATTTTCAAATCATAAACAATATTTCGTAGTTTAAAATAGGATTAATTGCATTAAAATTAGTAATTGATAAATATTAGTCTATTTCCTCGTGGGAATGATATCCTTGCTTGCTGAATATTACAATTGAACGCGTATACTTGCGTGTTAAAGTGTTATTAAAAAATTAGGCAACAAGTTTTTGGCGCCGTTGCCGGGGAGATTAGTTTAATATTTTGTCATTATTGATTTTGAAAGAGTTAATCTTAATTTAAACTTTCTCTTTTCTATTCTATTCAGGTGTTCTTGACTAGTGTATGCAAACACGATCGAAGAAGCCCGATTTATTGCCTTACGAGGACGAAATCGAATTTTTTTTTTCAGCGGTTGCGTAAGTGGGTTAAAGAAACCAAAGAGGCACTTGATAAGAAAGATACTATGGCTAAAGAAGAGCAAAAAGCACTGCGGGATTATGCTACGCCATGGGTTACTGAAATTCATTCGAGTATTACGAGGCCTGCCATTACTGCTATAAGTTTTGAGATAAAATCAAGGACAATACAGATGATTCAAAATTCATGTCAGTTTGGAGGGTTACCGAATGATGATCCGAACGATCACATAGTCAGCTTTATAGAAATCTGCGATACTTTCAAGTACAATAATGTGTCAGAGGATGCAATAAGGCTAAGGTTGTTTCCATTTACTCTCAGAGATAAGGCTAAGAGTTGGCTTCATTCACTACCACCAAGCTCGATTACTACATGGAACGACCTAGCCCTGAAATTTCTTGGAAAGTTTTTCCCGCTTGCAAAAACAGCAAAGTTACGGAACGATATCTTCTTTTTCGTTCAGCATGATTCAGAATCACTATATGAAGCATGGGAGAGATTTAAAGACTCGTTGCAAAAATGTCCACACCATGGGATTCTGAAATAGCTTCAGGTTCAAACTTTTTATAACGGTTTATTCAGCAAAGTGAGATCGAGTATAGATACTGCAACGGGAGGAGCTATTATGGCCAAGAATTGTGATGAGGGGTATCAGTTGCTTGAAACCATGGCAGCTAATAATTATCAGTGGCCTACAGAAAGAACGACTCAGCCAAGGACAGTAGGGGTTTATGAAGTGGATGCGATGACAGCATTATCAGCTCAAGTGACAGCTCAGATTTCTGCTCTTACAAAGAAGATAGATGCACTTGGGGTACAACCAGGTCAGAAAATGGAAACGATTTGTGAAATATGTGCGGGTAGCCACTCAAGCGATCAATGTGCAATAAATCCTGAGTCAGTCCAGTTTGTTTCTAGTTATAACAGGTAGTAAGGCAGTTATCCAAACAGTTACAATCCAGGAGTGAGAAACCACTCGAATTTTTCTTGGAGTAATAATCAGTCACATGCTCAAGCACAAGCTCCAAGGCAATCATATCCATCTGGATTTTAGCCACATCAACAATCTCAACAACACCCACAACCTCATCAACCAGATAAGCTATCACAAATAGAAGAATTATTGGCAAGATTGGCAACTCAGTTTGAAGCCACAACGAAAAACTAATTAGCTGCAATAAAGAACCTTGAGAACCAAATTGGGCAGATAGCTAGTGCTTTGAATACTAGAACTCCAGGTTCTTTACCTAGTGATATAGAGAAAAATCCAAGGAATGATGGAAATGAACAATGTAAGGCAGTTACACTCAGAAGTGGGAAGGAGTTGACTACAGATTTAGACGGACAAAAGAAAATAATTTCTGCTGAGGATGGCGAAAAAGAGAGTGGAAATTCGAAAAGTAAATATGGGTCAAAAGTTGTGAAAAAACAACAAGAAGATAAGCAAACAACAATTGTATCACATGTGCCATTTCCTCAAAGATTGCAAAAACAGAAATTAGATAAACAGTTTTCAAAATTTTTAGAAGTGTTCAAAAAGCTGCAAATCAATATTCCATTTGCAGATGCTTTAGAATAAATGCTTAGCTATGCGAAATTCATGAAAGATATTTTAGCAAGAAAGAGGAAGCTAGGGGAGTTCGAAACTATAGCGTTGACAGAAGAATGTAGCGCAATTCTGCAAAGAAAGTTACCACCGAAGTTGAAGGATCCGGGTAGCTTCACCGTACCGTTCACGATTGGACCCCAGTTCTTTAACAGATGTTTGTGTGATTTGGGTGCGAGTATTAACTTGATACCGCTTTCGATCTACACTCAGTTGGGATTACCAGCACCAAAGCCAACAAATATCTCTTTACAGCTCGCAGATAGATCAGTGACATACCCGAGGGGCATTGTGGAAGACATATTAGTGAAGGTGGACAAATTCATATTTCCAGCCGACTTCATTGTGTTGGACTATGAAGAGGATAAAGACATACCCATTATCCTTGGAAGACCATTTTTAGCCATTGGAAGGACATTAATTGATGTACAAAAGGGATAGTTAACGATGAGAGTCCAAGATGAAGAAGTAACTTTTAATGTTTTCAAGGCTATAAAATTTTCGAAGGGAGAGGAAAAGTGCTTTAGAGTTGATCTAATTGAAGGACTAACAAGGGAGGTATTTAGTGAGTCTGTGAATGAAAGACCCTTTTGAAACTGCATTGGTAAGTAAAAATTTATCTGATGATTCAACTGTGCTAGAATGGGTTCAAATGCTAGATTCAGCTCCGAAGTTCACACGATGTTTGCAAAATTTTGAACCTCTGGATTATTGGGGAAAATCGAATGAAAAGGTGAAATCATCCTTAGAAGAACCGCCCACCTTGGAACTTAAGCCATTGCCTAACCATCTACGGTATGCCTACCTTGGTTCTTCTTCTACCTTTCTAGTTATTATTTCTGCATCACTTGATAAGGTTCAAGAAGAAAAGCTACTAAGGGTACTTCGGCAATACAAGACTGCTCTTGGGTGGACTCTTGCGGATATCAAGGGGATAAGCCCATCAATTTGCATGCATAAGATTTTATTGGAAGATGAAGCGAAACCGACTATTGAACAACAACGAAGACTCAATCCCATCATGAAGGAAGTTGTCAAAAAGGAAATCATTAAATGGTTGGATGCGGGAATTATCTACCCTATCTCAGATAGCTCATGGGTAAGTCCGGTCCAATGTGTACCAAAGAAAGGGGGAAAGACAGTAGTTACAAATGAGCATAATGAATTGATCCCTACTCGAACAGTTACGGGTTGGCGGGTGTGTATGGATTATAGAAAGTTTAATAAGGCCACTCGTAAGGACCATTTTCCTCTACCATTTATAGATCAGATGTTGGACAAGCTTGCAGGGCATGAGTATTATTGTCTTTTGGATGGATACTCAGGTTATAACCAGATTTCCATTACACCCGAGGATCAAGAGAAGACGAAATTCACATGCTATGGTACCTTTGCTTTTCATAGAATGTCTTTTGGATTATGTAATGCACCGGCGACATTTCAACGGTGTATGATGGCTATTTTCTCCGATATGGTCGAACAAAATCTTGAGGTATTTATGGATGATTTCTCAGTTTTTGGGGATTCGTTTGATTATTGTTTGGAAAATCTCACTCTCGTGCTCAAACGGTGTATGGAAACAAATTTGGTTTTAAATTGGGAGAAATGTCATTTTATGGTGCGAGAGGAGATAATCTTGGGTCATCGAGTGTCATCAAAAGGAATTGAGGTTGATAGAGCTAAGATCGAAACCATTGAGAACCTCCCGCCACCAGTTTCAGTAAAGGGTATTCGAAGTTTTTTGGGACACGCTGGTTTCTATTGAAGATTTATAAAAGACTTCTCCAAAATCACGAAACCACTTTGTAATCTTTTGGAGAAGGATGTCCCATTCAACTTTGATCAAGCATACCTGGAAGCTTTTGATGTGTTGAAGAAGAAACTTGTTACCACACCTGTAATCATAGCGCCAGATTGGAGTATCCCGTTCGAATTAATGTGTGATGCTAGCGACTTTGCGATTGGCGCAGTTCTTAGCCAACGAAAGGATAAAATTTTTCATGCTATATACTATGCTAGTAAGACGTTAACGGATTCCCAACTGAATTATACTACTACCTAGAAGGAGCTATTAGCAGTTGTTTATGCATTTGATAAATTTCGCTCATATTTGATTGGGACAAAAGTGATCGTGTTTACAGATCATTCGGCAATTAAGTACTTAATAACAAAGAAGGATGCAAAGCCGAGATTAATTAGATGGGTATTATTGCTACAAGAGTTTGGCTTGGAGATCCGGGACTGAAAAGGAACAGACAATCAGGTTGCTGATCATTTATCACGATTAGAGAATGCAGAGCTAAAAAAAGATGACACAAAAGTTATCAATGAATTTTTCCCGGATGAACAACTGTTTGCAGTAAGGATGGATACACCATGGTATGCAGATTATGTAAATTTCATTGTGAGTAAGGTGTTTCCGCTAGATTTGACAAGCCAACAGATGAAGAAATTTCTCCATGATGTGAAACAGTATTTATGGGATGAGCCATTTTTATTTAAACATTGTGGAGATCAAGTAATAAGAAGGTGCATTCCGGAAGTTGAAATGGAGAATATTCTACACCAATGTCATGCATCTGACTATGGTGGACATTTTACGGGAGAAAGAACGGCAGCTAAGGTGCTTCAATGTGGATTCTTTTGGCCAACACTCTTTAAGGATGCCCGTGTGTTTTCATTGAAATGTGACAGATGCCAAAGAGTGGGTAATATATCAAAGCGACAAGAGATGCCACTAAACATGATCTTAGAAGTCGAATTGTTTGATGTTTGGGGCATCGACTTCATGGGACCATTTCCATCATCTTTTAGCAACTCCTATATACTTCTAGCGGTGGACTACGTTTTGAAGTGGGTAGAAGCTATAGCATCGCCCACCAATGATGCTAAGGTTGTGGTTAAGTTCATTCGGAAGAATATTTTCTCTAGATTCGGCACTCCTTGTGCAATCATTAGTGATGAAGGCACGCACTTCTGTAATAAGCAGTTCTCAGCTATTCTCGCTAAATACGGAGTCACCCATAAGATAGCTACTACTTACCATCCACAAACAAGTGGTCAAGCCGAGGTATCTAACCGAGAAGTGAAACGAATCCTCGAGAATATAGTGAACCCTAGTCAGAAAGATTGGGCTAGTAAGTTGGATGATGCTTTATGGGCATATCGTACAGCTTACAAAACTCCGATAGGGATGTCTCCATACAAGTTAGTATATGGGAAGGCCTGCCATCTTTCGGTTGAACTAGAACACAGTGCTTATTGGGCAATTCGAAAGTTAAACTCTGATATGTCTGCTGCGGGAGAGAAGCGCCTTTTACAATTGAACCAAATGGATGAATTCAGACTCTAATCATACGAGAACGCGTAGTTATATAAAGAAAAGGTTAAGAGGTGGCATGATGAGAAAATTTTGGAAAGAAAATTTGAAGTAAGGCAAACAGTGCTATTATACAATTCAAGGCTTAAATTGTTTCCAAGAAAGTTGAAATCTCGTTGGTCAGGGCCATTTATCATTACAAAAGTTTATCCTCACGGAGCTGTGGAGGTGGAAGACCCGGATGTTAAACGTAATTTCAAAGTCAACGGTCAGAGATTGAAG